>OX393553.1:4205000-4545866 GCA_947650365.1 Chamaelirium japonicum
ACATGCTGCCTTCTATATAGAATGGCATACCTCCATGATGTTATATCTAGTTTTGAAATCTGATGGTTGATGTGACATGCTCATACGATTTTAGCTTTTGCTGGAATCAGAAGCTATATTCTTGTTTAGGCCTCGAAAAGTAATTGATGAGAGCAAGAGGCTATTGCTTCCAATTCAATCTTCTTCATAAAAAAATACCAAGTGACTTGAATCTTTCTTTTTCATTGAAAAGGATAATCTTTCTTCTCTGGTTGACATGTTTAATGACTTCTTTTACATAATTTGTTGTTTGTATTATAGCCCTTGTAGAGTAGAGTTTAAGCATGGATCCTTTTTTTTAAATTTTTATCATGATGGATATTCAAACATAACCTAGATGATGATGGGAAATTCATGGAGTATGATCGAATTCACAATAGTAAAACTTTAGGCGTAATTTCTAGCAACTAGAAGTTCTAACAACTATGCATAGGAGGAATCGTGAGTGCTGTAAGTCAGGGAGATAAGGAAGCCACTTGCTTCGAAGTTTCAAATGGCTTCCACTGTCAAAGCTTTACTATCCGCTCTATGTGCCTCAATTCGCCTGCACTCTCCTTTGTCTCCTTCCTTAACTAGCAGGTAAGGAAAAACCCTAAACCGTCCCCAGAGGACAGTGAGAGAGGCCTCCCTGTAAATAGGAAAGCAAGAGAAAGTGTGTGTGGTGTGGTTCTACATCTACTTGGGTCTTCAAGACTACCGACTTGCAGCCTGAGCAAGTTATTATTTCTTTTATGGAGCAACTTATGTAACCCGATATGCATAGTGAAAAATCTTAGCTCATGTATGGTTTGCACTTGAACCTCTATCTTTTCTGAAATTACTTGGTCAACATCCAGGGGAGGCACTAAATATTATTTAACCCAGAATAGATAGACATGATACATTGATATTTGATACCACCGAGACCCTGTATCTTGGTTAGACATAGAAAACTTTAATAATTCTTTTTGCAAATATAAGAATAATGAATCTTTGCAGTTTTTGAAAACACTAATAAGACCTATGTATGCACACCTAGATTCAAAATTCTCTCTGATCATGTCTTGTCATAGAAGGGATGATTATTGGTGACAAATGTATTCTTTGATTTTGACGTAGGACGACTATAGGGAGGGCTAACACCTAGATGGATGAAATATGATGCAAGCGAAAAATTTCTAACTAGAGGACAATAGTAGTAATAATATATGTTTGTATGATATACGGAAGCAAATAGCACTCGATTATCTATGATCTAGTCCTATGGTAGTGCCTAGATGATGATTCAAACACAATTATGATTACCGATATTAGACAATTAATTTAGAACAACTAAATTATAGATCTATCACAATTTCAGCGTAAATTAAAAAAACTCAGGTGGATTATAGAACGATTTAGTACTTTTTTCAAGTTGCCTAAGTTGGCTTAAAATTATGAGGTCACGGGCCACTGAGGTTCTATTTTGAACTTCGTGTGAAGCACAGAGAACTCGTAGGCTTTCACGTATTGATCTTGATTGACTTGTCGAACCCTCTAACGATCACAAGGAAAAGAGGTGCCAATGGGTTCTTATGTTGCGGCCTTACGGGTGCCTTTTAAGAAATAAAGTTGTTTCAATTCGATGCAAAATTGGGGCAGTTTGCTGTCCCACAGCAAAAGGTTCAAATTTCGTCTCTTTCAGGACTCAAAAACAAGTAGAAACTAGTGGGAAATTTAGGGAAACTTGTAGGAAATCAATGGATTTCAACTAGCAAGGTTTTGGGCTAATTTTTATAGGCTAATTATGATGAAAAACAGAGATTACTTTCAGATTTTAACAAACATAAATAAATCGCAGCAAAGATGGGTTTTCGGGTTGTAGGTTGGCAAGCAAAGGTCAAGTTCTGGATGGGTTCATGCAACGACAAGATCGCGATCAGATTTTACTTCAATAACACAAAAGAAATCAACAAAAGATGAGAGAAATAGAGATTCTATTGGCGTCACACCATCGGAGGACCATCGAGTTGCAAGGATTCACTCTCGGCTTGATCTGGATTCGCACAAGACGATGAAGACGACAAAATCTATAGCTTTTCTTTAATTTCAGCAAGCATCAAAAAATCCCTTAACACAAACCCTAAGGCCTTTATAAATAGGTTTACAAAGATAAACCCTAAAAGCAAAGAGATAGAGATGAGGGGGAGAAAGGAGAGAAAGAAGGAGAGAGGGAGAGAAGCCCGTGGCCCCAAGGAATTCCGCACGCCATCTGCGGGTAGAAGGGTGCGCTCCCCCCCTTTTTAGACTTAAGATAGTGCCCTTACATCTTTCTCTTTAATTCTCACTTAAGTTGAGAACTAAAAGGGGTGCCCTTATAAACCCTGTCACTAATAAACGTGTGCACCCATTACATGGACCCAAATGACTAAAATATGGTCTCTCCGAACCAAGTACATGAAATAAAAATATAAACTAATAAACGAGTAGTAGTCTGCTATGCAAAGCCCTTGCTTCGGATATGCCGACGACTCTTCTATGAGATGTCTTCATGATGTTGCCATCAGATTTTCAACTCTACTTGTTGGATAATTGATTAACTAAAGTACTCTATCTAATCCGCCCTTGCTATTGTGGTTTGAACCTAGAGCAATCGTCATAAGCATGACATTGCCCTTAGGAGTTAGGAGTAGGACTAACACAACCTATGTGAATTCTGAGTTCAACCTAGACAGCTCAATATGAAACATACTAGTGTGCTAGTGCAATTTTCCCAGACAATGACTAGAGGAATAGTTACCTTGTTGGACCGATCAACCATTAATCCACATGTACAACCATATGAATGTGAGGAATTAAGACGGTATGGATACACAAAGATCTTAACAATAGGACCTAGAGGGGGGTGAATAGGTCTATCACCATTATGCCTAATTAAAATTTTAGCCTATTTCACCCAAGTGATATATCAAAGATATTCAATATTGTGCAATTGAAATAAGCAAAGCTAGATCATGTGCTAGATGACAAGATGATATTATCTAATCAAAGCTCAAGACAATATATCAAAGACAAGCAATGATATATTGATCAAGAGTTTGATTAGCAAATATCCAAAGCAATCTACAAGCAATCACAGATGAGACGATGTTTTTAAGTGGTTCAGATACACATAGAGGTATAGGAGGTACAAATCATAGAAGTATAGGAGGCGCAAATATCCAAAGCAATCCACGACACCATATCCGAGTATGTGCACTATATAGAGTTATAGGAGGTATAAAGCAGATAACTAGACCATCACGTCTTGGTCTTATTACTATTGACATGTGCTTTATCTCTTCAACTTGTAATCCACACAGGAAACATCTTTGCTCCACAACCTCACTTTTTCACGGCACCATGAGTCGACACACAACTTCGTCTTCTTCACATAGGAGGCCTTTGGCAAACAATCAAAGCTCGCCTAAAGTCGACATATGACGGTCTCCTCACGAAGTCGACACACAACCTCAGTCTCCTAATCGATGTCGAAATCTCTTCCACGAAGTAGGATCTCCAACACATGGAGAATCAACCTTGATGATGGTTGAGAAGAATGAAAAGACTACGAGGGTATTCTATTGCACCGACAACTTCGTGTCACCGGAATTAGTGAATAGACTAGGCCTCAAAACTCAAAAACTCCATTACCCTTATAAAATAGCCTAGTTTAAAGGAGAAGGTGTGGTTTCAATCACCCAACATTGTTTAGTCCACTTCTCCATAGGAAATGTTTACTGGGATTCTGTCTGGTGTGACATAGCTCCTTTAGAGGTCTATCATATTCATATATTGTTAGGGTAGACCGTGACAATTTGATAGAAAGACTAAGCATGCTGGGAGGACTAACACCATACCTTTACCAAAGATGACACAAAGATAGTCTTGCGACCCCAAAGGGAGCCACCTGATAAACTCCTAAGCCCAGAATGTTGATAATTGGAAAGAGAACTCGAGGGCAATATAAAAAAATCCAAGGTCCTTAGCTTGCACAGGTTACCGCAATTGTGTACTCCTGATCGGGACACAAGGTTCCTTAACTACTTTTGGATGACTTTATGGTAAACTAGAAACCAAGCTTCAGTTTAATAGCGCCTATCACTCCTAAACCGATGGCCAAACCGAAATAGCTAACCATAGTTTGGGAAGTATGTTGCGTTGTGTGGTCTGTGCCCGGCCTACTAATTGGGATCTTATGTTGCTACAAATTGAATTTTCCTATAATAGTACTGTGAATAGATCCACAGGGAAGTCCCCATTTGGAATCACTTGTGGATTCCTATTCTTTACTACCTAGACCGCAATTCTATTCCCTATCATGGCCATTCTAGTGTTGAGGCCCAAGAACTCATTGATCACATTCAAGAGGTTCATCACGAAGTCAGAGGTAAATTGGGTCTTGCTAATGCTAAATATAAGTTGAATGCAGATGAACACCATAGGAAGGTCGAGTTCGCCGAAGGGAACATAGTCATGGCTTACTTTTGCAAGGAAATGTTTCCTGTATGCATGTATAACAAGTTGAACAAAAAGAAGTACGCACCATTCTGCATCATCTGACAACTTGGAGAAAATGGCTACCTCTTGCAACGTCTCGATGATATTTGGCACTTCCTCTATCTTGAACATAGCCGACTTGGTCATGTTCCATAGAGATGAACTTGAGCTAGCTAAGCTTCCACCTATTCCCCTAGAGATCACCATCCAAGGCACCAAGGATGACATCGACTCTATCCTCGACTTTGAAGACTTCCACCCTCGGCGATGCCCTTACCTTCGATATCTAGTTCGTTGGCGTGGATGTCCTGAGGGTGACCATAGTTGAACGAGTAAGGCTGAGCTATGACAAAAACAAGATCTTTTTAGCAACTACCAAAGTCTATTTTGTCAGGAGACGATGCCTTTCAACCTGGGGGGGAATTGATGTATTCACACCCCCATGCCATATAAATATTGTTTGTAAGTATTTTTTTTTGTGTTTTATCATATGTAATATGCCTAGGTGTGGGGGCTTGTCCCACCTAAGAATTGTTAATGAAAATCGAACTACTATTGGCATGCGTCGCACCCTGCACATGACCTGCAACGCATCCGAAAATCCCATTAGCCCATGCCCAATGAGAATTGGGTCAACCGGGCTCGTGGGCACCTCGCATGCCTTCAAAGCCAAACACAGGACCCAATTGAAGAAGATAGAGGGGGAGGGGGGGTACCCTTATCAAATGGCACCCCCCCTCCCCCCTCCTCTCCTGAAGTTATGCCATACGTGAGAGAGAGAGAAAGAGGGGGGGGGGTGCATTTGATAAGGGTAAGTTGCATTTGATAAGCGTACCCTTCTGTCTGTGAACAATAATGGGGAGGGAGAGGGGGACGTTCCACACCCCCCTTGATCTATCTCCCTCTCAAATTCTCCTCCTCAAAGTTCTCCATGTGAGCCCTCTCGTCCCATGATCTCTCCATGACTTCCTCCATGGTCTCCATGAACCTGCTGCCCTCTTTTCTAGAAAGTTTTAATAAAAAAACCCCTAGTTCTCCCATGAAAGGGATGAAGAATGATGTTGAATTGGCTTGAAGCTAACCCCTATTTTCCTCTTTTTCCTTTGTCTCCACAAATCCACATATTTTCTCCATCTTCTCCGGCTATCTTGCTCTGGGATAACGTGACGACTTCATCCACGGTGACGCTTCATCCCGGCAACATGGCGAATTTCCGCGTGATGCTTATTCTTCTTCCCAGTGGATTGGCCTCCTCCCATCTTGTTGCGGTGATGACGTACTCATGCTACCCGGGACTTTGTGGTGAGCCATGTGGATTAATTGAAGGTTTCGACACATCTCTCTCCTTCACCATCATGCCACCTCTTGGTTTGCATCCTCCCCCCTTTGCACACCTTAGCATAATCCCTTATCTTGATGTCACTAGTGTGTTGTTTCTTGTCTTCAAATCTCTATGTTTTTTTTTTTAAACTAAATCTGTGTGGTTGTTCACATATTATTATTAGTTTGTTTTAATTTTTGGCTAATTTTAAGATGTCAATCAAGAAAAGCCGGAAACAGACCAAACTCCGCAAGATGTGATCCTAGATCGACAGTAGCAAAATTACATGGGTTCGCTTGTGATCAACATTGTTTAATTGAGTCAAGGCCTTTCAAAATCGGAGCCTGCCCCGTCGTGGTTTACACCAACATTCGTATAATGTACATAAAATGTTAAAGCTATTTATATAATATGAGATTTTATTAATATAGTACCAAATATTAATCCTAGTTCATAATGCATTGCTAGATAAGCCGATTCAAATACTTAAAATAATGTGTTCAAGTGCATCATTTATTGAATTAGCCATTAGTCTTTGCCTTTGATTTATGTGGTAGCAATCATGCTGAAGGGTCGGTCCAATCTCATTGTTGGTATGCAAATCCTCCCACTTAGACTGCTCCTCTTCCTCTACGTAGGTGCAAGACTTGGTGGTCAGCGACAACACTATTTCATGGCAGTCCACTCAATGTACTCACTTATTTCTTTTGGGATTTCACTTGAAATCTTATCGCATGCTCGTGCATTAGCCATTGGACCATGCCTTTTTTGTTGTTTGTGTCGTCTAATACCACCAGTGGTGATAGCCCCACAACTCACCCTCTATGATATTTTTTTCTTTTCCCGTAAGACTCCGATAATGTCCGTACTTCCATCATGGATCCTTAGACCCACTAGGTTTTGAGAGTAGAATTAAAGCCAGAGTCCACACCCACAAAAACATGAGATGTTGAGAGCTTTGGGAGAGGTTGCAGATATGTTGATGGATTGTGTGTGTGTGTGTGTGTGTTGGGGGGGGGGGGGGGGGGGGGGGCTATGTAGTTAAAAGCGCGACAAGGTGCACTTGGGCCGCCTCGCTTGCACATGGTAGACGCCTCGGCTAGGTGCACTTTTGTGGACGCCTTGTGTGCCTTTGGTCAGTCACGAGGCGCGTCTCGCGCATTCTTTTTGCTTTTTTCTTTTTTAGTTACATTCAAAGAAGTGACGTTGCCTTTTACAAAAAAAAATTGAATGATCTTGTCTTCATTCGATATAAGAAGTTGGAGCGTTTAGAAAAAGGATGGCAAGTGAACCAATACTGATAAGTATCCAATTATTTTGAGAGATGTTGATTAAAATGATGATTGGATTGTTCCAACTTGTTAGAGAGAGAGAGAGAGAGTTGGGAGTAAAAGGATTGGATTTACTCATTGGGGCAAATGCCCTATATATCACTATACAAGAGATGGGGTCACCAAAGGGTGAGCATACCCAAAATAGACTAAAAGAGCCTATACAAGGATTAAGAATGAATCTACACACTCTAACACCCCCCCTCAAACTCAAGGTGGATCATACACCAAGAGTTTGCCAAGGAGATATCGAAAACGATGAATTGTGTGTGTCTTTGTAAAGAAGTCTGCAAGCTGCTCTGTAGAAGACACATATGGAAGTGAGAGCGTGCCATCCTTATAGCGATGTCGAACATAATGACAATCTAGCTCAATGTGCTTTGTGCGCTCGTGAAATACCGGATTGCTAGCTATTTGAATAGCACTCCGGTTGTCACAATGAAGCGGAGTCGACGAGGTCAGATGAACACCCATATCCTCGAGTAGGCGACGCAGCCAAACGATCTCACACGAAGTGCGTGCCATAGCACGATACTCGGCCTCGGTACTAGATAGTGAGACAATCTCCTGCTTCTTGCTTTTCCAGGAGATGAGCGAAGCACCTAGGAAAATACAGAAGCCAGTGGTGGATCGTCGATCAGTGGGATCGCCCGCCCAGTCTGCATCGGAAAAGGCACGAAGCTCCAATGAAGAAGATGACGAAAACAGCAAGGAGCGAGTCAACGTGCCTTGAAGATAGCGAAGAATCCTCAGTAGTGCAGTATAGTGAGATGAGCGAGGAGCGCTGACAAATTGACTAAGAACTCGAACGGCATGTGCAATGTCCGGGCGAGTGATAGTCAAATAGACAAGAGCACCAACAAGCTGGCGGTAACGCGTGGGATCCGAAAGCGGCTCGCCATCAGTGGGACGGAGCTTCACATTAAGCTCCATCGGTGTATCCACAGGCCGTGAATCAGGAAGTGCAGCACGACTCAGTATATCAAAAGTAAACTTCTGCTGAGAGACCAAGTATCCCCGGGGAGATGAAGCAACCTCAAGGCCAAGGAAGTAGCGAAGCGGGCCAAGGTCTTTCATCTCAAACTGCTGCTGGAGGTGCCTCTTCAGAGAATCGATAGTAGCAGTATCATCACCGGTAATGATCATGTCATCAACATATAGAAGCAATATCGCATGACCATGAGTAGAGGTGTGAGTGAACATAGCATAGTCATTCATACTCTCTGTAAAGCCGGCTGCAAGTACTGAGGACCTAAAACGCTCAAACCAAGCCCGAGGAGCTTGCTTGAGCCCATAAATGGCCCGACGAAGACGGCAAACATGTTGGGGAGGAGTCAAAAGACCAGGAGGACTCATGTAGACCTCCTCAGAGAGATCTCCATGAAGAAACGCGTTCTTCACATCCATCTGGAAGAGTGGCCAGTGACGAACAGAAGCAACTGCTAATAGAGTCCGGACAGAAGTCATCTTCGCAACAGGAGCAAAAGTCTCATCGTAGTCAATGCCATGCTCCTGAGTGAAACCACGAGCAACTAGACGGGCCTTGTATCTCTCAATCGACCCATCGGAGCGAGTTTTGATCCGATATACCCAGCGACAGCTGACAGGATCCTTCCCTGGAGGAAGAGGAACGAGCTCCCAAGTACCAGTCTGCTGGAGGGCCTGCAACTCCACGGCCATAGCCTGCTGCCAGTGCGGAATCTGAACTGCCTCACGGTAAGTCTGTGGCTCTTGAAGAGAGTGAATAGTCGCAAGGAAGGACTGAAAATGGGTCGAGTAAGAGGCAACCTGAGAAAAGCCATAGCGATCAGGTGGATGCCTCTCACGTTCAGGATAGCGCGTAGGAGGAGTAGAAGACCCAATGTCACTAGCACCTGAGAGTGGCAACGAAGGAGGTGAACCTGAGGTGTCTGCAAAAGAAGGGGTAGCAGGCAAAGCAGGTGGAACTGGTGAAGTAGGTGTAGCAGGCTCTGGCTGGCGACGCGTGTAGGTATAAATGACAGGCGGGCGCGGGGGCTCAGGCACCGTAGCAGGGATAGTAGGAGTGTCCGGAGTCACTGGGGTAGGAAGGAGACCCGAAGAGGAACTAGGAGTCTGAAGGAAGGACAAGTCTGAAGAAGAAGGTCCTGAGAAGAAAGGTGTGTCCTCGAAGAAGGTCACATGTCGAGAGATGCGGATACGACGAACAGAGGGGTCATAGCAACGCCAACCCTTGTGCTCAGAATTGTACCCTAAGAAGACACACTTGGCCGACCGAGGAGAAAGCTTTGTACGCTCTCCGGGTGGAAGTAAGACAAAACTGGTACAACCGAAGGTCCGTAGAACTCTATAGTTGGGAACAGTGGAATGTAGTCGCTGAAATGGGGACTGACCAGAGAGAAGTGAAGAAGGAGTCCGATTAATCAAATGAACAGAGGTAAGAATAGCTTCAGCCCAGAAGTGACGAGGAACTGAGGTAGAGAACAAAAGGGACCGAGTAGTCTCAAGAATGTGACGATGCTTCCTCTCGGCAACCCCATTTTGTGCAGGCGTGTATGGACATGACTGTTGGGGTAGAGTACCGTGAGAAAAGAGGATGTCACGAAACTCGGAAGAGAGGTACTCCCGAGCACCATCTGAGCGAAAAACTTTAATCCGTTTCTCAAATTGAGTGTGGACCATACTAGTAAAATCACGATAAACCTGACACACGTCGGACCTACGACGCATGAGGGTCACCCAAGTGAATCGAGAATAGTCATCAATAAAACTGACGTAATAATGAAAACCAGACAAAGACGAAATAGGAGATGGTCCCCAAATGTCAGAGTGCACAAGGTCGAAAGGAGAGGTAGATACAGACTCACTGGAAGGAAAAGGAAGAGCCGAGTGCTTAGCAAACTGACAACTCGTGCAGGGAGAAGGAGTGAAAGAAAGATTACCCAAGTGTCCGGATTGGAACATACTTCGAAGGCGCATCGCAGAGGGATGCCCAAGGCGGCGATGCCAAAGGTCCGCAGAGGAAGGAGCAGCAACACATGAGGCAGCAGAGGGCAAGGGCACATGAAGGTACTCCAAACTGTACAAGCCACCATGTCTCCGTCCTGTCCCAATCTGACGGCTAGTGCGAGGGTCTTCCACCACACAGGAGGATGCTGAGAAGGTGACGGTGAAACCTAGATCAGTCAGCCTACTAACAGAGACTAAATTGATCGATACACGAGGAGCGTGGAGTACATCAGGGAGTGAGAGGCGACCACTAGGATCAGAGGAGGTGGTGATAGATCCCCGACAAGAGACCAGCAAAGGGGAGCCATCAGCAGTGCGAATTTTGAACTCTAGAGAAACATGACCACAATCAGTGAGTACAGAAGCGTCTGATGTCAAGTGGTGAGATGCTCCCGAGTCTATAATCCAAGGGATGCTAGATGAACTCATAAGACACTGAGAAGTAGAAGAACTTGCACATGCTCCCATTGTGGATGCCATAGATGCTCAAGAGATGCAATAGAAATTTAACACGTCTGACGTTTACTTCACTTCACCACACTTCAATATACTGTTATGACTGTAGTTTGATAGGATAATGAAGCCTACATAATAAAAAATGTAGATCTATTGAACTGCTGGCTGAGCTGCCATGATTGAATTGCTGAATGTTGGCTGCTATGGCTGAACTGTTGAACTGCTGGCTGAGCTGCTATGATTGGACTGCTGAATTGCTGAATTGTTGAGCTGCTGAGTTGCAGAGAACAACAGAGCTGAACAGACTGAAAAACAGAACTGAACCGGCTAAAATAACATAGCTGAACCGATTGAAACAACAGAGCTGAGCCGAAATCTGAATCGAACCGGTTCGAACCGGTGAGTTGGCAGAGAAGTTTTAAGTGATGCAAATCTAACCGTAGGCCAAACGAACGGGTGAGATCGAGCTGAGCTCACCCTATAGTTAGGGTTCGTTCTTCATTTCAGCAGCGCCGTCCTCTTCTTCGATTTCTTTTCCGACAAAGATGAGAGCTCAGCGGCCGATCACTGCAGCGGAGGCACGAATAGGATCTGCAAATCAGTTCTGTCGCAGAGATCTCGACGATGCAGCAGGCTGCCTTTTCGGTAGTCCGGTGAGCAAAGACACCGGGTAGAGGTGCGAGATCGCGCCGGAGAAGCGCACGGAGCTAGCTAACAGGGAGATCTAGGTTAGGGAGGAACCTAGCTCTTCTTCTCAGCCACGAGTAGGTTGCGATGTCGGCCAAGAAAGCTCCGCCTCCGTCGAATCCTCTTCGATCTCCTCTTCAATCAACCACTGATCAACTGAGACTGTTCATCTGAGGCCGATGTCAATCGCGATGATGCTTCATGATGGATTGAAGGCAGCTCAAGGAGGGATATGGAGGGATGAACTCATGGCTCTGATACCATGTTAGAGAGAGAGAGAGAGAGAGTTGGGAGTAAAAGGATTGGATTTACTCATTGGGGCAAATGCCCTATATATCACTATACAAGAGATGGGGTCACCAAAGGGTGAGCATACCCAAAATAGACTAAAAGAGCCTATACAAGGATTAAGAATGAATCTACACACTCTTAACACAACTGAAGAACTTGCAAAAGTTGTTTGTGAAGGAGATGACCTAACTTGGTAACAAGTTTGAGAAGCAATGCAAGTTAATGAGGTAATACAGCCGGAGATGATGAGGACGTTGATGTTGGGGAGTGATGTGATTGACTTTATTACTGTATGGCTTATTAAAGTTATTGTCTTACTAAACTTGTTGGCTTATTTAACTTATCACTTTATTAGTTATCATGAATTTAGGTATGTTTGTCTAATATGAGTCACTTGATGAGTTGAGTTGTTAAAATCCCTTAAAAAACCACATAAAACCCCTAGGTGCATGTTTGTGTCAAAACCCCTAAAAAGCGGGAAATTCCTGTAGGTGTGCCTAAGCAATCTCTACGCACTGGGCTCGCCCGGAGCGCCTAGGTGCGTCTAGCGCCTTTGGCTTTAGGTCTCTGTGTGTCTGTGGTAGTTAAATCTTGTAGAATAGATGTAAAAAACTTATAATAGTAAACTATTCCAATGTTTAAAAATATGACCTTTGGGGGTTGTACGGTCGATACAGGCATCCGACGACTGAAAATCAGGGAAAACTTTAGGGCCAATGTCAAAGTACAACGGGATATCGGGAATCCCACCTCTTGCAATGCACTATAGCGTATAGCATATTATAACGGTGCTCTTTATGCATGTTTATATATTTGTATATTTGTTAATGTATCCCTACCGTATTGTATCCCATTTTTTCAAGAATTGTCGTATCGATGTTTCCGTATCATTTCGTGTGCGTATCCCATATCGTGTCCTTGGCCACTAGTTGTAATTGTCTTCATTATCATTGCTATTTCTATTCAAATTTCATTTCATACCCTCCATTTTAGTTCTTACTAATATTGATATATTAGACATTGTTTACAATATAGTGTTTGATGATAATCAAAGACTATGAGGTGTCTATATAATTGAGTCTCTTGGCGAACTAATTAATAGTTAAGGTGTTCCAAGTATTCAACTGCCAAGTATCCTCGTATTGGGAAGTGTTAAATGTGTTAACTATGTCAAGTATCTCTTGGACCGAGTTGTTACCAGGTCAAGTCGATGGGAGAGTCGGCCCGAATCCCAATTGAGTCGAGTCGACGCGGCCGAGTTTCGAGTCATCGTTCTTTCAAGACAATACTCCAATGGGTAATTAAAGGAAAAAATAATACCTTTTTTCCACAATCCTATTCTAATTTGGTAATTAATTAGTGATATTGATAATAATTATTAAGGTTCTTTTTAAAGCAATATTCAATTATTTGAATATATAGATTTATTGAATAGAACAACTAGTTTAGAGTCAGAACCCTTGAGTATCTAGATTTAGTTAATTTACAACCCTCTCTGTATGGCCTTTTTGGTTGAGATACTAGTTTGGAGTCAGAACTCACTCCTGGCTTAAGCATTATAGAGGCGAGACAAGTATTTACTCTAGTTTTTTTTTTGGTAGGAAATAGGGGTTCTATTCATGGCGCCCCAGCTCGCTGAAATTCATTATTACAAGCCTTTCACATAAATCTCTTAGAAAACACCAGAAAGGAAATGAAAATTGGTACCACAAGATATAAATTATTGGACTTGAGAATTTCAGGAAGATGCCTGCAGTCAGATACACAGGTATGTATCGACCATGGTGGGGAAAGATCCCCATCCGACAGGCGGTAGATGTCTTCTAAATCGATGATTAGGGATGTTGAGACTGCTCATAAGACATGCCCTCGAGAAGACGCCAAAGCAAAGAGCCCAAAGGGATCGCTCTGTCTGAAGAAACTTTCCTTCGAGAAGGAAAGTGAAACCGTGAAGTCTGTGATAGTAGTGCCAGTCTGTGAAGCACCGACACTCTCGGGACCTCAACGTGTCCGTGTCCGACACGTGTCGGACACCGACACTCGTCCGACACTCTCCGACACGTGTCGGACACACCAAAAAACGTGTCTTCTATGAAGAAAGATTGTCCGATACGTGTTGGAGTGTATCGGATGCGTGTCGGATATTATCGGAGAGGCATTTTTCTCATTTGAAGATGTTGGGTTCTTGAGATTACGAATCTTTCCATCAATGGGTCGGATATGGAGGTCGTGGTCTTCACGTCGATGGTGATGATATGGTAACACTTGACGTTGCCCTTAATGGATGATGATTTTATGCGTGTTCTATTTGTTTTTTATGTTTTGAAAGTTTGAAACTATACACATGAATCATTTATGATGTTTGTTGGAGACTTTTTTAGTTAACTATTAGCATTATGTTTGATTATAAATCATAATATAAGACTTGTTCTATATATATATATATATATATATATATATATATATATATATATATATATATATATATATATATATATATATATATATATATATATATATATAATTCAGCGTGTTCCTTAACGTGTCCGTGTCCTGGTTTTTTGAAAAATATCGTGTCGGTGTGTCCGTGTCGTATCGTGTCCGTGTCCTGTGCTTCTTAGGTGCCAGTCGCAGTCTTAGAGTCCAATTGCGCCACCAAGAATCGCCTTGAGGTCCGCCCAATCTAGTGGCAACCAATGGGAAGGGTGGAACTTCAGCTCGCCACTTGATTTGCTTCAGATACCAATGAGCAGTCGATATCTAATAGAAAAACTATGTCTTGTGCCGTGCTCATGAGGAGATTCTGCATCTTTCGGACAGAATGGGGACTCCCCAGACCCCTACAGTTTCGCCTCAAAGTCTTCATTGGTTCAGTGGCAACTGCACACTGACAGTTGCACTGGGTTCAGGGGTATATGGACTAGAAACTCTCTCCCATCTTGCCCAGTACGATGCCAATTTTGGGCAGTAAAAAGGGAAACTTATTGATTTGAGAAAACTGTGGGAATGTTGAAATTTTAAGAAAACTTTGATGGCGATTTCGGAATTGTCGGTATGTTGGATTATATATGAATCACATGCCTTGAATTAAGCAACATTTATTGTCCCAAAGACTAAATTAATTATAAATACACATATTAAGGTATCATTTACCTATAGAATTTACTAAATAAAGTACAAACCCTTAAATTAAGCATAAATAGATACCTTTAATTTTGTTGGTCTGTTAGATTCATTACGGAGTACACTTCCTTAAATTAAGCAATTTCTATGGTCCTGAGTCTCCTGACATCTATGTGACTGGCAAATTGGAATAATTGCATTGTGGTGGACCTTTTCGGTGACATGACCGACAAATGTAGACTCAGTCAACAAATTAAAGCCCCATGGCGGACGGGATGCCATATAGACTAAGAAACGTAGAATAAATCTCCATGGCCGGACGGTCTGACATATAGACTAAGAAACGTAGAATAATGATAGCATATTTGACATGAAGTGGCTCATTTTCTTTTATTTCCCCTGCTATATCCTTTCAGATGCATAATTGCAACTAAATATGGACAATAAATATATTATGGCGGTTTCTAGTAACAAAATGCGATTGCATCTCTGTAATTTTTCCCGTACTGATTGCTTTCCTACAACGCTGATATCAGGCTCACCGTGAGTCCACGGGGACGGTGGCTTCAAACGATGGACGATATGCAGACCCTGTTGCAGCAGCGGAGGAAATAGCCTTTTCTCGAGCCTGTGCCCGCTTTGGTTTTGGCCTGCACCTCTATCATGAGGACGAGATTCTGTAGCAAGGGATTCCATTGCGCCTTCCACTGTTATAGGTTCTCCTGTCTTCCAATTAGGGGATTTGCTGTTAGTTATACTGTAACTTTACCAGGTGATGTTCTGTGTTGATAGTTACTGATTGCTGCATTGTGATGAAGTTTTACTGGTTCTGTGGACTATCCAAGTAAAGCAACTGTATTGGCCCGTAACATGATAAGCAGATGTTTGGTCAATAGATTCGGAAGTACGATGACTTACCCTAGGAGTGAGAGTGATGGAGGCCAGGGTTTAGGGAGAATGAATATCTCATTAGAACCAATGGGCCAAATATATACGGATACATGTATGTCCTCATGTGGGCTCCTATACTCTATGATGATGTATATGCTATTCAATACATATGATTAACACCTTACTCAAACTCACGGTGGATCAAACACATAGAGTTTGCTAACAAGAAACCGAAATCAAGGAGACGGGTGTGACTTTGTGAAGAAGTCAGTGATTTGTTAAGGGGGAGAGCTTGGGCCACATAGGGCTCTCGGGTGAAATAGTTGTTTGTCGATCTTGATGTGTGTTGTCCACTTGTGAAAGATCGAGAATATGTGTATAGAACTCCATTTGTCACAGTGAAGAGTTGTAGTTGTAGATATCTCAACTCATAGATCCCCAAGGAGATGCCTCATGTGAATAATCTCCTTGGTAGTAGTGGTCATAGCCATGAACTCTGCCTACGCCAGAACATAAGAGAATAGCCAAGAAACAAATAGTAGCCAATAGTCGAGCGTGAGTAGTCAGATATCCTGCCCAATCAGCATAAGAATAGGAACGTAATATCAAAGGGAAAATCAAGGACAAAGAAAACCAAGTGACAGTGCCTGAAGATACCATAGGAGGGCACCATAGTGAATAGAGGGGCCTGGACAAACTGGCTAACGATGCTAATTGCGTGGGCAATATTAATCCTCGTGATGCAGAGGTAGACCAGCTAGCCGACAATATCTTTGTACATAGTAGGATCTGGAAGAGGCTCGTCGTCTGTAGGCCGGAATTTCACATGAAGCTCGAGTGGAGTGTCAACGACATGATCATCAGAAAGAGTAGCTCGACTGAGGATATCAGTGATGTACTTCTGTTGTGAGAGCAGAATTCCTCGTTCACCCTGAGCAATTTTTAGGCCAATAAAGTAGCATGGAGGATCAAGATCCTTCATCTGAAACCGACTCCGGAGATGCTGTTGAATATTGTGTCGACTCTTCAGTGTCTTCTATGACAATATTGTCAACTCTTGGGTCAAAAAGTTAACTACTAAAAGTTAACAATGATATTTGGAGACGGGTTGAGGCAAACTTTCGCTTGATTCTTCTCTTCTCTTTTGGGATGTCCTCCCATGATGGCCCACTAACATATCTAGGGGCTCGCATCTCGGGTCGATGAATCCAAGCTTCAGAATTGGCCCCTGTGGTGAGTCATATCACGGGGGCACATCGCAAGTTGGAAAGCTCATATGTTATCCTTCCCGGCCCCAGTAACCTTGCTTCAGGCAGTCCTCCAATCCCTCTAGGTGTTTTAGCTTGGTGTGGTTTGGATTCCCCATAGAATCTTGGATCAACTGGAAAATGAATTTCATCATTTTATTTGGTCCAAGGGGGATAAGAATCACGAGCTTCACCTTGTTAAATGGGCCGATGTCTATCGTTCAAAGTTGCAGGGAGGTATGGGCCTCTGTCATCGTCCCATATTTCATCACGCTCTAATGAGGAAGAAAGTTTTCCAGGTCCTCTCAAACTTCAATAGCTCTTGGGTATCGTTTGTTAAAGATAAATATAAGGTGACTGAGGATCCGTGGAAGTGGTCAAGGCCTGCCAAGTGCTCGTGGGCATGGTGTGCTATCTCTAAGGGCCTACCGGTTATTTAGAATCATATGTGTCAGGTGGTTTGGATGGGAGCCTCATTCGACCTTTGGTCAACCCTATAGTGCTCCTCAATCCCTTTTTCCAGGATGGTGTTCCCTTTCAACTCCGGCCTCTCTTCAAACCACATTCTGATCTCGGACCTCTTTAGCCCTCAAGGATGGCACAAACCTACCTTGATGGCTCTATTTCCATTGGAATGGGTGTCCAATATCTACAACCTACCGATCCTTCAACACCAACCCAGATCCACTATCACCTGAGGCCTCCAATTCACACCGGGCTTCAACGTGGCCGCAGCCTATGATCTCTCTCTATTGAGTGCCCCTTCTCTTGTGGGCCCTTGGTCAGGGATCTAGCATATCCTTTGGAAAACACCTATAGGGCCTCGAGTCCATATATTTTTATGGAAGTTTTTTCACTTGTGCCTCCCAGTTCGGTCGTTTCTTCGCCGAATTGGGATGTCCGTTTCTACTCTATGTCCCCCGTGCTTGGTGCAGGATGAATCTCTGGATCATGCCTTTTTTTTTCAGTGCCCTCCTGTTAGCCAACTTTGGTTGCGAGTTAGCACTAAGGTCTGGATGACAACTATCCCCACCTCTATCACCAAGTTTGACGTTATGTATAGCCATACTCATGACCAAGGGGTGGGGCACAACAAGATTGCCAAAGCCTTCCTCGGGTATACTCTTTGGCACATATTGAAAGCTAGGAACATAGCATTATTTGACTTGTTCAATCCGTCAGTTCATATTACTTTTGAATTGCTTAATGAAGATTTTGTTACCTGCTTTTTGCTAACTCGATTCCTGCAGATCTGTGCCAACCGCCTAGCCAACAGATGTTGGATGCGATCCCTGTCCGGTGGTTTCCCCTGAATGTACAGGAATACAAATTGAATTTTGATGGCTCGGTGGATCAATCAACTTCGTCGGCGGGCGCGACCTTTGTTATCTGGGACCATAATGGGACACTTTTGGTAGTAGGTGCAGTATATCTAATCACGCCCTCTGTGCATGTGGTGGAAACCAGGGGTCTCTGGGAAGGTCTTCTCGTAGCCTCTACTTTGTTTCCGGGACACACACTGTGGATCGAAGGAGACTCTCAAAGTGTGCTCTCACAATTGTCTACTGACTCCATCTCGTCCCTTCTTTTTCACGACTGCAAGTATCTGTGTCGGTCTCTTGGGAGGGTCCAGATTTCCCACATCTACCGGGAAGGGAACTCAGTGGCTGATTGGTTTGCCGGGTGTGCACGGGCGAAGGGACAATCCAGTTTTTGGACCTCCAGTTTTCCTCCAGACGCTATGCGGCGTGCTTGGAATGATTACAATCCCTGTTGTTATGCCCGATGGGTGTCCAAATACTGATATTAGTGTAATCTGGTTACCAAAAAAAAAGGGTTAATTAGTCCTAAATCATATCCCTCCACAGGGTCATTATTTAAGCTAAAGGATACAAGTTGTTAGCATATTAGCTAAAGTCTCTCCCGAAGGACATGTTTGTACAGCAAGTCCTTAACTGAAAATGTTGACTTCTTTTTATCCTTTAAATTACAAAATTGTCCCTCCATCAAGATTATCCATTCATTTCCAGTAAGAGTATCCATTCGTCTTTGGTATGAGTATCCATTCGCCGATTAACGATTGCTATAGTGATTTTCACTATAGCCACTACAACGAAAGCAGTGTAGAAAGAGTATACATTCGTCTCCGGAAAGAGTATCCATTCGTCATCAACAAGAGTATCTATTCATCGGGTGACACTGTGTATGTTGTGGTTGCTACAGTGATTTCATTGTAGCAAGAGTATCCATTCGTCTTCAGATAGAGTATCCATTCGGCTAATTGATACTCTTGCTACAGTGAAATCACTATAGCAGTTATAGTGAAATCACTATAGCAACGGACAATTCGCTAGATTGATACTCTTACCAAATCGAATTGATACTCTTGCTACAGTGATTTCACTATAGCATTTACAGTGAATCATTGTAGCAGCTGTAGCGAAATCACTGTAGCAATCGCTACATGCACAGTGTCAACTAGCAAATGGATACTCTTTCTGGAGACGAATGGATACTCTTTCTGGAGACGAATGGACACTCTTTTTGGAGCATGTGAGGGGGTAAATTAGTACGAGGACTTGTTGTAGTATGCAATGTTCGAGAGGGACTTGGTGCAATATTGAAACGTAGCCTGTCCTTTAGCTAATATAGCATTTAATAAAAGGACTTAAGGCTAAGTCTTCAGAAATCACTGTAGCAAGAGTATCAATTCGATTTGGTAAGGTATCAATTTAGCGAATTGATCGTTGCTACAGTGATTTCACTGTAGCTGTTACAATGATTTCAATGTAGCAAGAGTATCAATTAGCCGAATGGATACTCTTTTTGAAGACGAATGGATACTCTTGCTACAGTGAAATCACTATAGCAATCGCAACATGCAGTGTCACCCGGTGAATAGATACTCTTGTTGATGACGAATGGATACTCTTTCTGGAGACGAATGTATACTCTTGCTATAGTGTTTTTACTGTATAGCTACAGTGAAATCACTATAGCAATTGCTACATGTATAGTGTTAATCGGCGAATGAAAACTTATGCTAAAGACAAATGGATACTCTTACCGGAAACGAATTGATACTCTTTCAAGAGTGGCAGTTTTGTAATTAAGGTATAAAAAAAGTTAACATTTTTGTTTAAGGACTTGCTATACAAATATGTCCTTGGGGAG
The DNA here is from genome assembly GCA_947650365.1 of Chamaelirium japonicum. Classification (NCBI taxonomy): domain Eukaryota; kingdom Viridiplantae; phylum Streptophyta; class Magnoliopsida; order Liliales; family Melanthiaceae; genus Chamaelirium; species Chamaelirium japonicum. The sequence goes on from OX393553.1 coordinate 4,225,046, forward strand.
AGACTTTAGCTAATCTATATAACAAGGGACGTCGGTTTTGTGCTGACTAGACAAAACAGAACAAAAAAACTGACTAGGACAAGCTGACTGGATAAAAATGAATCGAATAGATCTAACTGTAGACACACGAATTTCGTCGGACCCGAACCCGACTCACGTGTGCCAACGCGGATGCAAACCCGACACACGGACCCAACTCGCGCGCACCGACATGGATTCAAACCCGACTCGCGCGCGCCGATGCGGACCCGGACCCCATGCGCCAAGGGGGGCCGGCCCCTACTAGGGTCCGAACCCCATGGGGGCCGGTCCCTACTAGGACCCGAGCCACATGGGGCCGGCCCTAGTAGGACCCGAACCCCATGGGGGGGGCCGGCCGGCCCTGCAAGGAAAGGGGAGAAAAAGAAAGAAAAGAAAAAGGAAAGAAAAGAAAGGAAAGAAAAGAAAAGGAAAGAAAAGAAAAGGAAAGAAAAGAAAGAAAAGGAAAGAATACCGCCATGCGCGGGGGGAGGTAGCGTATGACGTCTGCACACGCGCGGATCTGCGCCGATCCCTCGATCCGACGCACAAGACGAAGCGCCCGATCGCCATCGATTTCGTGCGCAAAGTCCAGCCATAATTGCACCCGCCAGAAAAGGAAAACAATTAAATGTTATTCCCTTCATCAATGGATGAATAAAATCCGGGTAATTATGAGAGAGATACAAAAGAGATTTAAAATTAAAAAGTTTCCATATCTCTCTCCCCACCTCTTTGCCTATAAATAGAGGGGGTGGGGGAAGGAAAAAATGGTCGAGAAATTGAAGACGAAGCGCCAGAGCTCTGCAGAAGAGAGCACGCTTCTTCATCGACCCAAGGCTTCACGAGGCACAGTCAAGCCTGTCCCGAGGGATCGGCTTACTGAAAGTCCTCATCAACGTGAAGGCCCTTGCGCACGACGATCGCCCCTTCGACTCCGTTCACGAAGAAGAAAGCTCGGAGAAGAAGAACCCTTCGACTCCGAAGACGCCAGAAGCAAAGGCCGGAGAAGAAGAGGAGCGGCACTACCCCGTCGTCTCCAACAAGCTTCGACTCCGATCAAGCCCAAAAGCCCGGAGAAGAAGAGGAGCGGCACTACCCCGTCGTCTCCAACAAGCTTCGACTCCGATCAAGCCCAAAAGCCCGGAGAAGAAGAGGAGCGGCACTACCCCGTCGTCTCCCACAAGTCCTCGATCCCGATCAAGCCCCAAAGCCCGGAGGAGAGAAGCGAAGCGTCATCACCCCGTCGTCTTCGACAAACATCTGCACCATCCACGAAGAAGAAAGGCTGGAACAGATCATCTGAAGCGTCGCCACCCCGTCGTCTTCATCAACAAAAGCCGACGCCACAACCGTCGCACGGAGATCGGTGCTACCCCCACCATCTTCGAAAGCATCCTTCGACTCTGATCACGCCAAAGAAGCCCGGAGAAGAAGAGAAGTCCCGTCAACACGCAAACCGTCGAAGCACCAAAGAAGTAGCCCACGTCGTTCAAGGAAGAAGATCGAGTTGACGCTGAAGCTAAAGCCAACGCAAGAAGTCGAAGCAAAGCCCCAGTAAAGCCCGCGCCAAAGCAACGCAAGTGCCAAAGCCAAGCGACTACGCCGGCCACGAGCAAAAGCACCGCACGTTCTAGCCGATACGACGCGAAGTCCGGAAGAACGAAAGCATCGCAAGTCTCTCCCAGCTACGTCCAAGTGCAAGCGCCAAAGCAAAGCAAAAGCCAGAGCCACGCCGGAGCCAAGCTAAAGCCAAAAAGCCAAAGCCAAAGCCAACGCCAAAAGCTCGATCGACGCCGCGAACCGACGATCAAGGACACCGAGGTCAAGCAAGGAACGAGGAAGACACGAAGACCGAGGAACGAAGCCGAAAACCCCCTAGCCGAGAAAGCGCGAAGCACGGAAGGGACAAAGCAACGGTGGACATTCCTTAGCCTCTCCAAAACCCTCTCCCTGTAAAACCCCTGTCCTGGGCAGCCCCTTCAGAGCTCTCGCACGAACACCACGTGGAGACGCGGATCAAAGGGATCCCCCAGAAGATCTTTCCCACAATCCCCTGATCAAAACTCGCCGCAACCCGGACTCGCTACACCCGAGCAACCCGGGTCCCGGCCACAATTGTAATCTCGTTTTGTGCAATAAAGCCGACCCGTACCTTTTTTTGCGCATACAGATTTCTGGCACGCCCGGTGGGACCTCTTCTCCTTTCACCCGTACGGTTGAAGAAGCTGCTTGAAGTTCGCGATGGCCGGAACAAACAACGATGCGTTTGCTCCAAGCCTCTCACCAATCGCCGAGTCTCCTCTACTCCGCCACGGTGATCCAGTAAATCCAGAGGGTGATGCTCCTCCAATGGTGCGCGTCTACACTCGGCGTACACGGACTCTTGCAGACGTCTTCGTGCCAGAAGCTACTACCGAAGATGCTCGCCAAAGCGCCGACGAGGCCCTGGCGCATGAAGAAACGAGCCTCGATCCTGGAGCCCATGTCCAGAAGTTTGGGGAGGACCAGCCCCAACCCCGAACCAGTTCGGGTTCTCCAGCAGACGTTGCACCTCCTCTGCAGGGGGCAAACATCAATCATCAACCAGAAGCAAGTCGGCGTAACTACGTCTCAGATGATGACGGCGAGGATGCGAACATGCAACACCGAGACGTTCTCCGTCACCACCCTCCGTCCGCTCTTCAGCTCCAAGTCATGCAGATGAGCGAGCATATGGCGCAAATTACTCGGCTGATGGAGGAGAAGGATCGTCACATCAACACTCTACTCCAAAAGCTAAGCGCAAAGGACGCTGCAGCAGTCAGCCAACCCGTCGCTTCTCCAGTAGCCGCTCCAGTTCCGTCTTCAACTCCCGCTCCTGCAGAAGTCGCTCCGACGATTCAAGCAGCTACTCCAGCCTTCTCCTCGGCTCCCGTCCCATTGGAAGTCGTCTCCCCAACGCCAGCCTCGGTGGCCACACAACCTCCGACAACGGCAACGATGAATGCTCAGCAAGTCCAAGCGTTGATAGCCGACATGATGCGTTCTCACGGCAGTGGCCTTCCTCCGATCACGGCGGCATACTCGAAGCCCTACACTACGAGGATCCAGCAGTTACGCTTCCCAGTCGGATTCCAGCCGCCAAAGTTTCAGCACTTCGACGGAAAGGGAAATCCGAGACAGCACGTTGCCCACTTCATCGAGACCTGCAATAATGCCGGCACATATGGCGATGAGATGGTGAAGCAATTCGTCCGCACCCTCAAAGGCAACGCGTTCGACTGGTACGTTGATCTTCCTGCAGGAACCATTGACAGCTGGGATCAGATGGAGAGGGAGTTCCTCAATCGCTTCTACAGCACCAGACGCACAGTCAGTATGATCGAACTCACCGCTGTCAAGCAAAGGAAAGACGAGCCAGTGATCGACTACATCGACAGGTGGAGGAACCTCGCGCTGAATTCACGAGACCGCTTGTCTGAAGACTCGGCTATCGAGATGTGCACCCAAGGCATGCACTGGGGTCTGCTCTACATCCTCAAGGGTATCAAGCCTCGGTCTTTCGAAGAACTCGCGACTCGGGCTCATGACATGGAACTCAGCCTAGCAAACCGCGGGGACTTGAAGAACAAGGACTTCTTGAAGATAGAGAAGAAGGACAAGCCACCGGCAACGAAACTGAAACAAGTCAATGTTGCTGACGTCGCTTCGACCTCCAAGCCGCTCAAGATCGGTGGCAAGCCAGATCAGAAGAAGGGAGTCGCCATACCACTGCCTCCGCCGCTAAGACAAAGGATGACTCTCGAGGAGCTCGAAGCCAAAGAGTACCCTTTCCCAGACTCGGAAGTCTCCTCCATGTTCGACCAACTGCTGCAAGAGAAGATGATAGAATTACCTCCTTCAAAGAGGCCCGAGCAGATGCATCGCGTCGACGACCCTCTCTTCTGCAAATACCACCGGGTGGTGAGTCATCCCATCGAAAGATGCTTCGTCTTCAAGGAAAGAATCATGGCACTCGCCAAGCAAGGGAAGATAGAGATCGACTCCGGGGAGGTTGCTACGGCCAACATGACGTCCATCACCTTCGGCTCCTTCTCGCCGGTACTCGTTGCCGCTCGACGAAGCATGCCCAAATTGCGCCTCAATCGTCAAGCGTCAATCGCTAAGTCAACTTCCCGGCCGAAAGTCTCGAAGCGACGTCAACATACTCCTGCGCTCACCGAGGAGGGAACACCGCTGCCCTGGGGGCAATCATCGCTCACGCCAGCACCTCTTCCAAGCAATGCTGCATCCCAACGGGCGCTCCAAAGGAGATATGAGCAAGGAGATCCAGAAGTCGGTCTGCTGGGCCAGCCTTCGGGGAAGTTCGACTATTACGTCCTCTACTCAAGGCCTCCGTCCGTTCCAATCGACGAAATCAAGCCCACCGGCTGGGGATCGGGAGAGGAGCCAGTGGAACCTCGAGAAGAGCAAGTCCCTTCCAGTCAAGCTATGTCCCAACGCACTCTTAGAGAAAGATACGAGCAGGGAGACCCAGAAGTCGGTCTGCTAGGCCAGCCATCAGGGAAGTTTGACTATTACGTCCTCTACTCAAGGCCTCCATCCGTTCCAATCAACGAAATCAAGCCCACCGGCTGGGGATCGGAAGACGAGCCAGTAGAGCCTCCAGAAGAACAAGTGTCATCAAAGAAACCAGTTGCTGCTGTCGACCATCATCCTAGCGAAGGGGAATCCACCGACGAAGAAGCATGGGTCATGCTACCGCGGCGGCGAAAGCCTTGGCAAGAAAAGAAGCTCAAGCAAGACCGTGTGATGAGGGGATTCACCAAGCGGAAGACCTACAAGAAGAAAAGCAAGACTCCAGGAAGGAAGGCGTTCAAAGTACCGCCAGCGAGCCGAGACGATATCCTTCAGCAGAGTCTTCCAGAGCCGACAACTTTGCAAGAGTTCTTCCCGGATCACTTCCTCCCAGCGGACCAACACATCAAGGTATCTTGTTGCATGGTCGAAGTCCATGAGGCGTCGGAAGGAAATAATGAAAGCGAAACTTCTGAAGAAGGCGACTCCGCCGATGAGGGGGACGACTCCAACGATGGGGGCACCGCCGCTCACGACGAAGCAATCTTGCACATGCCGCTCGTAGAGGCTTTGCATCTTCCGAAGAAGGCTCGCCTGGCAATGGCGGCGGCCTTGGCCGATCCAGATAGCTACAAGAGAAAAAGGAAGGATGACCAGAAGGGCAGAGCTGTAGCCTCGTGTGATGCAACGATAACCTTTTCAGACGAGGACCTGCAACTCGGGACGCGATTGCACAACCGGCCTCTTTACGTTTCGGGATACATCAAGGAGAAGCCAGTGAACCGAATCTTATTGGACTGTGGCTCCGCTGTCAACATCATGCCCATCCAGACGATGCGGCAACTCGGCATTACCAACGACCAGCTCTCACCAAGTCAGTTGGTCATTCAAGGCTTCAACCAAGGCGGACAGTCCACCGTTGGAATCATTCGTCTGAAGCTTTCCATCGGCCCGCTAGATACGACGGTCCTCTTCCACATCATCGACTGCCGGACATCATACCGTCTCCTGCTAGGAAGACCATGGCTGCACGAGAACGGCATCATAGTATCCACCTGGCATCAATGCCTCAAGTACTACGAAGAAGGCGTGGAGAGGTGCATAGTTGCGGACGACAAGCCATTCAACGAGGCCGAGGCACACCTGGCCGACGCTAAATTCTACCAAGCAAAGGGCCTGGTCGCGGAAGTTCTGCCGGCTAAAACCCCTCGAGCTCAAAAGATTGAAGAAGTAAATAAGGAAAAGACTCCTCTTCCCGGGAATCCAGTGCCACCTTCTGACGAGGCGAGACCCAAGGTCCAAGGAACGCCGAAACCTGGACAAAGGATGCGCATCAGCTTCGAGCCAAGAGCAATGCAACATACCCCGTTGCCAATCCAAACGGCGCCTGTCTTGCGTCTCGCGCCTCAGTGGCTCCGCAAATCCGAGCGATCGCCTTCTACTCCGACAAGGAAGCTGGCCCCAACGTTATCTCAGGCCAATGTCATCACTCTGCAAGAAATGACGGTGCCACTACCTAGTCTGGCAGAAGCTCCGAACCCAAGCAGACCCGTCGAATCGGCAGACCTCGAGCCACTCGGATTCAAACCGGAAGGGAGTTGGGGGCAAAATGCTGCCAAATTGCTGTTTAGAGCTGGCTATAACGAGGAAAGCGCCATGGGCACACTCCCACCAGCAGCAACTCCGCATGGGATGACAAGAACTCAAGCTCGGCTATTTCAAAACGGAGAGCAAATTCCCCCGAACCGTCGAGGCATCGGCTCCAGTCAAGCTCCGTTGGTCATCAGAACAGCAGCAAAGAAGACCTTCACCTCGAACTACATCGAGGCGAGGATAGTAGATGAAGCAGCTGAAGGATCGACAATCTCCGATGCACTCTCTACCTACCTCAGCCATCCAGACAGCAGGAGAAGACGACGACGGGCTCGATGCCAAGCCTTGTTCCGGAAGCAAACCAGAGGCGGTAAAGACTGGTCGAATCAAAAACGCACATCCGTGTTCGAGAGGCTCGGGCCAGTCAAACATTCAAAGAAGAAGTCAGTGTTCGATCGCCTGGAAATGCCTATCGAGGACTTCGTCTCAACACCCACCCACCCACCCATGGCTGCCGTCCATCATATCTCCATTACGGATCCCGGCAACGGTGACACTTCTACTTCGGACGACGAGTTGCCCGACGCCCCGCCAGTCCTCGAAGAAGGGGGGCAGTCCACCGTTGATGACTTGAAGGAAATCAACTTGGGCACGGAGACGGAGCCTCGGCCTACATTCGTCAGCACACTATTGACCCCTGAGGAGGAAGCAGCATACACCAAACTGCTTAGAGAGTACAGAGACGTCTTCGCATGGTCCTACAAGGAGATGCCGGGCCTCGATCCAAAAATCGCAGTGCACCAGCTCAGCGTCAAACACGGAGCCAGCGCTATCAAGCAAGGACAAAGACGCTACCGGCCAGAACTGGTACCCCAAATAGAAGGCGAAGTCAACAAATTGATCGAAGCCGGCTTCATTCGAGAGGTCAAGTACCCGACATGGATCTCTAGCATCGTCCCCGTCAAAAAGAAGAACGGCCAAATCCGAGTGTGCGTGGACTTCAGAGACTTGAATAACGCATGTCCAAAGGACGACTTCCCCTTGCCAATCACGGAGCTAATGGTTGATGCGACGACTGGTCACGAGGTGCTCACTTTCATGGATGGATCATCGGGCTACAACCAGATTCGGATGGCACCCAAGGACGAGGAGCTCACGGCGTTCCGCACACCGAAAGGAATCTACTGCTACAAGGTAATGCCGTTCGGCTTGAAGAACGCGGGAGCCACCTACCAGCGAGCTATGCAGAAGATCTTTGACGACATTCTTCATCAAAACGTGGAGTGTTATGTCGACGACCTCGTGGTGAAATCCAAGAAGAAATCGGCACATCTACAAGATCTTGAGCTAATCTTCAGACGACTTCGAAGGTACCAACTCCGCATGAATCCGCTCAAGTGCGCGTTCGGAGTCTCCTCGGGCAAATTCCTCGGCTTCGTCGTCCGACATCGTGGCATTGAGATAGATCAATCCAAAATTGATGCTATCGTCAACATGCCCGTACCAAAGACAGTGCGAGACCTCAGAGGCCTCCAGGGACACTTGGCGTATATCCGGAGATTCATCGCCAACCTGGCTGGAAAGTGCCACCCTTTTAGTCGCCTCATGAAGAAAGGAGCGCCGTTCACGTGGGATGAAGCGTGCCAAGAAGCACTCCAAAACATCAAAGCATATCTACTGAAGCCGCCAGTCCTATCAGCACCGGTTCAAGGAAGGCCTCTCATCCTCTACATCGCCGCCCAGGAACAATCCTTAGGGGCACTCCTGGCCCAGAACAATGAACTTGGCGTAGAGACAGCTTGCTGCTACTTAAGTCGCACTCTCGTCGGCGCAGAGCTGAATTACTCCCCAATCGAGAAGGTCTGCTTAGCGCTCATCTTCGCCACGAAAAAGCTGCGACACTACATGCTTGCTCACACCATCAGACTCGTCTCGAAGGCTGACCCACTCAAATATATCATGTCGAGACCAGTGCTTTCCGGACGCCTAGCCAAGTGGGCCCTGCTGCTACTTGAATTCGACATCACCTTCGTGCCACAGAAAGCGGTTAAAGGACAGGCCCTCGCGGACTTCCTCGCAGAATATCCTCTCCCGGCAGAATGGGAGTTATCAGAAGATCTCCCAGATGAAGAAGTATTCTCTGTTGACATCGCCTCACCCTGGAGAATGTTCTTCGACGGCGCAGCTAGGCAAGACATAGCGGGAGCCGGAGTCATCTTTGTCACTCCGGACAACGAAATACTCCCCTTCTCGTTCCTGCTCTCGGAAGCATGTTCCAACAACGTGGCAGAATATCAAGCCCTACTCATTGGTCTCGAACTGGCCGACGAAATGAACCTTCAAGGACTAGAGATCTTTGGCGATTCTCAACTCGTGATCCAGCAAGTCCTGGGGGCATACGAAGTCAATAAAGAAGACCTGGTACCGTTGCATGCGCGAGCTGTGAAGCTCCTCGAAAAACTCAAGGCTGTTTCCATCCAACACGTTTCCAGAAACCTTAACCAGCAGGCTGACGCACTCGCAAATCTGGCGGCTACACTCCCGTTCCCAGATGAGCATTCACTCGTCGTCCCCGTCTGCAGGAGATTCGTGGTCATCGAAAAAGAGGGTCCGCCCGAGGTACCAGTTCAAACCCACGCGGTGCATGTCCTCGAGATTAAAGAACAAGACTGGAGGCAACCGTTGGTGGAGTACCTTGTTCATGGTAAACTCCCCGAAGATCCGAAGCGCAAAAGTGACATCCGTCGAAGATCTCTGAGGTTCTATCACTTCAACGGCGAGCTGTACCGACGGAGCTATGACGGCACACTCCTGAGGTGCCTCGCGAAAGAGGAAGCAGAAGCCGCGCTCGAAGAAGTACACGCCGGAATCTGTGGATCGCACCAGTCCGGTCCGAAGCTTCACTTCCGCATCAGAAGGATGGGGTACTACTGGCCTACCATGATCAAAGACAGCTTGGAGTACGCGAGAAGATGTCAAGCTTGCCAAATGCACGGGGACTACATTCGTCAACCTCCGGAGCCTTTACACCCAACAATCGCGTCTTGGCCCTTCGACGGATGGGGTCTTGACATCGTCGGTCCTCTGCCCAAGTCATCCAAGCAACATCTCTACATCTTGGCGGCAACGGACTACTTCTCCAAGTGGGCTGAAGCGATACCGTTGAGGGAAGTTACAAAGTACTCCGTCATCAGCTTTATCCAGAACGACATCATCTTCCGCTATGGAGTCCCCCGCTACATCGTAACAGATAACGGGAAGCAGTTCAAGAATGCTGCCGTCAGCCAGTTCTGCGCATTGTACAACATTAAGCAGAATTGTTCGACAATGTACAACGCTCCGGCCAACGGACTAGCAGAAGCCTTCAACAAGACTCTGTGCAAGCTGCTGGAAAAAACCGTCTCGAAGACAAAGAAAGATTGGCACGAACGCATGGGCGAAGCACTATGGGCTTACCGAACATCCTTCCGCACGCCGACACAAGCAACGCCGTATTCCCTCGTCTATGGCGTGGAAGCCGTTCTTCCGCTCGAACTCCAGATCCCGTCACTCAGGATAGCAGTCCAGGAAGGCCTCACCAGCGATGACAACGCCCAGCTCCGCCTAGCAGAATTGGAAGCACTGGATGAAAGACGCCTCGAAGCTCAACAGCGTCTGGAGTGTTATCAGGCCAGGCTCTCTCGCGCCTTCAACAAGAAGATTCGTCCTCGATCATTCCAGATAGGGGAACTGGTGCTGGCGGTCAAACGCCCCATCATTCTCTCGCATCGAGGAGGGAAGAAATTTGATGCCAAATGGGATGGCCCGCATTCCGTTAAGGAAGTCTATTCCAACGGTGCTTATCTCCTCACCACGCCAGAAGGGCTGACACTCGGCCCTATCAACGGCAAGTACCTCAAAAGGTACTATGCCTAAAGCAAGGCCACACCCCTTGTCCAAAAAAAAAAAAAAAAAAAAAAAAAAAAAAAAAAAAAAAAAAAAAAAAAAATGATGAACTACGTGTGACTTGATCCCCCTTAGGGGGGTACGTAGGCAGCCTGAGAAGTTACTTCAGGTTCAGTCCGACCAAAAGAAAAAGACAACAAAATTCCATGAAAAGGATGTGGCGAAACAAAGTGATATTATTAATAAAGCGAAGACAGTACATGGCATGAGTCCCGAAAAGGAAGCCACAATGGAACAAGGAATAACTAAAAGAAGGTGTCCAGAGCTCGAAGACGACGCAGCAGCTCCTCCCTAGTTGCCTCCACTCTCTGAAGCTCCACGGGACGAGCGACCAGAAGCTCGCGACGGGTTGCCAAGTCCGACTGCTGCCTCAGATGACTCGCCTTCAAAGTGCTCTCCGCAGCCTCAGCCCGCTCCAAACGGGACTCCGCCTTCCGAAGTGAGGCGCGCGCAGATTCCACCTTCCTCTGGGCCTTCGACAGGCTGGACGTAGCCTCCGCAAGTTGATGCCCGGACTGACTTAGACTCGCCTCAGCGGCCTCCAGCTCAGAAGGGGAGCTCCCCTCCAGCAAAGCCCGCCGGGATCGATAAGCCTCGCTCTCGGTCACAAGCTGGTCCATCTGAGTGGCGAAAAGGGAGCTGTCAACTTTGAACTCTGCCAGGCTCGAGCAAAACTCTGCACCGTCCGTCGACCACCAGTCCTGGAGGGCGCCAAGGCCGGCAGTACGGAAAGGCTCCAACGTCGACTTGATGTACTGCCGACAGCTCGCAAGAAGAAACTCTGAGACTTTGCTCCTTGGCCTCAAATCCGGGCGAGGCGCCTCGGAGTAGGTAGGCAAGACCCTCCCTGCCGCTGCAGCTGCCACAAGAGCCGCCTGCGCCAACAAGGGCGGTGGAACCGGAGGAACCTCCGCTGCCGCTGCAGCCGCAACAGGAGCCGCCTGCGCCAACAAGGGTGGCGGAACTGGGGAAACCGCCGCTACCGCTGCAACAACCGTCTCCACCAAAGGACACGAGGGCACAGTCATCGGGGAACGCCGCTTGTCGACGCTCGAGACTTCAGCCTCCTCGCCAAAAGACAAGGCATCGACATCGATGTCGTCCAGGTTAATGTCGCCCCTAGGGAAGTTCTCCCCGCAAAGTCCGAGGAAATCTAGATCATCCGGAGGGATATCTAACCCGCAGGGTTCGGGCACTACCTGCGCGGTACCGGTGGACGAACGCCCAAGAGGCGCCTTTGAAGAGCTCGCTCCGCGCTCTAGCACTATAACAGAATCTGGTCAAAAGAAAGAAACGGTGCTCAGCGTGATAAAACTTCCTGAACGTAGAGGGCAAATAAATGAAGAGAGCTCCATACCTGTGTGGTCGGACGAAGCGGTCCGGGACGGAGGAATCACTTCATCTTTCAGAAGTCCAGGCTCCTCGGCATCCTCCGTCAGACAAGGGACTCTCGGGACCATCCCGCGAGGAATGCACATTTTTCTTCTCTTGGGAGGGGCACCCTCAACTTCGGCCTTCGGGAAACAGAATACCCCAGGGGCACTAGTAAGCTCGACATCCAGCACCGGAACGGAAGAGGGGACACAACGAGCGCTGGAAAGACGACTACCGCTCCTCTGCGCCCGCCGAAGTCCCAGTTGGAGGCGGCGGTCCTCTACTCCCGCAGAATGATCAAAGCAGAAATTCCTGAACCCGCTACTCACCAAGACGTCGACTGGAAAACTCGCAAGTAAAGGGGAAACTCACCCTTTAACCCACTGGCAGTATTCCGGGGTGGCGGCGTCCCGAAGCCCGGATTTGGCCCCAGGGAAGAAACTACTACCAGTAAAGCGAGCGTAGAGGGAAGCCCACAGACGGTAACCCTCCTGCGGACTGAAACGCCCCTGCAGCTGCTGAGGCGTGCCAGGGACTTCCTGTCGAAAACCCTGCTGACGGGCAAAGCGATGGGGGGAGTACTGCTCCACCTCCACCACATCTCCTTTGCGCCAGACTAAGTAGCCAGGGCGGCAGCTGACCATGTTCCAGTAAAGACTGTCCGGGAGCCCGTCGTTGTCATACACGGTCGACCTCTCCAAAGGCAGCACCGAATGCTCCGACAGAAATTCAAAATCGACGCTCCCCATCCTCCTCAAAAGGGTACGAGCACAATCTTTCGGACGCTCCCAACTGATAAAGGCGTTCAAAATCCCTCCTACCCCTGGGAGGAAAGGTAACTCGGCTGGATGCCCGCGCCTGGCAAAGATCCCCTTCGGGAAATGCAAAGCTATCCAACCATACAAATAATGCAAGGGTCCGAAAGCAGCCGACCGGCCGAGCTCCTCCTTGGCCTTATCTGAGCCAGACAAGTCCCAGTAAGTCCCGCTGAGAGCCCGATACAAGGCGCATAGTATGGCTGGGGCTAGATTGAAGAGCTCGCCCCTCTCCATCCTGGAAGCAGCAAGGAAGGTCCCCGGACGAATGACCTCCCCAGAACACGGAAGCACGAACCGGCAAAGAAAGATGACCAGCCCGGCGGCTCGGTAAACCGATCGCCACTCCTCGCTGTCCCGTTTCAGGCCAAGGAGTTCCCAGGGGCACTGCTTCCCCTCCATTGAGTGCTTCTCTCGAGCCAAGGAATCGATAGGCCTCACGAAGGAGCGAAGCGGAGGTCTCTGCATCTGAGCGATCTTCCACATCGGGTGAGCTGAGGGCGCTGGAGCTCTATACTCGCCTCTGAACCAAAAATCGACCCAAGAAGAAGGACGCACTCGATCTGATTGGTCCCTCGCCGCAATGATAGCATATGCCTTGAACAGAAGGAGGCAAGAACTCGGAGCGTAGCTGCTGTCCAGCAGATCCTTCAAGGCAGGCACCTCCTCTTGGTAGTAGTTCCGTACCTCGGGGCACCCCGAAACGATATGGACATCACGAAGCGAGATGCCTATCTCCCCCGCCCCAGTAAGGAAGGTGTTAGTCTCCGGACACCAAAGCTCACAAAGCGCACGGTACATCCCCTCAGGACGACTGTACTCCCGACGAGCCGGCGCTAGAAATTTGGCCAATAAGTTCATCTCAGGTTCCGCGCCAAAGACCTCGTAGAGCTCGTCCATCCACTCGCGAAAGCCGCAAAGGTACTGGACGTCGCCCCGAGGCCAAGAATCGGGGCCCCATCGGGTCAGCCTAGCACATATCTTCGAGGCAACAACTGGCGTAGGCACGAACTCTTCACCGCAATGATGGAACGGAAGACTCAAACTCGGCCGCAGAAGCTTCATGGAGATCCCTTCGTCAGTGTGGATCTTCTCGCTTAATTTCAGCATCCCGCAAGTCGCATCCGCGACTCCATCTTCCGTGATGCGCTCGTGCACAAAGACACGGAGCAACGACAGAAGGTCTTCCCGCCTTGAGCTGCGGTGACGGCGCACACGAGTGAAAGGAAAGCAAAGGCATCTCCTCCCGTCGAAGAAATCCTCGTCTATCCAGCCCAAGGAAGTCAAACTCTCGAAGACGCGGGCCCTGGAGGACCATGAAAGGAGGCAAGTCAAGACAAGCGCAAAAAAAAAAAAAAAAAAAAAAAAAAAAAAAAAAAAAAAAAAAAAACGGAAGAAAGGGGGGGACCACCGCCCCCTTCCAATTGAAGGCCAACAGCAAAGAGGGAAGGGGGGACCACCGCCCCCTTCCAATTGAGGGCCAACAGCAAAGAGGGAGGGGGGGACCCGCACCCCCCTTCTCCTCCTTCTTCTTTGCCTGCGACCCGGCCGCCGCCCTTCTCGGCCTCAAACCCGGCCCGGCCGCCGCCCTTCTCGGCCCCGAACCCGACACGGCCGGCCCCCACGCCGGCCCGGCCGCCGCCCTTCTCGGCCCCGAACCCGACACGGCCGGCCCCGCGTGCTGCAGTCCCGCGCGCCGCCCCGCGTGCTGCAGCCCCGCACGCCGCCCCGCGCGCCGCCCCGCGCGCCGCCCCGTGCGCCGCCCCGCATGCTGCAGCCCCGCGCGCCGCCGCTGCCGCTGCTGCCCATGCAGCCCGGAACCGAACCGAAGAAGAAGAAGGAAGAAAAAGAAAAGAAAAAGAAAAAAAAAAAAAAAAAAAGGAAAAGAAAAGAAAAAGAAAAGAAGAAGAAGAAGAAGAAGGAGGAAGAGAGAGGCGGCGAAGGCGACCCGCACCTCAGCCGCGCTCCTCCATCCTCCCCGCCTCGAGCCTCGTCGCATCGTCGCTTCGAACCCGCCTTCGCAACGACCGCGAAATCGCGCACCATCGCCGCCGACGAAAGAGGCGACACCGGGAAGACGGAGCAAGTCGCGTGCAACCCCAGGCAGCTCTCTTCCGACGGCGGTCTTCAGAAGCCGGCAGAACCGTCGCGCAGAAGCACAAGACCGACGAAAAAAAGGCGACACCGGGAAGACGGAGCAAGTCTCGTGCAACCCCAGGCAGCTCTCTTCAGATCTTCAGAAGCCGGCAGAACCGTCGCGCAGAAGCACAAGACCGACGAAAAAGGCGACACCGGGAAGACGGAGCAAGTCTCGTGCAACCCCAGGCAGCTCTCTTCAGATCTTCAGAAGCCGGCGGAACCTTCGCAGAGAAACGCAATGACGGAAGAAGGGGTAGGGGTCCTTAAATAGACCTCCAACCCCGCCCACAAAAGGAATCAAGGACAAGCGCTCTACGATTCCTACGTGTCCAAACCCGACACGCTCTCACCGACGCACCCGTCCTTGAGGGGGCATTTGTAGACACACGAATTTCGTCGGACCCGAACCCGACTCACGTGTGCCAACGCGGATGCAAACCCGACACACGGACCCAACTCGCGCGCACCGACATGGATTCAAACCCGACTCGCGCGCGCCGATGCGGACCCGGACCCCATGCGCCAAGGGGGGCCGGCCCCTACTAGGGTCCGAACCCCATGGGGGCCGGTCCCTACTAGGACCCGAGCCACATGGGGCCGGCCCTAGTAGGACCCGAACCCCATGGGGGGGGCCGGCCGGCCCTGCAAGGAAAGGGGAGAAAAAGAAAGAAAAGAAAAAGGAAAGAAAAGAAAGGAAAGAAAAGAAAAGGAAAGAAAAGAAAAGGAAAGAAAAGAAAGAAAAGGAAAGAATACCGCCATGCGCGGGGGGAGGTAGCGTATGACGTCTGCACACGCGCGGATCTGCGCCGATCCCTCGATCCGACGCACAAGACGAAGCGCCCGATCGCCATCGATTTCGTGCGCAAAGTCCAGCCATAATTGCACCCGCCAGAAAAGGAAAACAATTAAATGTTATTCCCTTCATCAATGGATGAATAAAATCCGGGTAATTATGAGAGAGATACAAAAGAGATTTAAAATTAAAAAGTTTCCATATCTCTCTCCCCACCTCTTTGCCTATAAATAGAGGGGGTGGGGGAAGGAAAAAATGGTCGAGAAATTGAAGACGAAGCGCCAGAGCTCTGCAGAAGAGAGCACGCTTCTTCATCGACCCAAGGCTTCACGAGGCACAGTCAAGCCTGTCCCGAGGGATCGGCTTACTGAAAGTCCTCATCAACGTGAAGGCCCTTGCGCACGACGATCGCCCCTTCGACTCCGTTCACGAAGAAGAAAGCTCGGAGAAGAAGAACCCTTCGACTCCGAAGACGCCAGAAGCAAAGGCCGGAGAAGAAGAGGAGCGGCACTACCCCGTCGTCTCCAACAAGCTTCGACTCCGATCAAGCCCAAAAGCCCGGAGAAGAAGAGGAGCGGCACTACCCCGTCGTCTCCAACAAGCTTCGACTCCGATCAAGCCCAAAAGCCCGGAGAAGAAGAGGAGCGGCACTACCCCGTCGTCTCCCACAAGTCCTCGATCCCGATCAAGCCCCAAAGCCCGGAGGAGAGAAGCGAAGCGTCATCACCCCGTCGTCTTCGACAAACATCTGCACCATCCACGAAGAAGAAAGGCTGGAACAGATCATCTGAAGCGTCGCCACCCCGTCGTCTTCATCAACAAAAGCCGACGCCACAACCGTCGCACGGAGATCGGTGCTACCCCCACCATCTTCGAAAGCATCCTTCGACTCTGATCACGCCAAAGAAGCCCGGAGAAGAAGAGAAGTCCCGTCAACACGCAAACCGTCGAAGCACCAAAGAAGTAGCCCACGTCGTTCAAGGAAGAAGATCGAGTTGACGCTGAAGCTAAAGCCAACGCAAGAAGTCGAAGCAAAGCCCCAGTAAAGCCCGCGCCAAAGCAACGCAAGTGCCAAAGCCAAGCGACTACGCCGGCCACGAGCAAAAGCACCGCACGTTCTAGCCGATACGACGCGAAGTCCGGAAGAACGAAAGCATCGCAAGTCTCTCCCAGCTACGTCCAAGTGCAAGCGCCAAAGCAAAGCAAAAGCCAGAGCCACGCCGGAGCCAAGCTAAAGCCAAAAAGCCAAAGCCAAAGCCAACGCCAAAAGCTCGATCGACGCCGCGAACCGACGATCAAGGACACCGAGGTCAAGCAAGGAACGAGGAAGACACGAAGACCGAGGAACGAAGCCGAAAACCCCCTAGCCGAGAAAGCGCGAAGCACGGAAGGGACAAAGCAACGGTGGACATTCCTTAGCCTCTCCAAAACCCTCTCCCTGTAAAACCCCTGTCCTGGGCAGCCCCTTCAGAGCTCTCGCACGAACACCACGTGGAGACGCGGATCAAAGGGATCCCCCAGAAGATCTTTCCCACAATCCCCTGATCAAAACTCGCCGCAACCCGGACTCGCTACACCCGAGCAACCCGGGTCCCGGCCACAATTGTAATCTCGTTTTGTGCAATAAAGCCGACCCGTACCTTTTTTTGCGCATACACTAACCATTTGTTCAAAAATCAACGCACGATTTCTATTTCCCCGTCAACCAACTCCCTCCCCTTGGTTTCAAATCCCGACTCATTTAAACTGCACTAAACCCCTAAAATCCCGGCCCATTTAAATTGCACTAAACATAACCGTTCATCCCGCCTATTGAAATTTCTGCCGCCCCAAACCATCGGGTCGATCTCGAGGAATCCGTTCGAACAAAGACAATTGTGATTGATCGATTATAGGGGGAGGGGGAGTTGGTCTCAACGAAGGCGCCTGCTTCGTGACAATCGTCACGGGCGAGGAAATGGGTGTCCCTTTGAATGCCGGTGTTGCCGTCGAAAGTGTTTTGCTGCCGAAGGCGTTCAGGTTTGTTGCCGTCGAAGGTGATCCGTTGCAGTGCCGACATATGTGTTGCCGCCGAAGGCGGCCCGCTACAGTGCCAACAGGCACGGGCATGCACTAGTATTCGAACAAGTTATATCCTTTAGCTTAAATAACGACGTGTGGAGAGATTTAAGACTAATTAACCCCTTAAAAAAAAAGAAAAAGTAAAAAAACGTGGCAGCGCCTCGCCCGTCTACTATATCTTACTGGAAACCTCCTCTACCGTGACGGGTATAGTCTCCTTTTTAATCGGCGCGTTGGGATCGATCGATACACCGATTGAGAAAGAGAGAGAGAGATTGGGGTTGGGGATCGAGAGAGAGAGAGAGAGAGAGAGAGAGAGAGAGAGAGAGAGAGAGAGAGAGAGGAGGAGGAGGAGGAGGAGGAGGAGGAGTGGGATGGCGCTGAATCCTCAACTGTTCGCCAACGGGATGCCCGTCCCCTTCGTCGGTGAGATTTTCGTTCTGGCTCGGGATGGCGTGGAGTTCCAGGTCGACAAGACCCCGGGCGGGTACGTACTATTTATCCCCCGATCCTATCCAATCTTTCCCCTTAATAATATGAAGATCTATGGAGCGGCGGAAGTACACCGATCCGAGCCATGTTGATTCTTCTCCGCATTTTCATTAATCCGCATTTGTCTCCTTGGATAGTTTGGTAGGCCCCCCCTTCCCTTTCCTTGATGAAAACAATCAAAGTCGGAATGGATCCGAAAATGTAGAGGCGAGTTTTTGTATTTCTTTCCTTGTTTCTTGTATGTGAACCCACTCAGAATGATCAGATCACTTACTTACTAAAAAAATTTATTGAGAAAAACAATTAAAACAAGAAATGTAAATGGTTCGGAATATATGGAGAAAATGCACAAGTTTTGTTTCTTGTATGTGAACCCACCTAGAATAACAAGCTCTTAACAGAAATGAAGGACGAAGAAGGGTTCCTAGAGCCTAACCCCAAATAGACTGGACATGATTTGATGATTGTCATCTAGTTTTCCTGCCAACACAGCTCGATGGCTGAAGGCACACGAGGCGCAAGATACCAATGACAGAAAAAAGGCATGCATTATATGGAAAAACCTCCCCAACACGTGAGGGAAAAAAACCACGAGCGAGGCTGACGAATCCAATATGATCCCAAATTGGTTACGTCCACAGTGTCCTATCGGTCTATCGGTCTCTCAAACGAAGATGGAGTTTAGAGCGTACACAACCATGCTGGTTAATGACGTAGGGCGGGCCGTCGGAGGGCGGCTCCAAGACAGCCGGCTGAGGTACCCTCTGAACCGAGTTTGCTCATGGGTCCTCACACACACACACCACATATGAATTACATCACCTGTCCTCACACACGCATGCCTGCTTATTCACGAGCTCGTGTACACACAAACCCGCTTGTATACATTCATACAAACACACGTCATGCTCGGCCTCCACAATTCCCGAGATCACCTGGACCTCCGTCGCCTCTACCGTTGCCTCCTCCGCCTTTGAGGTCAATTATCGTCACCTCCTCATTTGAGGTTGTTGTTCGAGATGGAGGTAAGGGGGGGGGCCCTGTATTGTCGCCCTTAGTCGTGCGCCTAGGCCCAAGAGGAACGAGGGGAGGGGGGCTAAAGCCTTGATCTTACGCTACTGGTTGCGCACAAGCTAAAGGAAGAGAAAGGAGGGTGCTCCCCACCGAACATACAGAGGCGGGGGAAGGGGGCCTCATCCTCAACCTCTCTCTATTGGTCGCCCACAGGCCAAAGAAAAGATAAAGGGGAGGGGGCCGGAGCCACACCCCTCCCTGTTTGCCCGCCTGTCACAGGAGAGGAGGGGGAGGTGGGCTGGACAATAATAGAGGGTCTCTCTCTACTTCAACAATGATAGAGGGTCTCTCTCTCTTTTATATCCAGAACATTGAAGTGTGGTTTGACATGGAAAGAGTGTGCGGTACTACCCTGAAACTTGCAGAGCTACCACCAGGAGAGAACTTCTAAGATTGCAGCAGCACCACCAAATGGTTCTAATCGATTCCATGCTAGTTTAACTTTAGGTTATCCATTGACTAATCTAATGTGGTTGTGTCCACTTAAAAGCTGGATGCATGGAGGTTACACATACAGGTAAGAGACTATTTGGTAATCTTGGATTTCATCAGAAGAGATATTTGATTGTCATAGGCGACTACTTTTGTAATTGTTTTTTTTTTGTTTTTTAAAAAGTAATCGGGTTCAAATTGTGTTTTCTTGGATCTCGTTTGGTTTTATAGGTCCATGTTGCTTTATAGATGGCCAACACCATGCCATCATTAATGGGAAAAAAAATTATTGTGTCCATATTCTCAGGGTTTGAAGAGTAAAAGTCGAAAGAGACATATAAGGATTATTCATATAAGAATGACGATGATGTAGATGGTTAGGCGATTTAGATGAGTAGTTTTAATTATTAATTTTTTGAGATACGTGGTTTGTGAAATGTTCTAAAAAACAATAGATTACCTAATATGGTAATATTTATGTTTATGATATTTGCTTGAATTTATGGCTATGATAGGATTATGTTGCTCTAGTTGATATGTGTTTCATATTTGCAACGTATAATCATTGTGGTTGACGCGTGATTCCTATTTGCTGCAATAATAATGGTTTTGTAGATTACCATATGCTTTGGATCATATCCATTATCAAATAATATTATTTCGACCATATCTATCTCTAGAAATTAATTTTTATTATGCATAAACCCCAAATTACTTATGCATATAAATGATTTATATTAATTTAATATATTTAATTTATTGCTTAGGCCTCCGCCTTGCCTAGGCAGACCAAATCGCCTCTGCATCGCCTTGACTACACTGGATGTAACTCATAACAAAGAACCCACTTTGCAGCAATCCACCCCTGGGTTTGGCATGTACTTACTAGCTACTTCTGTTGCTTGTGCAATGCATTATCTGGTGCATACTATGACAATCGAAAGGGTCAACTACATGCGAACTTGGTACTTAGGACATGTTCCCTTTCCACTTTGTACTTGGGACTTACGAACGAACAAGAAATGAATCATTGGTTTGACATTCTGTATATTGAAGTGAGACTTAGAATCCTCGCTGCATAGCCCTTCTAAGTTATCTAAACTTTTTTGTTCTTCCTAACTCGTCATACCAAGTATCTTACCCAATTGCTTTGTGTCAATTTCACTATCTGAGTTTTCAATCTTACAGTAGAATCTTTGCATGCCCTTTTAATCAACGCGTCCATCAGAAGAACATAAGTAGGTACAATGAATGACTTTATTTCTTTGAAAGCAGCACCAGCTTAAAATAAAAGATTAGAATCTTCTATATCCGCACCTTGTCCTGTTTTAAACCATAGAGTGATTCGATCAGTTAAAAAAATTAAATTCTTCTTATATTCTACAACAAAGTATTCAATGGAATAATTGGTTTCTTCATCAAGCTTTTCATGCAAATGGTTATCTTGACATTTCACTGGTATAGCTTCAAGTCCAGAACTTTGTTGTACTCAATTCAACAAGAATAATGTAAGAAAAATTCTTTGAAGTCAATACTTGCCTTTTGAGCATATCCTTTTGCCACTAGTCTAATTTTGTGTCTTTGAATGCTCCAACTGACAACTTTATTCATAGTGAACACCCCTAGGAAACCAATAGCCTTATGTTCCTTGGGTAATTCAATCAAGTCCTAAGTTTTTGTATTAATGTCCTCCACATTAATGAATTATGATTTGGGAATTCTGAATAACATATAAATTTGCTAATGAGATTTGGGAGCGTAAACTTTAAAAAGTGCAAGTCTATTTTTATGGAAATCTGTCTATACTGAAATAATGCAATAGTATACTTACAATTTGTTTGTACATTGTCTTATTGTCTCTTCTAAATGTAACACATCATTAAAATAATTGCTTTACCGCCTTTTCATGATAATTACCTATAATATTATAAGTGACTATACATGCTAGAACTATGCATAGATGATCATGGTAGTGCCTCTGGGTCGGACTACCTTGGACATGGATATTTAGTATATAAAGGGGAATATTAATGCAGAATTGCAGACAACTAAAAATGGTTCATTTTAGTACAGAAGCATTAGATCGGTAGCTACTATTTTATGTTATGAAAAGAGTGATATCTTAATTGTACTTGAAGAGATCCAATGTATCATGGATGTGATCTATGCATCTGTTGTAGCGATACACAACAGTGTTCAATAAATTGCTGAGTTAATAGCACCTGCATTTTATTGTTTTAACTCATGGAAGTTGTATGAGAGAATGCAATAAGAATTCTTTCTTCAATATTTTTATGGCTATCTCATGTGCTTTATCCGAACGGGTTGCTGACTATTTGTTCCTTGTGGTGCCCAATATTTCTGTCAGAGCTCACGGTGGTCATGTCAAAGCAAAGGGAACTATTTACTTGTCAAATATTCGCATGGTGTTCGTTGTAGATAAACCTGTCGGAAACTTTGTTGCTTTTGATATGCCCTTGGTATGAACTCCTAAATGTTGTTTGTTTTTTTAACTTTTTTAAACTTCTCTGCGAACGGAACATCTTTTGCTAATGTTGCTTAGATATAGTAGATCACAATATACATGCATACCTAGACATACATAAACTCCTATAGCCATAGAGACACATGCGTACCTAGACATACATAAACTCCTATACCTAGATATAGTAGATCACAATATACATGTGCAAACTATGAACTGGCTATCCCGATCCTACCATGAACAAAATAAGGTCTAGCAAGTAACTACTTTCTTCTTAAACCCCAAAACTGAATGACAACTCTAGACATGAAGTTCTTAGAGCTTTTGTTGTTAATTTCAAGGTAGTGTGATGCCTAAGCAGGCGGTTGTGGTTCTAAAAGTAGAATCAAGCTGCCAAACTTTATCTATTGCTGGTGGATGCAGCTTTCATTGTTAATGATCAAGTTGCGGCTATGCCAATAGCATACAGTCGAGGTTCCGGAATTAGAATCACACCACCAATCCTGATCTGTTGATGGTTGATACACTCGAGGGGAGAGCAATAGTAGCTTTACTCCTATATCACCATCAACCACATCTTATGGCATGTTTCATTTCTTGTTGTTCTCATCTTCTCCATTTTCCTCAGAAACAGTGGCTTCTAGACACCTTTTGGATCAGGTGCACACCTCACTTGTAGGTTTACTTTGAAGAATAGGTTATCTCATTGAAAAAGTAGCATCAAGTGTAGCCCTACAGGTACTAGGATTTATCTTTGATTCTGCTTTATTTGCAAAAAATGCCTCATAGGTTTTCTGATGGGATGCGTATGCTTAAATAAACCCAAGTGCAGAATTTAAACACTTAAATACAGATTTCAGCATATAAAGATCAGATTTCAGCAAAGTTTACAATCACAATTCATAATCCATTCATTCCCATTCAGATTTAATTCCACGAAATAATAAAACTGACAAGATGAGACTTAATTTCATATTATAATAACTGAATTCCAGCAATAAGAACAGTCACAATCTCAAAATAATACGACAATGTTTCAAAGAATAACCAAAGATCTAACGATAAACCCTAATGGATGAGATTCACGGAAAAAACCAAATATTAGGAACCCTAATATTAAATCAGCAATAAGGCCGGTTGTGGAAAAGAAAATATCACATGAAAGTATCAGAGGATGATCCAAACCGTGCTTTGGTCAATGCCGGCGGCTGACAGGGACTCCGTTGTTGCAGATGAAAGGCGCGGAAGGGGAGGCGTGGTTCAGAAGAAGAGGTGAAGAAGCCGAGACGATAGATCTTTGAAGATGAGAGAACTCCACGTTGATCTTCCGCGAAGTCGTGGACGAATGGCGAGGCGACGAGGTAGAAGCGTGCGAAGGAAGAAAAGATTAGAGGCAGGGAAGATTTGTCGGAAGGGATACACCGAGCAAGCGCACACGCTTCTCCGTTTAGGGTTTCAATTTCATATCATCCTCCCCTTCTCAATTAGGGTTTTTAATATTTATAGAGGATGAAACAATCAAAGAAAACACAAAAAAAAGGAAAGAAAGAGAGACGCACGGGAGGAGAGAGAGAAGACCGCGGGCACGCATCCCAAGGCGTGCCTGCGCGGGTGCTTCTGCGGGAAAGAGGAGCCGGCCGGGTGGGGGGATCGGTTAGGGCCTTTGGGTTTCCTATTGAATCTCATCCATTGAGATTTAAGTTGTCCTAAGATCCTACGGTTAAAAACCTAACACGGAAATGAGTCAGTTCGGCATCTGTGGCTCGAACCGGATGCGAACATGGCTCGCACCTACCCAAACCAGAAATAAAAACAGAAATAACTAAAGATCCGTCAGTCGGATCGAAACAAAATAAAAACCAAAGTTGTAGAGCTTCGAATGAGCTTTCCACTGATGCAGACGGATCGACGATCGGCTTCCTGGATCTCCGGAGCGGATGAAAATACACCATCAGCTGTAGCAAATCTGCACGTAGTAGGCTCGTCTGCATCAAGTCCCCCGGACTCAAAAGAACTCGACTCCTGTCGAGCAAGGTCCTGGATCCGGCGGGGGCTCTCCTGGTAGTAACTGCAATCGCTGAAGCTGCTCTGACTGCTCTCCCGGGTCCGGTGGCCAGGTAATCCGCCTCAAGTACGCAGCAACTCCATCACGTATCCCCTGCCCCTCGACGCCAAGCGAAAACCTGAAAGCCAAAACCAACATCCTACGCGGCACGATAAGATCGTCAAAATACTCAGATAATTTCATGTAATAATAGGAGTTTGGGTTGACATGAAATTCAAATGACATATAAAAAGAAAGGCCGCGGGAGCATAATGTGCTGCGGGTTATCGGCTTGCGCAATAGGCAATGGTGTATTTGAAAGGCCATGGGGTGCGGGTGCATTATGTGTTGCTCAAAGTGGCCTGCGCACGGTGCGAAACAAGTGGATTCTAGACGACGAAGATATGTCATGCAATCATTGTCTGGATGCAGTGAATAAAATAAGAAATTAAAGAACTCATCATGCCACTTGTTATGACTTCGAAAAATTAAAGATATTGGGTTGTCTGAAATATGAAAGCATGATTCATAAGTATTCTGCATCGAAAAGTGATCAAACATGCCAAAATCTTCTTTAAGATTAAACTCAACACTTGGATGATATGGATGCACATATGAGTAGTCTATGAATGTATAGATGTCAGTCAAATGATGAATGCGAGTGTCATGAATGCCTACAGACTCTAAATGCGATGTGCATGCAATGGAATGCAAAATGTTGTCTAATCCCTTATCAATTTTTATTGAATCAGATGAACACCCTATTAGATTATCAGCGAATGGGGGTATGGACTGACTCTGACTCAGAAGGCTTTGAGGTGCGTGGGACCGGTGTCTCCTAAAACATGTGGGCCATAGGGTGATATTGATGCCATCCTTAAGGAAGGTATAGGTGTTGGCTCGTCTGTGATGTTGTACATCTCGGTCGAACTGCCATGGACGCCCTAAGATAACATCAGCAACCTCTAAAGGAAGGACGTCGCACCAGACCTCATCGCGATATTGCAGCCCAATTGACAACTTTGCCAAACAACAATGCGTTACTAGCTTACTCGTGGTGTTGTCTAGCCAGGATGTTTTGTAAGGGTGAGCCAATGGTTTAACTTTCCATTTCTTGCTCCTAACTACCCTTTCATTGATCAGATTGGTGGTGCAACCTCCATCGATCAAGACGCAAAGGTCCATGCCATTGACATTGCAGACTGTTCGGAACAGCTCGAACCTCTGATTCTTGCAGTGTGGCTTAGGGGGTCCTCCACAGAGCTCGTGGGGTAACAACGCTTTAGGTGCTTGGGGTGATGGAGACTGGTGAATAACCAATAGTGGCGCAGTCACATCATCTCCCTCCAAGACTAATTCATTGAAGTTTTCGCCTTCAGACTCGTGATCATCCTCGTCATTATCCGCAAGGTTTGTTTGTGGATGGAATTGACGGCGAGGACAATCGGCTGACTTATGACCCGGCTGGTTGCATTTGAAGCACTTTATCTGGCTCGGGTTGGGTCCTAAAACTCCTTTACCCTTCTCAGTGGGTACAGGAACTGTGCCAACTACAGATGAAGGTCTAGGGAGTGGTCTATTAATAGATCCGGATGGTGCCCTAGTGTTGTCATATTGCCGGGACGCAGATCGGGGGTGGTGAGACTCGACTTTCTTAGCCCGACGGTGTGCATCACTGACCTAATACAAGTTGTGAAGGGACACCACCTCTTGAATGGAAGGCTTGAGACCATTGACATACCTAGCGACGCTCTGCTCTTCGTCTTCATGCAGATCATTGCGAGCTTGGACCTTGTAGAATTCATTGGTGTAATCATCTACCGATTTGTTCTTTTGTCGCAGGTTTTGGAATTTCTGGAACACACATTGCTTGAAATCAGAAGGGAGGAACTTCTGTTGCATCTTTCCTCTCATGTGTGTCCAAGTGGAAATTTTCTCTTTTCCTTTTCTACCCCTAGTGGTCTGCAACTGTTTCCACTAAATCAGTGCATGACCTTTCAGTTTAAGACTAACAAACTTGACTTTTTTGTCGCGGGGGATTTCTTTCCACTCAAAGTATTGGTCGATTCGCTCGGCCCACTCTAGAAATTCTTCGGGATCCATTCTACCCTCGAACTCAGGAATTTCGATTTTTATACCCTGATCCCAGCCCCAGTGGGATTTCGATCTCCTATGACTTTGCCTACTTCGCCTCTCAGACCCATCGGAGGAACTGACGCTGTCACCCCCTGACTCTAGATCTAACTCACTATGCCCTGGTGACGCTCTAGTCCTGTGTTCGCGACGGGGTCGCGGTGGATTCTGGGAATTGGTGAAGGCCAAGGTCAAGGTTTCAATCTGGGTCTGGAGCCTATCCATGTGCTCTTGTTGCCTCATGAAGGCATCTTGCCAAGTACGGGGTGGGGAAGATCCAGCCATTATGGATTCTCTAGTAGATGCTATCGATTCACTTAGAGCGAAAGGAAGATCCTAAGATGAATGCGACACGCGATGCTAGTTTCCTAATTAATGCAAGATACAAAACTAAATGAAAATAAAGAAAAATAAAAAAAAAATTTCAGCAAGCACGCGAGGATGCAAATGATGCAAGAGGACCGTCCGTTGCGTAAGAACGCGACGACAAGTGGCTCTGATACCAACTTGATGGGATGCGTATGCTTAAATAAACCCAAGTGCAGAATTTAAACACTTTAATACAGATTTCAGCATATAAAGATCAGATTTCAGCAAAGTTTACAATCACAATTCATAATCCATTCATTCCCATTAAGATTTAATTCCACGAAATAATAAAACTGACAAGATGAGACTTAATTTCAGATTATAATAACTGAATTCCAGCAATAAGAACAGTCACAATCTCAAAATAATACGCCAATGTTTCAAAGAACAACCAAAGATCTAACGATAAACCCTAATGGATGAGATTCACAGAAAAAACCAAATATTAGGAACCCTAATATGAAATCAGCAATAAGGCCGGTTGTGGAAAAGAAAATATCACATGAAAGTATCAGAGGATAATCCAAACCGTGCTTTGGTCAATGCCGGCGACTGACAGGGACTCCGTTGTTGCAGATGAAAGGCACGGAAGGGGAGGCGTGGTCTTGAAGAAGAGGTGAAGAAGCCGAGACGATGGATCTTTGAAGATGAGGGAACTCCGCGTTGATCTTCCGCGAAGTCGTGGACGAATGGCGAGGCGACGAGGTAGAAGCGTGCGAAGGAAGAAAAGATTAGAGGCAGGGAAGATTTGTCGGAAGGGATATACCGAGCAAGCGCACACGCTTCTCCGTTTAGGGTTTCAATTTCATATCATCCTCCCCTTCTCAATTAGGGTTTTTAATATTTATAGAGGATGAAACAATCAAAGAAAACACAAAAAAAAAAGGAAAGAAAGAGAGACGCGCGGGAGGAGAGAGAGAAGACCGCGGGCACGCATCCCAAGGCGTGCCCGCGCGGGTGCTTCTGCGGGAAAGAGGAGCCGGCCGGGTGGGGGGATCGGTTAGGGCCTTTGGGTTTCCTATTGAATCTCATCCATTGAGATTTAAGTTGTCCTAAGATCCTACGGCTAAAAACCTAACACGGAAATGAGTCAGTTCGGCATCTGTGGCTCGAACCGGATGCGAACATGGCTCGCACCTACCCAAACCAGAAATAACTAAAGATCTGTCAGTCGGATCGAAACAAAATAAAAACCAAAGTTGTAGAGCTTCGAATGAGCTTTCCACTGATGCAGACGGATCGACGATCGGCTTCCTGGATCTCCGGAGCGGATGAAAATACACCATCAGCTGTAGCAAATCTGCACGTAGTAGGCTCGTCTGCATCCCACTGTCCAGGGGCAGAATCCCTCTATGTCATGTCTCTAGGTTCACATAGTAGATTAAGCCAATACTTCCTCTGCTTCAATACACCTGATCATATAAAGCTCATAGATTGATTGCTAGGATTATGTTTGTATATTTTTTCTGAAGCCGAGAAATCTACCCTTTAGAAGGGTTTCCATCTCATCCTAGGCAACTGCCTCACCTCTTCGCATCTCCTATTAGCTTCTTGACCTCGACTTCGCCACATATTTTTTGATCCCTTTAGTTTTGTTTGTTATTTGAAGTGGCCAAGATTGGATTTTGACCTAAAAGTCTGGCCTAAATATTATAGATCCATTTAGGCATCTACTTTGCTGGGAAATATATTTTTCTACCCTCTGTGAGGTGATGCCATAGCTTTTTGCTGAAGATATTCAATCAAAATTTCTCTAGATGCATCTTCAAATGAAAGTCAAGGAATTCCAATCCGACACTAATCTGATGGAGAATCATCACATGGTAGGATCTTGGGGACCTATCAGTTTGTTCCCAGGGCCATGATAATACCCTGAGATTTGCATATGCATAGTGAAACCTTTTGCTATCCGTATAGTGTACATCTTGGTATGGTCGGCCCGCCTCAAAAGCCGAAAACTGTCTTGTAGTGATCGGATGTGGGTGGGATTCTTTGACATGTTTCAGTAACTGGACTTCGGACACATAGGATCTGACCCCAATCTATTCTGTTGTCAACCCCAACTGCATAGCTGGAAGTTGCAGTAGCAATAGTCCGTGTCTGGTATTTTCCCAATATGTGCAAATAATGATCATTATGGAACTAGCGGAAAAAAACTTACCAATGACAATCATAACCAGAAGCCATATCCTTGTTAAATTGGGTTTGATTCATGATTTTCACCAGTTCTATTGATATCTGTCTATATGTATATCCTTTATGACAACTTCACTAATGGTTACTTTACAAATCCCTTGGCTTTCCGGACATTCGACACATCTAGATCCTCTTCTTATTATTGTTGCACGTGCTCATACAATCATTGTCAATCGGCCGATGTATCCTTGCTTGCTGCGGCTCCTACATCTTCAATTCTCCATTGACACACTCCTTTATACCCTATTTTCATTGTTTTAATTACTATCAATGTTCTCATCTTTAAGTGCACTCAATGGGAAAGAGTTAAAATCATATTTGACGTTTGTTATCCATGGTGTCAATTCATTGTCCAGTATCCTGATCTGCATAACATCATTGGTTTAATTGCTCATAAATTTTTTCCAAAAGTCTGAATGGCATGTTATCGTCATGCATCACCTATTGCACAAAAGTCTGAATGGCATGTTATTGTCATGATCACCTATTTTACATAAGTCTGAATGGCATGTTATCGTCATGCATCACCTATTGTAACCCTGTTACTACAGTCACCTTATTCTAATCACTCAGATATCCAAATAAGTAATTATATGTCTGTAATATATTAGTGATGCGTAGTCTGATCAACTTACTATCGTATGCTGTTCCCTCGACTTCCTTTCCAGTTGATCACAATTTTTATCTTGTCATGAGAACTACATAAGGTTTTTTTGGCTCTTATCATGAGATCTACATAGGAATTTTTAGCTCTTTGGCTTGTAACATATGCCTTTGTTACATGGTTCTCTAGTCAAAACTGTTTGGACTATGTCTTAAAGCCAGTGTTCTAAAAAGCGGCCCAAGCGACCGCCTAGGCGGCACCTAGGCAATAAAAGGTCCCCCACCACCTAGCCTAGCTCCTAGGCGGTGCAAAAAAGCGGCCCAGGTCCCTAGGTGGGGCTAGGCGGGTCAGGTTGCCGCCTAGGAGGACCAGGCGGGCGCCCCGGCGGACTTGGCGGATCTAAGAAGGCCCAGGCAGGTCTAGGCGGACTAGGCGATCCAGGCGGGTTAGGCTTTTTTTTTTAACCTAGTTTATGTCCAATTCAATGCCAAGATCATCAATAAGAAGAAAAGGGGGAAGGAGCGATAAATAGATAATACTTGTTCTTTAAAATAATGGTTGAGATAATCTTGAATTTATAATAATTTTAAAACTTATATATTATATATAATATCAAAATAATAATTAAAATAATTAAAAATAGTCAAAACGCCTAGGCACCGCTTAGGCGCTAGGTGGCCCCCCACCGCCCGACTAGCGCCTAGCGCTTTTTAGAACATTGCTTAAAGCCAATCCCATTTGACATCAGAATGGGAATCAAGTCAATAATTAGTGGAAGTTTAGTTTGATGTGAGTCGGGGTCCCACTACATAGGAGATTATGAAGAGCACATATAACATAGTTTGGTTTTGATTTATGGGCGCTTCACATGATTGTACCACATATGACACCTTTAGTGATTTGTCTTGGTCACCAGATGGATGGTGTGCTAGGTGTGTTTGGAATATAGTAGCAAGATCGCTGATGAGTATTACTGAAAAGCTGTCACAAGTAACGATCAAACTAGTAGGTTGTGACAAGACTGACGTATCCGCTATTGCTAGAAGCAAAGCCCCAAAATCCTAAGGTAGTGGTGTGCGCCCAAACCCGAGTATTGATTGCTTTAGTTTGCCTCGAAACATTAAACGCTATGTAGTCAAAAGCGCTAAGCGCACCTAGGTGCGTCTAGGGGATTTTCTTGCTTTTTTAGGGCTTTTGACACATTTAGAGGCTTTGTGGTTTTAACAACTCAACTCATCAAGTGACTCATATTTTTAAAACAAACAGTTCTAAATTCATGATAACTGATAAAGTGATGAGTTTAATAAGCAATGAAGTAATAAAGCCAGTTACATCACTCCTCAACATCAATATCCTTATCATCTCCAGCCAAAACATTTATATTATTAGGTTCTCCGCCTTTCTCCTCCCTATGAAGCTAGTCAACATTAGGAACAAATTCTTCTTCCTCTTCAATGTTTTAATCATCATTAAAAAGAAAAAATATACGTGTCAGATCTTTGTTTTCTTCTCCATGTACTTGGGTCTACTGCATCATTAACTCACATTGCTTCTCCAACTTGTTGCCAAACAAGGTCATCTCATTCACGAACAAATTCTGCAATTTCTTCAGTTAAAACAATCCAATCATCATTTACATCCACATCTCTCAAAATTATTGGATCTTTAATAAAATTGTTTCCACTTGCCATCCTTTCTTTAAATCTATGCTCCAACATCTTGTTATATTGAATGAAGACAAGAGTCACAAGATCATTCAATTTTTTCTGTAAAAGACAATTTCACTTTTTCGAATGTAACTGAAATTGCAAACAAAACATAATATAAGTATATAAAAAAATTAATATTATTTATAAATCATAACCATTTATATCTAAATGTGTCTAGGTGTGCCTCATGGTTGAGCGAAAGTGCCTTCCACAAAAGTGCACCTAAGCGGTCTACACGCCCAGGTACCTACCATGCCTAGATGAGGCGGCCCAAGTGAACGCCTAGGTGCGCTTTTAATTGCATAGCTTAAACGTGGCCAATACCTCCGTATTAGGTTTAGCCAATATTAGTGCTGCAGGGGCACACACGTACCAATATGGAATCCATGCTACATCTGTATAACTACAGCTGCTGCGTGTCTGCTATAGATCGTGACATTAGAGATCCTAATCAGTTTGTGAAGGTTTTATCGGAAATCCACAATTTAACGATACATGAACTCTTCCCTGGACCTCCACCTCCATGCATGATAACCTATGCAACAGATGTGGGAGTTGCTGGAATCTTGATGTGACATAGGAATGGAACTTCGGAGATCGCTCGTATATGTATTGAGTGCTTGACTTGAAACCTTCTCCTAAATATGATTGCATTCAAACAATTTATTGATCAGAGGAAAATGTAAGCCTGGCAATTTACTTGAAACTCATGGATCTGTTTGACCGATACACTCATCGATGTTGCCTTGTTTGAGAGACATGGCTTAATCGAAAATAATTTGTCAAGCCTGGAGGACGTTGCAACCCTCTTCAAACAATTCTCGATCTTAGCTTATCTGGATGAATGTCAGTCCCTCTCCGAGTTGTACAAAGGGGAGAGGTACAACTCGGAAAGATTGAAGAGGACTACAACGTCCTCCCGGTTTGACAAATTATTTTGATTATGTCATGTCTCTCCAACAAGGCAACATCGGCGAGCCTATCGGTCTGCCAGATCGATGAATTTCTAGTAACTTGTCATGCTTACCTTCCCTTGATCAATAAATTTGTCTAATGCAATTAGATTTAGGAGAAGAATTCGAGTCGTGTGCTCAATGCATATACGAGGGATCTCCTAAGCCCCATTCATGTATGTAATATCAAAAATGTTGTGCGAGGCTTGAATCAAATTCCAGCTTCTCCAAGATTTGTTGCACATGGCATCATTTATGGAGGTGGAGATTGAGGGAAGAACCCTTGTATCGTTGAACTATCGATTTTATAGATAATAAAACCTTCAAAAGCTGATTAGGACCTCTAATGTCACAATCTTTAGCAGATGCGCAATCAGTAGTACATATCTTTATAATCTGATTAATTTTACAATCATCAATTTTTTGTCTTTTGGTATGACAGTCTTTTGAATGAGTGCATTCCAAATCAAGGTCTGAAGGTTATTTGCGCAAGTAAAACATAGAGATTATAGCTTGTACTCTCCCTTTTTCCATTGTTTGTTTTTCGATTTGCAGCTGTATGTGCATGGTGAGAAGTTCAACCAACCGATATTCTTCTGCAACAACATCTCGGGGTTTGTGGAACCTGTGAGTATTAAACAAGAAGCTCCCGACTGAGATTTGTGTTTTTTTTTCTCTTCGTTTTTTCATACCCCAAAAGTACTTGACATCCACGACTCTGTGAAAGCACAGGTAGTTCCAGAAGACCAGCACAGGGCTCTCTACTCCACTCATTCCTTCAAGATCCTGTTTAAGGAAGGCGGATGTGGGACTTTCGTCCCCCTTTTCTTGAATCTGATTGCATCTGTGAGAGCGAACAATCAGCATACGGCTCATCCCACTACTGATGCTGCACCGCCTCGTGTTGACCTGTTGCGAGCTGCTCAGACTCCAGTTGATGAAATGATGAGACATGCGTGAGTATTATTATATCTAGAAAAGCTGCCTTCCTCACTCATACCTACCGACCGACCGACGGACAGAATTTGTGTAGGATGGTGCCAAGGGTCAGGCTCAGGCAAAGCTCCCATTCATTTGGAGCAATTGGATTTATGTCCTATTTTACCGGTTGCATAATAAGAAACGATATCTGGTGTTTGATCTTCAATTCCTTTGTGTGCAGGTATGTGGATCCCAATGACCCTACTCGGATCTTCCTGCAGCAGCCAGCTCCAGAATCCCAGCTACGGCGGAGGGCATACCACCATTCCCAGCCTGCCGAAGAAAACTCCTAAACCGACTTTGATGATAGATATCATCGCCTGTGCCTGAATCATCAGTGTTGAAAAAGTGTCAACCCCCCCCCTAATCGGCATAAAAGATTTATAACTGTATGATGTGTTTGACTATATGACAATGATGATGTAGGAGGGAATCATGGTGCTCTCTCTCTCTCTCTCTCTCTCTCTCTCTCTCTCTCTCTCTCTATATATATATATATATATATATATATATATATATATATACTAGTTACAGTGCATGTGTTTTGCACGTGGTACCAAACTATTTGACACTCAGTCACCTGCCCTTTATGCCTAACCCATACAAACTACATGCACAACCAACACACCCCCATATCCCAGCGCACACAAATAGTCCATTCATGCCCCAAACCACTTCCATATGGACACTCACCCACCATTCTCTTAACCTGATTATGTATAATACCAACACTTGTTTGGGATGCATAAACAATCCTTTTGATATAAGAGAACCCATTAGGAACCCCTAAGAGGAAAACCTGAGAGAATCGATGGGAGAAATCTAGTTGTGTCTAATATCAATATTTGTTAGGGGTGTACATGCAAAGGGGTGCTTAAACAATACTTTTATATAAGTGAATCTCATAGGATATCAAATCCAACTAATATAATCATTCTTGGAGGTACATGCAAATGAGTGTTTTTCCATGGGTGTAGAATTTCGGTAGAATAGTTAGGGGTGTATGTGTGAAGGGGTGTTTCTCCATGGGTGTAGGATTTTGATAGAAAATAACAAATATCACCATTTGTTAGGGGTGTATGTGCAAAGGGGTGCCCAATGCGGGTAGGATTTTGATAGAAAAGAACAAATATCATCATTTGTTAGGGGTGTATGCGCAAAGGGGTGCCCAATGCGTGTAGGATTTTGGTAGAAGAGAACTAATATCAATATTTGCTAGAGGTATGTGCAAAGGGGTACTTATGTAAGTGAATCCAATAGGAGACCAAATCCTACATGGCTACACCCATGGGAAACCAGTTCTTAATGGGTGTGGGATTCCTGTAGAAGAGAGCTACAAGCTAGATATTTCCATTTACAGTTCAAGTAACATCATTAATAGTAGAACCCCATCTTGATGGGTTAAGATTCCGTTGTTGTTGTTGTTGTTGTTGCTGCTGCTGCTGCCGCCGCCCACTCTTGAAACAATATTTTGTAAATGTAATCATTGTTGGGCATTTATAATGCTAAGCTATCTTACTACAAAGATATGTTGTCTTGTAGATCTTGGTTGCATTTGAACCGTACCTTTTGTAGTTTTAACTTAAATTATTGATAAGGTATTGGCATGTTTGTATTTCCCAAAAATCATCGTTTGAATCATGGGCATGTTTTGATGCCAGGGTCACAGCTCGAGCGGGTTGGAAAAGTTAGTTGGGTTCGGTCGTCGCTGTCTAAGAATATCTACATCTTTAATCTCAAATCTTATTATATCCTTTCTTTTACGTGTAGATTTTAAATGGACTTTTTAAGCTCATTTTAATTGCGTTGTTTGTTCTGATATTGAGCAGGAGAAGGATGATAAATGGAAAGAAGGTGGCAGCATCATCACCATCTGATCTGTGGGGTCCATGTTGTTGGTGTCTTTAATAAGTATGGCTTGGTGGTTTTGACTTTCACGTTGCTCGGAGATGGCAATGATAAAGCAACGGGAATTGTGATGGCTTTTTTTTTTTTTTTTGCTGTATTTGCTTAGGATTTTCTCTTCGGATTATTGAAAAGCCCTTTCCCTCTTTTCTGTTTCAATTTGATATTGAACCGAAGGCTGAACTTGGGTACAGTTTTTCTCCTTCGTGTCAATGGGGAAATTTTTTGATACAACCTTTGTTTCGTACTCACGCCGACCATATTGCAAGATAATGCACATGGGGTAGTGGCCCCCAACATATGAGGTAGTGGGCCCAGCACTCGGCGTGTGCTGATAAGGTTGTTGCTGGCATGAGTACAATACCAATACGAAGGTTGTATCGAGAAATTTCCCGCATAAAGAGGTGTGGATCCCACACCTGGTCATTTCCGTTAAGAGAAATGCTATTATTTCAACATAGAATGGGACACTCTTGGACATATTGTGGTCGCTGACCCCCACCACTGCAGTTTGTGCGAGAGTATGCCCCTTGTATTTTCTTCAAATAGCAATGCTCTTCCAGTAGAGGCAACCTAAACCATGCATCTCGACTAGAGTTTCGCTCCTCTGTGGTCCATCCTTCCTAGCACGCGCACAAGTCTCAGTCTTGCAATAGTAGGCACCAACTATGGCTCAATCTGACATATATAATTCCCACCACGACACCAATCGAGTGAATTGAGAGGAGTGGAACCATATATACAATGACAAGTACCAATTGTTTCTATTTGGCATTAAATGTAAATTAAGGGCCATTAATACGATTCTCCTTCAAATGACAAGTAAAAAACAATTAAGGTCCCTCGCCCAAGGGTGTGATTAGGAGGAGGCCCCAACGATTGTGGGCGCCATTGAATTAATTTTGTCGCCCTCGCCAGATGTGGGTTTCGCCGAACTAATTTTGTCGCCCCTCACCCACTGTGGGTGCCCTTATCGAAAGTGTTTTGATGTCGAAGGTAGTCGTTGCAGTATCGAAGGCAGTCGGGGGTGTGTTGACATGAAAGACTATCGTTCGAGTGCCAATAGGCACAGGCATGCACTACTATATAACATTCATAATGTAACATGTAACATGCAAAACGTTACATATAACATTAATAATTTTCATATTATATGTAACATTATGAATGTTACATGTAATATTCATAATGTTCATATGTAATATTAATAATGTAACATATAATATGAATGTTACAAGTAACATTATAAATGTTATATGTAACATTCATAATGTTCATATCATATATAATATTATGTAGCATTCATAATGTTCATATCATATGTAACATTATGAGTGTTGCATATAATATTCATAACACATAAAATTCATAATGTTCATATCACACTAAAAAAACACTTTTTACCAACGGAATATATCCGTAGGTAAAATTATATTTCCATCGGTAATGATTTATTGCGACGGACAGAAGTTCCGTCATTGACTGTTGAGAAAGATGACATCGGGAAAGAAAAAAGCGACGGTTTAAAATATCCATCGGTAATAAATATTAATACCGACGAATAATTGTTATCCGTCGATAATATATAATTATTTTAAAAAATTATGATAGATTATTACTGACGGACAATATTATTCCATCAGTAAATATATATATATATATATATATATATATATATATATATATATATATATATATATATATATATATATATATATATATATATATATATATATATATATATATATATATATATATATATATATATTACTGATGGGATCCCAGGTATCCGTCGGTAAAGATTAGTATATTTCCGACGGACATTTTGTTCCGTCGTTTAAAGTTAAATATATAGTATTTAAAAAAATTATTATTACCGACGGAATATATAACATCCGTCGGTAATACAACTTGAATTTTTTTAAAAAAATTGCTAAAATCTGGTTATTTAATTCCTGTGATTTACCATAATACACATTTACCACAATACAAAAAATTACCATTATACCACAATATTACCACAGTACCGGACAATCAAAGATAATTATAATACACTAAAATATATCACAATATTAATTTTTTTTTAAAAATATTATAAAATTATTTTTACACAATCAAGTGTATATGTCACTAATGACATAGCTTCTACTATGTTACCGATGACATAGCTTCTATATGTTACTGGTAATATAGATTCTATTATGCCACTGATGATATAACTTCTATTATATCATTGATGATATAACTTCAATATGTCACTGGTGACAAAGCTCAAGCTTATTTGTCACTGGTTACATAACTTCTATATGTCACCGATAACATAGCTTTTACTATATCACTAATGATATAGCTTCTATTATATTATCGATGACAAAACTTCTATATATCACGGTGACATAGCTTCTATTATATCACTAATGTCATAGCTTCTATTATATCACTGATGATATTGCTTCCATTATGTCACTGATAACATAACTTTTATATGTCTCTGGTGACATAACTCAAGCTTATATGTTACTGATGATATAACTTCTATATGTCACTGATGATATAGCTTTGATATGACACTAGTGACATAGTTTCTATTATACCATTGATGATATAGCTTCTATATGTCACTGGTAACTTAGCTCAAGCTTATATTATATCATAACTTTTATATATCAATGGTGATAATAGCTTTTAATAGCTTACCATATTTCCGGGAGGCTTTCGAGCACCCCCGAGGAATAAGATATGGAGGCAAATCCATCAAGGGTCATTGTAGCGAACACAGAGATCTCCTCGAGTTGTATCAACTGATGGTATAGATTAAGTTTATATGTCACCGATGATATGGCTTTTGTTATGTCACTGATGATATAGCTTCTATTATGTCACCGCTAACATAATTTCTATATGTCACTGGTGATATAGCTCTAGTTTATATGCCACTAGTGACATAACTTCTATAAGTCACT
The DNA here is from genome assembly GCA_947650365.1 of Chamaelirium japonicum. Classification (NCBI taxonomy): domain Eukaryota; kingdom Viridiplantae; phylum Streptophyta; class Magnoliopsida; order Liliales; family Melanthiaceae; genus Chamaelirium; species Chamaelirium japonicum. Next base: position 4,262,684 of record OX393553.1, read on the forward strand.
AGGGACATAACTTATATATGTCACTGGTGACATAGCTTCTATTATGTCACTGATGATATAACTTCTATATGTCACTGATGACATAACTCGGGCTTATATTATATCATAATTTATATATGTTATGTATGATAATAACATCTAATGGCTTACCATACTTCTAAGTAGCTTTCAGTCACCTCGAAGAAAAACGTTATAGAGCCGAGTCTGTTGAGGCTCGCTGTAGCGAACAAAAAAGATCATATTGAGTCACATCAGACATAACTTCTATATTTCACTGGTAACATACCTTCTGTTATGTCAATATGACATAGCTTCTACTATATCACAGGACATAACTTCTATTTATCACTGGTGATATAACTCAAATGTATATGTCACTTGTGACATAACTTCTTTATGCCACTATTGATGTAATTTCTATTATGTCACTGATGACATAACTTCTATTATGTCACTGATGACATAACTTAAGCTTATATATTACTGGTAACATAGCTCATGTTTGTATATCACTGATGACATAGTTTTTATTATGCCACTGATAAGATAACTTCTATATATCAAAAGTGGCATAGGTTTTATTATATCACTGATGATATAATTTTAATTATTTCAAAACATAGCTTTTATTGTGTTACTGATAACATAACTTAAGCTTATATGTCACTGGTGATAACTTCTATATATCAATAGTGACATAGCTTCTACTGTGTTATTGAAGATATAGCTTATATTATGTCGCTAATGATATAACTTCTATATGTCACTGGTGACATAACTTATATTATATCATTGAAGATATAGCTCAAGCTTATATGTCACTTGTGGTAACTTCTATATGTCATTTATGATATAACTTCTATATATCACTGGTGACATAACTTATATTATATTACTGGTGATATAGCTTCTATTATGTCACTGATGACATAACTTCTATATATCACTGCTGACACAGTTCAGCTTATATGCCACTGGTGATATAACTCAAACTTATATATCACTACTGACATAACTTCTATTATGTCACTGATGGTATAACTTCTATATGTTACTGGTGACATAGCTTCTATTATGTCATAGTTGACATAGATTCTATTATGTCACTGATAATATAACTTTTATTATATTACTGATGATATAGTTTCTATTATGTTATTGATAACATAGCTTCTATTATTTCATAAGTGATATCATAGCTTCTATTATATCACCGATGATATAAATTCTATTATATCACATATGATATAAATTCTATTATATCACTGGTGATATAGCTTCTAATATATCATTGATAATATAACTTCTATATGTCACTCGTGACATAGCTCAAGGTTATATGTCACTGATGACATAACTTTCATATATCACTGATGATATAGCTTCTATTATGTTATTGATGATATAAACTTCTATATGCCACTAGTGTAATAGCTTCTAATAGCTTATCATACTTTCTAGAGTCTTTTGAGCGCCTCCAAAGAAGAAGTTATGGAGGTGAATTCATCGAGACTCGCTGTAGCGAACACGGAGATTGCCTCGATTCACATCAACTGATGACATAGTTTAAGTTTCTATATCACCGATGATATAACTTCTATATGTCACTGGTGATAGTTTCTATTATGTCACTGATGACATAGTCTTTATTTTGTCAATGATCGATGATATAACTTTTATGTCACTGGTGACATTACTCAAGTTTATATGCCACTGGTGAAATAATTTTTATATATCACTAGAGACATAGCTTCTATTATATAACTGATGACGTAGTTTCTATTATGTCACTGATGACATAGCTTCTATATACACTAATAACATAGATCAATCTTATATGTCACTGGTGACATAGCTCAAGCTTATATATCACTGATGATAAAGATCTTATTATGTCATTGATAAGATAACTTCTATATATTTCTGGTAACATAACTATGGGTGCAAAATCTGGCTAACACCTGATAGCGAGACCCTCTAGCCCTTCCTAAGGCCTAGGAAGATGATAGTAGGATCTACCAGGCTTATCTATAGCCCACAAAGATGATAGTGGGACCCGCCAGCTCTATATAGGGCCTACAAAATCAATAATGGGACCTGTTAGCCCTTCCTAGGGCCTACGAAGCTGATAGTGGAACCCACTAGCCCTGCCTGGGTCCACAAAGATAATCTGGGGCTTGGTAAATATCTCTAGAAGATATTCCAAGATCCCCGAGTACTTCTAAAGCCCTATAAATACCAGACTAAATCGATAATCCAGATCGAATCCTCATTCGATATCATAATTTCTATTCCATATATCTTCCTTTAGTTAATAAGAGTTACAGAGCTCTAGCTAGGGATTGATCTCCTCTTCTATCCTCTACCATTTTTTTTCTATCCCTATATCCTTTTTTATCTTATTGTTTATACAAGTGACACTCGATCTATCGTGGTCACTCTATATTTTGGAGATAGATTTTGGAAATAGTGGTTCTAGATTGCATCTTACCACATAAAAATATAGGCTTCGACTGAGCTTCATCAACATATCCTGTGTCGACTCTCTCTCTCTCTCTTTATTTCACTCTCTACTCAATAGTGTCTAAGTGACAGCTCAAATGCTATAGTGTACCGAACTTGAAATCAATCGATTATTGGTGGGAAACAATATAACGGCCATAATTTTTCCCTACAGTTTGGCATTGTCTATGGGATCTTCTTCTAGTGAGTCTTCAATCTTTAGCTTTCTAGCTCCTATCGGTCATGCAGCAACTACTGAATAGTTTGAGCAACCCGTCGATCTCTATCGCTATACCTTAATAGCGAAGACACCACCCGTGGATCATCTAGAGTAAAACTATCTATATCAAGACGTTCAACACCCTATGACTCGTTCAATGAGTTGAAGTTACATGACAAGTCAACACCCTGAAAAGCAACTCCCTGTGGACTTGCAGAGTCATCGGTTAGCTGACCGTACTGCTTAAGCCCAACCTCGATGATCTATTCAACTCACCGATGCAACTACTCAACGTTGGGGGAAAGTGCATATCTCTCCCATCTTGGACCCTCCTATGACATATCAGATCTTTATGTAAGACTTCTAACTCCTCACTCTTATAAAGTAGAATACTGCTTTTATGGTCGAGAGAGATTCTATTCGGTGGATCACCATCGAAGCATGGGTTAATTTCCTAACATCGGCCGCCGGTATCAATGACAGAGCAAAAGTCTACCGATCATACGACCCATCTCCTGCTCCTTCAAGAAGATCTATTGTCAATATCTCTCGGTAACCTCTGAAATATCCTTCGAGAGGACCATCGCCTATCCCCCTAGATAGACGGTCTGGGAGCGGATTGACTAGTCGACTTGGTACCTCGAGCCTCTTGGTTCTGAATCATCTTCTTATCCCTACATCGTGAGGAATGTTCGGGATGATGAGCACAACCTGAGGTTTCGGTAACTTTACCAGGATGGTTGAATCCTAGCAGAGCATCATCCAACGAGGAGGACATCAGTGCTGTCACTACCTCTCCTTCCTTCAAGACGTCTTTTAGCCAATGAGGTGATCGTAGGAATGACCACACCTCCAAATGATCGCTTCATCAATGGATTCTCTAAGCTCCCTTCCCTAGGAGCTGGAGAACTTCAACTCTCCCAAATTTTAATTGTCTAATGAGAGATCCAACATTCCACATCTTGGCTTCAAGCAAGCATTGACGCGACACAATCATGACAACCAAGTATTATGTCGTACCTTCATAGGCAGCCTAGATGATATGTCGTTTGATTGGTACTACAATCTCCTGACGAGCTCCGTGAGGTGGTTCGAAGTTTTGGCGGACCACTTTATTCAACATTACCGGCTGAACCTCAAGCCCGAGAAGTAACTAGACTCCCTTTACCGACTCTAGATGGGTTCAGACGAAACTCTTTGAGAATTCACTCAGAGATTCCGAAACGAGTATGCAATGCTTTCAGGATGTCACCTCGATGACGAAGCCGTAATGCTCACATATTAGTGTTAGAATTGGTGAGGTCTATAGCTCGTAAAAACCTATAGTTTAGCTATATACGGTTGATAGCATAGGATTGCATATTGGTACGTACCTTAGTACGTGTTCTGATTACAGAACAGAGAGACATGGCTACATGGTAATCCACTTGAGTGGGAGACTCAAGGGACTGGTCCTATGTAACCTAAATAAGTTCGCAGCTCTGATTAGGGTTGGTCGCTCTATCAAGATAAGCTGTTGGGATGATAGAGCGTGGGTGTCTCCACCATGGTCATTACCAGGCATAGTGTCTGTGGCCGAACGGAACCAACACGGTGCACAGATCGATGAGCAGACATCGGTGCACTAAACCATGTTTCTGCTTAGGGTAAAACGGTCCTAAACCCTGAGGAACCATGTCTGGTGGACTCACCAGTTGTGTGGTGCTTTGGCGCACCAATGTGTGAGGATCCGGATGCAGTGATCCAAAACCACGGTGTACTGGGTTACCCGGCTGACGTTGCATCACCGTGTCACTCCTGCAGGCTATCCACACCCCTAACGGGAGGTGCGTTCCTTGGTCTGACCTACATCGTATTAAACCCTGGCCAGGTGGTCATCAGTTGGACTGATGACGGATCCGGTTGCTCGTCAGAGTAATCGGAGGTATGATGTATGTGGTCAACCTGGAAGGAACCGAGTCATATGAGCACTCGAGTCTGACGGTATTCTCCACCGCTCGAGTTGCATCATGGCACCAGTTGGAGGGACAGCGGGTTTACCATACTAAGAGGAGAGCAGGGGTATGAGGGAGAACATAGTAAGTCCGGGGGAATTGGAGTGCAGCCTGAGTCGCACTCTGGGTGGCTACGCAGGTTAACTCGGACTCAGAGGATCGATGGTACACTCGGGTAGTATGTCGATCGAGTCTGAGTTGGAAGCCATGAACCCTGGTCCCTAAAGGTTCCACCTTATCGACATTATGTACGGTTCTTATACCATCTCATCGAAACACAGAACGTAGTTAGAGGAAGCGAGAATTCCAAGCCTACGCTCCGTGAGTGCTTCGCACTAGTGCACGGTAGATGCGTAGCTACGTGTGTGCACTAAGGGGAAATCCTAGGTTAGTACAGAGACGCATGTAGCAATTCCTTGTCATAAGTGGACTTTGCCACATGGGTGCGATGCACCGGGATATGTTGCGAGTTGACTAGTTGACTTCACTAGGGGCACCCTACGGGAACCTCAGAGAATAGTGAAATCACTGGTGCACTTCACTTATGTGTGCCTTGCAAAGTCTCGTACACGAGGAACGGCCAACTAGTGACATAAGGGCGTTTTGGTCATACCATACGCCACTATGCACTAGGGGGGCCGGCCCTAAGTGTTGAGAGACTGGTCAAGGCCGGCCCTATTGGTTTCAGGAGGTTATTGCCTCCGATGAAAGGGTCGATCAAGAGGCGCAGAAAAGGGGCTGGTTTTGACCATTTTCGAAAACAAGGAAAAGATAGAGATAAAAGAAGAGATATATAGGGAGAGGTTTGAATCAGTCAATCCTATCCGCTAGGCTTATCCGTAAGGATAAGGCCGGCCCTATATAGAGCATAGGGAGAGAGGGGGGGACGAAATTAATGAGCCATGCAAGCCCTAGGGCCGACCCAAGCCATGGGGGAAACCCTAGCCACCCCCTCTCCTCTCTTCGCATCTCCTCTCTCGTCTCTCTCTCCCTCGCTTGCGCCATTGGATGGCGAATCGTCTTCCTTGCGTGGTGTTTCGTAGAAGGAGAAGGCTCGTCGTATGTAGGTACTCAGAGATCCATCGACGAGGTGCCGTGCATCGTGTGAGATCGGGTGAACTAGAAGGCGTCTCCCGCAACCTTTCGCTGTCCAAAATCAGCACAGAAAATCAGCGTTTTTTCTGTGATTTCGGGATCTACAGAAGTCCAAACGATATGAAACTTATTGTAAAAGTTGCGTCTCGAAGTTGGCTACCTGTAGTCCAAATTTCAGCCCAATCGGAGTTCGGAAAAGAAAGTTATGGCCATCGCACCGAAGCTATGTCGAGCAGATCCGTAGCCCGTCTCCATCGACAAAGAAGAAATTTGTCGCGGTGAAAGATTCCGCATGCAGGTATGATCTTTAACAAGTAGATCTAACATAATTAGAACATGCATACATGCTAGATTGTTCTTTTGCGTTAGATCGTCGTTAGAGGTTCGCGTAGTTGCCATGCTAGTTTCATACACGCATATGTAGATCGTTTCGATGAAAAATTTTGATATGTAACGCACACCGCCTACGGTCCTCGGACCTTCACTTTGCTTCCACTGCGGGCCTCTACCACGGATTTATTTTCAACAATTGGTATCAGAGCACGCTAGTGGTGTGTGTTTCATGTTTTTTCATGAAACCGTCATGTGCGCGCATGAATAGTATGTGCCACCATCGGGGTTCTACGAGTAGATCATGCATAGTATATTTTGTATGTTCTATGAATTGTTCTTGCAGGGCGCCGCTTCTAAAATTATTCTGGATATGTGAATGCTTGCTACCGGGGGTCGGACCCCGTGTTAGCGATATTGTCTAGATGTTTTTTCTTCTGTGTGTGGATTGGTTTTAGAGCCATAGTCGGGCAAGTGGTGGAAGTTGACCACCCTTGATTCCCAGGCTTTTTGCTTGGTTTGTTTTTCTTTTCGTTCTAGGAAATTGTGTACGAGCGAGCACTTGCTCGAAGCGTACTAGATCTTTTTCGGTTACAGATTGAAGAGGAGGACTTGCCGTGAAGATCCACCACCGGGAGGACGAGCGGAACCTTGGAGGACGGTGGCGATCCGGCGAAGCGTACACGATGACGGTAAAGGGAAGAAAGCGTCAGGAGATCGTATACAGAGACTTGCACCGGATCGAAGAGCCTTGCGAAGAAGACAGAGAGCCTGCGCTGTGCCAGTCAGGTTCAGGGGTCGGACCCTGAACTTGATTCAGTTATGTGCTTGTTTCTTTCAGTAGTTCTTTATAGTTCTGTAGAGAACCCCGATGCGATAATTTAATTATCTGTGTTAGAGGGATGCCCTTTTCCCTCGGGTCCTAGCGACCTTATTAGGATAGGATTCCACTAGTGACGCCTATTATTTAATTGACCCTTGATGATAGCAAGAATTCCTCACAGTTGGTTATGCCACCATTAGGTCAACACCCGATTAGTCGGGTGTGCCTATTTGGCCAGCATCGAAACCTAGAATGAGTTGGAATTCTACTATGACATCATTCGTCAAATTTATAAGCGAGGCGCCATGGTAGTGGAAGTCCTTTCTAGTCAGTCTGACCTTAGGTTAGGCTCCAGGGCATTAGTGTGATAGCCAAGTTTGAGAAGCATCGATGTTCTTGGGATATATAATGTGACTCTTGAGTGGAGAAATCCACTTGAGGCAGAGACTATGATATTCCGAGATCGATTAATGCTTCACGAAAGGCTTGAAACGCTAGTGGGAGCACGATATGACCAGGGTCTAGTGTATAGGTTGTCGTGACCTTAGTATACACTCATACTTGCATTAAATAACCCTCAAATTTAATAAGGGATGCAAGAGAGGACTTTTAGAGATCCTCTGGCCTCCACGGCCAATCACTTCGTGCTCGGGTGGGAGAGCATAACTCAACAACCCCCTCGGGTGAGAGCTGTGTTTTTCCATGCCAAGTTACTTAGTGATCTCCCTCGGGATATGGCGGTTACGGCGCCAAGGGTTCAGGCTTTACTCACCCTCGTGGGGGCTGTTAGAACTTTCGTTCCGCAATTGCCTAGGCTCGTGGTTAAGCATCCGACGTACACGTGAGGTATTCGTTGCGAAGACAATGGTGATCACGTGGTACTGGCCAAAAGATAACCATGGTTCATCAAAGCCCTTAGTTGGCAGATTTGGATAGGGTCAAGGGAAAGACCCGTGTAAGCGGATGAACTGCACACTGCCCCCTCGGACAGGTGCAGCCTATTCCGAGATCTTACATACATGGTTAATTAATCCATAGAGGTGTCTTCGCTGTGAGGGTAGCGCTGACATTTGGATATAATTAGCTTATTTTCAAAATCCATAAAAATAAGTTTTTCGTGCATTCTTTTTCATTCAACCATATAGTTCCCCTATCCGCTATCCCATAGGGGAACCAGTTATCGAGTCTCTAACTACATAGAGCGGAAGCGCTTTCTTTAGCTTATGCTTAGGGTAGTAAACGTACATTGACATGCAATCTAAATATCCATGTACTAGACCTAACGGGTCCATATATCACTAGGGCACTAACTAGGGCATATGACGACTAGCGAGAATCTGAGGAGATGTGCAAGTTTTGTGTCATAGCAGACTTGCGAACAATTCTTTAGAAGCGAGTCAGAGATATGCCAGGTCTTCTCTAATAAAGTTTTACTTGCATAGGATGTCTGCTAGGCGAAGTCGGTAGACTCATCGCTTATCCACCAAGATACTTGTCGGTACCGAGATGTTAGAGGGTATTCTTGTTCGGGAACACATCTTTGAGTTCCAGATCGAACTAGATTCCAAAGACATGGTGCCAGATGACGAGGTGGTGGAAGACGTCTATCTTGCATCCTTGTATGGAACCTTTGAAGGCGTGTTATCAGAGACTTTAGCTTTAACAAGTTAGAGATGTTAAACGCAGAACTTCTAAGGAGATTTCCAAGAGACATAGGATGGGATCAAGATTAAAGGCAATGCCTTTAATGCTTAACCTAGGTCTTCTTTAGAAGAACCTAATAGAGTAACTTATCAAAGATCGAAAACTGTTCTAATGCAGAAACTGATGTGGACTCCTAAGTCTAGTGACGCCAAGGACGGAAGTATTTCCGCTGTGGCAAGAATAGGGGGTATTTGAAGATAGTGCATGGCCTCAGAATATTAGGAGTTGAGTCGCTATCTAGTAGCAGTTCTTATGCTTCTTGGAATATAGACTTCGGGTCTACAGAGATTCAAGAAAAGCAGAAGGCTACTTTATAGTGAAGTAATCCTAACATAAGTACTGATGCTATAAGCCGCTGCGGAAGCTGTTAGATATGATTGTCTTAGTTTTTCCGAAACACGGATTTTGATTTTAGAGATGTAGTTCTGTTTCCTCCTTAGTAAATGAAGTTTTTAGTTTTAGATAGCACCGTAGGTATGTATCTTAAACTGAAAAGATAACTTCATTACTAGAGGAATAGATCAGAATAATCTCTTTGTATTTAATCTTAATTCGGAAATAGATTTCATGACAGCTGCAGCGTCTAATTTAAATTCATCTAAATCCTTCGGAGAAGCTATCCCATTTGTGACCCCTCTGATTTAGATGTTCTGCCTTAGATAAATTCAAAGGTAAAAGAAGGCCGAGTTTCTGTTCACAGATTCATCAGAGATCCTTCTAACCTATGAGTGTTATCTGGAAGGCAGAATAACTAAAAGGGGCACAAAGTTATTGGAGTTAGTTAATTTTGACGTCTATGGTTTCAAGAGCGTCCAGACGATAGGAGTCTCTTCGATTTAATCGAGGAAACGAGAACCTATCGGATGTATTCCATAGGATCCTGAGGAAGTATGGGATTATCTCCTAGTTAAATGCTCCAAGGATGACATGTCAGAATAAAGTCTCCGAGAGAAGGAATCGGACTCTGTTTGACATGGTCCGTAGTATGATGAATATTGCCAAGTGTACTACCCACCTTTTGGTGGGGTTGTTCCTTAAAACAGTAGCTTATATCTGAAACTATCTCTCATCTAGATCAGTGCCTCAGACCTATAGAGAGCTATAGTCTAAGCAAAAGCTGACACTATAGTGTCTCGAGATATAGGGTTGTCCTGCACTTGTGCAGAAAGGACAAGAGGGATGAGATAGAGATGTAGTTCCAGGTGTATCTGATTGTAGGTTACCCTTAGAAGGCATAAGTTGGACTATTCTATGATCTTGAGGTGTAGAAGGTAATCGTTTCTACGAACACCATCTACCTAGACCAAGATTATATTATAGACCATAAATTTATCAATAAGGTAGTTCTGGGTGAACTACTGGGTACTGGTAGAGAGTGCGCATCTAAAAAACGTAGTGGGAGTAGATGATACAAGAAACTAGTGTACCAGATACTGTAGAAACAATTCACTTTTGTACCACCACCACCTCATCATTGTGGGACCATCAGAGCTCCTGAAAGATACTATGGAGAAACTTTAATAGTTAATCTAGAGTTTCAGAAGGATGATCCCTAGAGCTACGAAGAAGTAGTGGGAGCTTCCTTTGTACCACCACCACCTCGTCGTTGTGGGACCATTAGAGCTCCTGAAAGATACTATGGAGAAACTTCGATAGTTAATCCAGAGTTTCAGGAGGATGATCCCTAGAGCTACGAAGAAGTAGTGGGAGCTTCCGACAGCTCAGACTGACAAAAGACCATAGAGGCAAATTTACATCAATGTCCCTTGGAACAGTCTTGACTCTTATAGCACTATCACCCTTCAGGGTGTAGGAGGTGTATAAGAAGAGCACCCGGTTAAGACTTAAGTAGCTAGATTAGTTACCAAAGGAGAAGGGATTGACTATGTCAAAACCATCTCACTGGTAGCTATGCCTAAGTCTATAACGGATCCTCTTAATCCATCACAGCCCATTATAGTTGGGAGATCTGGTTGATGGATGTCAAGACAGTTATTCCCTAACGGGAATTTGAAAAGGACATATGGATGATGTAGCCTCAGGCTTTGTGTCAGTAGGTTAGGAAGATATGGAATGCAAGTTACAACGGTCCATTTATGGACTGATGCAAGCATCCAGGACGTAATGTCTATTTTGATCAAGGGAATCCGCTCACACGGATTTGATCAGAATAAGAATAAACCAAGTTGGTACAAGAAAAGTGAAATAGCTACATGGGTGTACTTAGTATTTTACGTTAATAATATTCTACTGATTGAAAATGATGTAAGAATATTGTTTACGGTAAAGGTTTGTAGTCATCATAATTCAATGTGAAAGACCCTAGTGAGGTGAGTTATGCTCTGGGAATCAAGGTAACTCGAGATAACCAGAGCAAGGTTCTCTTGCTGTCACAGGCTACGCATGAAGATAAGATTCTAGCCAGATTCGTTTTACGAGGCTAGATATCTATTGCGCAGCAGGAATGATGGGTCTGTTTCAGTTGAACCCGGGTCCAGATCTCTGGACCGATGTGAAGGGTATACTCAGAAATTCTCATTAAGTAAGGATTGTGAGTTAGCTTGAACTTCACAGGTCCTGATATCGATTGGACACACGGGATCTGACTTTGGTATCAGATGTGCGTTCTAGAAAATCAATTTCAGTGATTATTTTTATCTTGGGATTAGAAGCGATAGTTGGTAAAGTATGAAGGAAGTGCATCACAGACTCTACCATAGAGGCTTAGCACGTTGTTGCGTGCGAAGTAGTATATAAGGTGGTAAGGCTTAGGAAGTTCTTAGAGAACTTGGGACGCGTATCAGAGGCTCAGTTATCTGTTGTTACAACATAAGAGCGGTAAGCAAGGTCCAAGGAGACTAGGCACCGTCGTGAGGGGAAACTCATCAAGTACAAACTCCACTTGATCTGACAGTTATAGGAGGAAATGCAAGTAGCGGTACTGAGGTGGAATCTACAGACAATGTTGCTAATTCCTTTAGGGAATTCCTGCAAAGGCTTTTTGGGCAGCATGTAGAAGCTACAGAGCTCAACACCGTTATTCCTTGTTAGACCTAGTGGGAGATTGTTAGAATTGGTGAGGTCTATAGCTCGTAAAAACCTATAGTTTAGCTATGTATGGTTGATAGCATAGGATTGCATATTGGTACGTACCTTAGTACGTGTTCTGATTACAGAACAGAGAGACATGGCTACATGGTAATCCACTTGAGTGGGAGACTCAAGGGACTGGTCCTATGTAACCTAAATAAGTTCGCAGCTCTGATTAGGGTTAGTCGCCCTATCAGGATAAGCTGTTAGGATGACAAAGCGTGGGTGTCTCCGCCACGATCATTACCAGGCACAGTGTATGTGGCCGAACGGAATCAACACGGTGCACAGATCGATGAGCAGACATCGGTGCACTAAACCGTGTTTCTGCTTAGGGTAAAACGGTCCTAAACCCTGAGGAACTATGTCTGGTGGACTAACCAGTTGTGTGGTGCTTTGGCGCACCAATGTGTGAGGATCCGGATGCAGTGATCCAAAACCACGGTATACTGGGTTACCCGGCTAGTATTGCATCAGCGTGTCACTCCTGCAGGCTATCCACACCCCTAACAGGTGGTGCGTTCCTTGGTCTGACGTACATCGTATTAAACCCTGGCTAGGTGGTCATCAGTTGGACTGATGACGGATCCGGTTGCTCGTCAGAGTAATCGGAGGTACGATGTATGTGGTCAACCTGGAAGGAACCGAGTCATATGAGCACTCGAGTCTGACGGTATTCTCCACCGCTCGAGTTGCATCATGGCACCAGTTGGAGGGACAGCGGGTTTACCATACTAAGCGGAGAGCAGGGGTATGAGGGAGAACATAGTAAGTCCGGGGGAATTGGAGTGCAGCCTGAGTCGCACTCTGGGTGGCTACGCAGGTTAACTCGGACTCAGAGGATCGATGGTACACTCGGGTAGTGTGTCGATCGAGTCTGAGTTGGAAGCCATGAACCCTGGTCCCTGAAGGTTCCACCTTATCGACATTATGTACGGTTCTTATACCATCTCATCGAAACACAGAACATAGTTAGAGGAAGCGAGAATTCCAAGCCTACGCTCCGTGAGTGCTTCGCACTAGTGCACGGTAGATGCGTAGCTACGTGTGTGCACTAAGGGGAAACCCTAGGTTAGTGCAGAGACGCATGTAGCAATTCCTTGTCAAAGTGGACTTTGCCATATGGGTGCGATGCACCGGGACATGTTGCGAGTTGACTAGTTGACTTCACTAGGGGCACCCTACGGGAACCTCAGAGAATAGTAAAATCACTGGTGCACTTCACTTATGTGTGCCTTGCAAAGTCTCGTACACGAGGAACGGCCAACTAGTGACATAAGGGCGTTTTGGTCATACCATGCGCCACTATGCACTAGGGGGGCCGGCCCTAAGTGTTGAGAGACTGGTCAAGGCCGGCCCTATTGGTTTCAGGAGGTTATTGCCTCCGATGAAAGGGTCGATCAAGAGGCGCAGAAAACGGGCTGGTTTTGACCATTTTCGAAAACAAGGAAAAGATAGAGATAAAAGAAGAGATATATAGGGATAGGTTTGAATCAGTCAATCCTATCCGCTAGGCTTATCCGTAAGGATAAGGACGGCCCTATATAGAGCATAGGGAGAGAGGGGGGACGAAATTAATGAGCCATGTAAGCCCTAGGGCCGGCCCAAGCCATGGGGGAAACCCTAGCCACCCCCTCTCCTCTCTTCGCATCTCCTCTCTCGTCTCTCTCTCCCTCGCTTGCGCCATTGGTTGGCGACTCATCTTCTTCGCGTGGTGTTTCGTAGAAGGAGAAGGCTCGTCGTATGGAGGCACTCAGAGATCCATCGACGAGGTGCCGTGCATCGTGTGAGATAGGGTGAACTAGAAGGTGTCTCCCGCAACCTTTTGCTGTCCAGAATCTGCACAGAAAATCAGCGTTGTTTCTGTGATTCCAGGAGCTACAGAAGTCCAAACGACATGAAACTTATTGCAAAAGTTGTGTCTCGAAGTTGGCTACCTGCAGTCCAAATTTCAGCCCAATCGGAGTTCAGAGCATAAAGTTATGGCCATCGCACAGAAGCTATGTCGAGCAGATCCGTAGCCCGTCTCCATCGACAAAGAAGAAATTTGTCGCGGTGAAAGATTCCGCACGCAGGTATGATCTCTAACAAGTAGATCTAACATAATTAGAACATGCATACATGCTAGATTGTTCTTTTGCGTTAGATCGTCGTTAGGGGTTCGCGTAGTTGCCATGCTAGTTTCATACACGCATATATAGATCGTTTCGATGAAAAATTTTGATATGTAACGCACACCGCCTACGGTCCTCGGACCTTCACTTTGCTTCCGCTGCGGGCCTCTACCACGGATTTATTTCCAACAATTAGAATGCCTAAAACTATGATATTCACATCTACAATGACTTCATCTATAATCCATCAGCCCCCCTCAGAGCAATGTTCGATAGTATTCAAAGTGAGATCGAGGTAAAGGACGATCATATCACGTGCAAGGGATATGACATTAAGAAGCGTCCTTCTGATAAAGAGCCAACAAAGCAGACGGTCTGAGCTCACAACGCTCAGGCTAAAGAAAGTGGATCATCCAAATGATCCAAATGGGCAGGAGGTAGACCTACGAAGCCCAAAAGGATTAAGTTTATCGATTGGAATATTCTGATCCATCTAATATTAAAGTAGATCTAATACAAAGAATACCTTACGAGGCCCAACCCTTTTGAGCCTGACACAATGCTCACAAAGGACAAGTCGGTCTACCGTGACATCGATTGATGCTATGGCCACCCCACCATTTGGTTCTTCTGCCTTAAGTACCACCTAGAGGATCTTTTGCAGGAAGGTCACCTCCAGGAGTTCAAAGCAGATGCAGGCGAAGCAAACGATTCACTTCCTCTTCCTCTGAGGAGAAGGAGACGTGTCGGATCTGCTCAGTCATGCATCAACTGACCCCCACTATCATTTGAGCGGAGATCTATGGTATTCACAGTAATCTCCATCAATAAACACCGATAAGTCGAGCAACAAGTGCGGCGTGTTCATAACGTGCGTACACTCGCCCAAGTCAAAGAGTCTTGAATCAAGAAGCCTATCAAAGGCGTTCTGCGGCCGCTAATCATTTTCACCGATCAAGACCTCAACGGAGTCTGCACTCTACACCATAACCCTCTAGTCCTCGAATTCATGGTAGATAGAAACTCCGTCAACCAAATACTTGTCAACACCGGCAACTCCATCGATATCATATTCTCTGACTACTTCTAGCAGCTCAGACATAAGTACGAGAGCCTTGATATTGTCCCTACTATCATCACTGGTTTCAATGGCAAGCAAAGCATAACAGTGGAAGAAACAAGATTCATGCTCGATCTCGGTAAAGAGATACACATGTCCATTCGATTCGCCATAATTGAGGGAACATCAAACTACAATGTCATCCATGGCAGACCCTTCCTCTATTAGATCAGCATCGTGTCCTTATCATATCACTAGCTCCTCAAGTTTCCTTCTACGGAGGATATTAGGTGCATGAGAGGCAGTCAACAGGCAAGCATGTCGTATGAGGCCATGACTGCAGATTTGGCCGATGAATATAACCTCGACGAAGTGCTTGATTGACAATATTGGTCCCTCGACCAGATAGTAATCAAGAGAGCCTCCGTTGTTAGTCTTTACCGATAGAGTGGAAGGCTCTACTTTCAGTTGAGGAGATCATCAGAGTGGATATCTACAACGATGATCATCCCTGAGATACATTCATCGGCACTAGCTTGGTGACACAAAAGTGAACTACTTTCTCAAGTCCAACATCGACGTGTTCACCTAGATCTTTAAAGATATGCTCGGGATCAATTAGGATGATGTGAGTCATTGACTCATAATAAGGAGGGGGAAAGCACAGTCAAGTAGAAGCCTCGAATAATCAGGACATAATGATTGGTCATAGTTCGAGAGGAGATCGATAAACTACTAGCAATAGGTTTCATATATGAAGTCGAGTATCTAACATGGATCTCGAACATCATCATCATCCCAAAGAAGAACAGAAAGATCATAGTCTGTATCGACTTCACCAACCTAACAAAGCCTGTCCCAAGGATCCATTCCCAATACCAAAGATAGATAGGCTTGTCAACGCCACTGCCGGGCGTGAGCGTCTATCTTTTATGTATGGGTACTCAAGCTATAATCAGATCTCACTGCATCATGATGATCAAGAAAAGACATGCTTCATGACAGACAGAGGCCTCTACTGCTATAACATTATGCCCTTCGATCTCAAGAATGTTGGATATACTTATCAAAGGCTAGTTACGCATATGTTCAAGGACCATATCAACTGTAACGTCGAGGTCTACGTCGACGACCTACTCACCAAAAGTTAAAGTCGAGTGAATCACATCCACGATCTCGCCAAAACATTTCAAATTCTAAGAAATTACTGTATGAAGTTCAATCTAGTCAAATGCGCTTTGAGTATAATCGAGAAAATTACTGAATTATTTGGTGACCAGGAGAGGCATCGAAGCAAACCTAGATCAGATCTGAGCTATCCTCGATATGCCAATGCTTTTTGATCCAAAAAAAGTTCAATGCCTCATGGGAAGGTTAGCAGTGCTTAACTAATTTACCTCTAAGTCCTTAGACAAGTGCAAGCCATTCTTTGATAAGTGTCTCAAAGCCAATACTTCGGGATAAGTATCGACTTGTGAGAAAGCCTTCTAAAGCATCAAATTTTATTTCGCTCAAGCACCTATCGTGATAGCACCATTGCTAGGAGAACCACTTTGGATTTATCTTGCTATCATTGATCAACCCATCAAAGCAATCTTAGTCAGCAGAAGAGACGAGGTCGAACATCCTGTCTACTATATCAGCCACACCCTTTTGCCGGCTAAGACTCGGTATTCATGAATGGAGAAGGTCATCTTGGCCATGCTAACGGCTACCAGACAACTTTATCCATACTTCATTGCATATTTGATCACCATCGCTTTCAACAACCCCCTAAAATACATCCTCGATAAAGCAGGTTGAGCCGATCGGATGACCATGTAGGTTATCGAGATGAGTTCACTCGGTGTTCAGTTTGAGCCTCGAGTCTCTGTCAAAGGGCAAGCCATGGTAGACTTCCTCACTGTCTTCCTTATTGAAGATCTGATCACTCTTATAGACGATCCAGAGATACACCTCGATGACACCGATAATCAATACGCTAATCTGAGCCCTGAGGCTCCCTCAACAACAACCATGTAATGGAAGATCTATACTAACGGAGCGTCAAGTGCCCTCGGCTCGATAGTAGGGATAATTCTTATCTCCTCTGAGTCAGATCACTTGGAGAAAACTATTCCCCTCAGATTCAACACTACTAATAACGAATCCGAGTACGAAGCACTCATCTCTGGGTTAGAGATTACCCAAGCACTTGGGGTAGATCACCTCACCATCTATAGTGATTTTTAGTTGATGATTAGATAGATTAATGGAGAATCATAAAGCCGACGCCCTCATCAATACCGCCTCGGTACTAGGAGATTCAATCAACAAACATCAAATCCAAATCAAACACCAACTACCCAAGGCATCCAATCATGCAGAATCTCTAAGAGTCGAGAACTCTTGGCCGTAATCTGTATCAGCCCATATCCTACAAAAGAAGCCATCAAAGTCAAAGACTATCAATATTTCAATATGCCTTGGTATCCAATTGTTGGAAAAATCCTATAGTAGAGGTCCGTAATGGAAGCGATTAACTGAATCGAAAGACCGTTTGTAGTGCGCATTACAAGATTAAAACTTTTGATAAAACTAATCTATAAGTATGTGCATACCTTCGTGTTAGCGTATTGCATACCTTCATGTGGATCTTTTAACCGTAGAAAACTATCTTCTTTATCATTGGAGACGGAAGATCATCGGCGAGGAAACCGGTGGCACACGAAATGATGAAGCCTTCTTCATTCACCCGATCTTACATAATGCACGACACGTCGTTCTTGGATCTTTGAGTGCCTCCAAGAAATGACCATTCTTGATCTACGAATCATAATGCAAAGAAGCTGAGTCGAAGTCTGAACTCGTACACATACGCTAGAGAAGAAACGAGAGGAGAATAAGAGAGGGTGGCGACTAGGACTTGCACTAGAGGCCGGTCTTTTAGAATTGGTAAGGTGTACAGCTCGTAAAAACCAATAGTTTAGCTACGTATGGTTGATAATATAAGATTGCATCTTGGTACGTACTTTAGTATGTGTTCTGATTACAGAACAGAAAGCCATCGCTACATGGTAATCCACTTGAGTGGGAGACTCAAGGGACTGGTCCCATCTAACCTAAATACGTTCGCAGCTCTGATTAGAGTTGGTAAGCTGTTGGGATGATAGAGTATGGGTGTCTCCACCACAGTCATTACCAGACACAGTGTCTGTGGCCGAACGAAACCAACACGGTGCACAGATCGGTGAGCAGACACCAGTGTACTAAGTCGTGTTTCTGCTTAGGGTAAAACGGTCCTAAACCCTGAGAAACCATGTCTGGTGGACTAACCAGTTGTGTGGTGCTTTGGCACACAAATATGTGAGGATCCGGATACAGTGATCCAAAACCATGGTGTACTGGGTTACTCGGCTGGCGTTGCATCAGCATGTCACTCCTGTAGGCCATCCATACCCCTAACGGGAGGTGCGTTCCTTGGTCTGACCTATGTTGTATTAAACCCTGACTAGGTGGTCATTAGTTGGACAGGTGACGGATCCGGTTACTCGGCAGAGTAATCGGAGGTACGATATATGTGGTCAACCTGGAAGGAACCGAGTCATATAAGCACTCGAGTCTAACGGTATTCTCCACCGCTCGAGTTGCATCATGGCACTATGTGGAGGGACAACGGGTTTACCATACTAAGCGGAGAGCAGGGGTATGTAGGAGAACATAGTAAGTCCGACGGGATTGGAGTGCAGCCTGCGTCGCACTCTGGGTGGCCACGCAGGTTAACTCGGACTCAGAGGATCGATGGTACACTCGGGTAGTGTGTCGATCGAGTCTAAGTTGGAAGTCATGAACCCTGGTTCTTGAAGGTTCCACCTTATCTATATTATGTATGGTCCTTGTACCATCTTCTCGAAACACAGGACGCAGTTAGAGGAAGCGAGAAGTCCAAGCCTATGCTCTGTGAGTGCTTCGCACTAGTGCACGGTAGATGCATAGCTACGTGTGTGCACTAAGGGGAAACCCTAGGTTAGTGCAGAGACGCATGTAGCAATCCCTTACCATAAGGGGACTCTGCCACATGGGTGCGAAGTACCGGGACATGTTGCGAGTTGACTAGTTGACTTTACTAGGGGCACCCTACGGGAACCTCATAGAATAGTGAAATCACTAGTGCACTTCACTTATGTGTGTCTTGCAAAGTCTCATACACGAGGGACGACCAACTAGTGATATAGGGGCGTTTTGGTCAAACCATACGCCACTAAGTACTAGGAGGGCTGACCCTAAGTGTTGGGAGACTGGTCAAGGTTGGACCCCTTATTTACAGGAGGTTGTTGCCTTCAATAAAAGGGCCAGTCATGAGGCACAGAAAATGAGCTGGTTTTGACCGTTTTCAAAACCAAGGAAAATATAGAGATAAAAGAAGAGATATATAGGGAGAGGTTTGAATCAGTCAAACTTATCCATTAGGGCTTTATCCAAAGGATAGGGCAGCCCTATATAAGAGCAATTGGGGAGAGGGGGGGCCGGCCATGTTATGGGGAAACCCTAGACGCCCCCTCTCCTTTCTTCTCCTCTCCTCTCTCGTCTCTCTCCCTCGCTTGCGCCATTGGATGGTGACTCGTCTTTCTCGTATAATGTTTTGTAGCTCATCGTATGGAGGCACTCATAGATCCATCGACGAGGTGCCGTGCATCGTGCGAGATCAGGTGAACTAGAAGGCATCTCCCGCAAGCTTTTGCTGTCCAGAATCTGAACAGAAAATCATCAAGTTTTCTATGATTCCAGGAGCTACAGCGGTCTAAACGAGGTGAAACGTATTGCAAAAGCTGCGTCTTAAAGTTTTATACCTTTAGTCCAAATTTTAGCCCAATCGGAGTTTGGAGCAAAAAGTTATAACCGTTGCACCAGAGGTATATCAAGCAGATCCGAGCACGTCTTCATCAATAAAAAAGAAACTTGTCGCAGTGAAAGAATCCCCACGCAGGTATGATCTCTAACATGTAGATCTAGCACAGATAGAACATGCATGTATGCTAGATTGTTCTCTCACGTTAGATCGACGTTAGGGGTTCGTGTAGTTGCCATGCTAGTTTCATACACACATATGTAGATCATTTCAATAAAATTTTTGATATGTAACGCACACCGCTCCCAGTCTTCGGACCTTCACTTTGCTTCCGCTATGGGCCTCTACCATGGATTTATTTTCAACTATTGGTATCAGAGCACGCTAGTGATGTGCGTTTTATATTTTTCATGAAACCGTCATATGCGTGCATAATTAGTATGTGCTGCCATTGGGGTTCTACGAGTAGATCATGCATATAAAATATATATTCTGTGTGTTCTATGAATTGTTCTTGTAGGGCGCCGCTTCTAAAATAATTTAGATATGTGATTGCTTGCTACCGGGGGTCGGACCCCGTGCTAGCTAATTGTCTGGATGTGTTTTTTTCTGTGTGTGAATAGATTTTAGAGCCATAGTCGGGCAAATGGTGGAGGTTGACCACCCTTGATTCCTAGGTTTTTTGTTAGGTTTGTTTTCCTTTTCTTTCTAGAAAATTGTGTACGAGCGAGTACTTGCTTGAAGTATACTAGATCTTTTTCGATTACAGATTGAAGAGGAGGACTTGCCATGGAGATCCACTACCGGAAGGACGAGTGGAACCTTGAAGGATGATGGTGATCCAGCGAAGCGTACACAATGACGACAAAGGGCAGATAGCATCAGGAGATCGTATATAGAGGCTTGCATCAGATCGAGGAACCTTGCAAAGGAGATAGAGAGCCTACACTGTGCCAGTCAGGTTCAGGGATCGGACCCTGAACTTGATTCAGTTGTGTGGTTGTTTCTTTCAGTAGTTATTTATATTTCTTATAGAGAACCCCGATGCGATAATTTAAATCAGTGTGTTAGAGGGATGCCTTTTCCTCTCGGGTCCAAGCGACCTTATTAGGATAGGATTCCACTAGTGACACCTATTATTTAATTGACCCTTGATGATAGCATGAATTCCTCACATTTGGTTATGCCACCATTAGGTCAACACCTGATTAGTCGGGTGTGCCTATTTGGCCAGCATCGAAACCTAGAATGAGTTGGAATTCTACTATGACATCAATCGTTAAATTTATAAGAGAGGCGCCATAGTAGTGGGAGACATTTCCTATCAGTCTGACCTTGGGCTAGGCTCCAGGGCATTAGCGTGATAACTAGTTTTGCGGAGCATCGATATTCTTGGGATATGTAATGTGACCCTTGAGTAAAGAAATCCACTTGAGGCAGGGACTATGATATTCCGAGATCGATTAATGCTTTGCGAAAGGCTTGAAATACTAGTGGGAGCACGGTATGACCAGGGTCTAGTATATAGGTTGTCGTGACCTTAGTGTACA
Source organism: Chamaelirium japonicum (assembly GCA_947650365.1). Taxonomy (NCBI): domain Eukaryota; kingdom Viridiplantae; phylum Streptophyta; class Magnoliopsida; order Liliales; family Melanthiaceae; genus Chamaelirium; species Chamaelirium japonicum. Next base: position 4,283,994 of record OX393553.1, read on the forward strand.
CTCATACTTGCATAAAATAACCCTCAACTCTAATAAGGGATGTGTAAGAGGACTCGTTGAGATCCTCTGGCCTATACAGCCAACTACTTTATGTCTGGGTGGAAGGGCATGACTCGACACCCCCTAGGGTGAGGGTTATGTTTTTTTATGCCAGATGACTTAGCGGTCTCCTTCAAGATATGGCGGTTACGGGGCCAGGAGAGAAGGGCTTTTTTCCCACCCTTGTGGGGGCTGCATGAACTCCCGTGCCATAATTGCATAGGCTTGTGGGTAAGCATCCGAAGTGGACGTGAGGCATTCGTTGCTCAGATAATAGGGATCACGTGGCACTGACCAAAAGGACAACCATGGTCCATCAAAGCCCTTAGTTGGCAGATTTGGATAGGGTCAAGGAAAGGCCAGTGTAAGCGGATTGACGTTGCATGATGCCCCCTAGGGCAGGTGCAGTCGATTCCGAGATTTTACATATATAGTTAATTAATCTATAGAGGTGTCTTCACTGTGAGGGTAGCATTGGCATTTGGATATAATTAACTTGTTTTCAAAATCTATAAAATAAGTTTTTCTGTATTCTTTCATTCAACCATATAGTTCCTCTGTCCGCTATCCCATAAGAGAACTAGTTATCGGGTCTCTTACTACGCAGAGTGGAAGCGCTATCTTTAGCTTATACTCAGGGTGATAAACGTACATTGGCTTTAAATCTCAATATCCCTGTACCAAACCTAATGGGTCCAGATGTCACTAGGGCACTAACTAGGGCATATGACGACTAGCGAGAGTCTGAGGAGATGTGCAAGTTCTGTGTCATAGCAGACTTGCGTACAACTCTTTAGAAGCAAGTCAGAGATATGCCGGGTCTTCTGAAATAAAGTTTTACTTGTATTAGATGTCTGAGAGGTGAGGTTTATAGGCTCATCTCTTTTCCATCAAGATACTCGTCGGTACCGAGATGTCTAAGGGTATGCATGTTCGAAAACATATCTATTAGTTCCAGATCAAACTAGATTCCAAAGACATGGTGCCAGATGACGAGGTGGTGGAAGACATCTATCTTGCATCCTTGTTTGGAACCTTCAAAGATGTTGTCAGAGACTTTAGCTTTAACAAGTTAGAGATGACAAACGCAGAACTTCTAAGGAGATTTCTAAGAGACAAAGGATGGGATCAAGATTAAAGGCAATGCCTTTAGTGCTTAACCTAGGTCTTCTTTAGAAGAACCTAACGGAGTAACATATCAGAGATCGAAAACTATTCTAGTGCAGAAACTGGTACGGACTCCTAAGTCTGGTAACGCCAAGGACGGAAGTGTTTCCGTTGTAGCGAGTATAAAGGGGTATTTGAAGTCTGAGTATGGTCTCAGGGTGTTAGGAGTTAAGTCACTATTTAGTAGTAGTTCTTCTACTTCTTGGAATATAGACTTCGTGTCTATAGAGATTCAAGAAAAGCAGAAGGCTACTTTATGGTGAAGTGATCCTAACATAGGTACTGATGTCATAAGCCGCTACGGCTGCTGTCAGATATGTTATGTTAGTCTTTCTGAAATAAGTATTTTGATTTTTAAAGATTTCATTATGTTTCCTCCTCGGTAAATGACGTTTTTAGTTTTAGACAGCACCGTAGGTGTGTATCTTAAACTAAATAGATAACTTCATTACTATAGGAATAGATCAGAATAATCTTTTTGTATTTAATCCTAATTTGAAAATAGATTTCATCACAGCTGTAGTGTCAAATTGAAATTCATCTAAATCCCTCGGAGAATCTATCCCATTTGTGACCCCTCTGATTTAGATATTTTGCCTCGGATAAATTCAGAGGTAACAGAAGGCCAAGTTTCTATTCACAGATTCATCGGAGATCCTTCTAACCTATGAGTATTATCTAGAAGACAGAATAACTAAAAGGGCCACTAAGATATTGGTGTTAGTTATTTTTGATGTCTATGGTTCCAAGAGCGTCCAGACGGTAGAAAACTCTTCGATTTAATCAAAGGAATGAGTACCTATCGGACGAGTTCCATAGGATCCTGAGGGAGCATGGGAATTATTTCCCAGTTAAATGCTCCAAGGATAACACGTCAGAATGAAGTCTCCGAGAGAAGGAATCGGACTCTGTTTGACATGGTCCGTAGAAAGATGACACTATAGTGCCTTAGACCTATAGAGAGCTATGGTCTAAGCGAAAGCTGACACTATAGTGTCTCAGGATATAGGATTATCATGCACTTGTGCAGAAGAACAAAAGGGATGAGATAGAGATAAAGTTCCAGGTATATCTGTTTATAGGTTACCTTAGGAAGGCAAACGGTGGACTATTCTATGATTTTGAGGTCTGGAAGGTAATCGTTTCTACGGATACCATCTACCTAGATTAGGATTATATTATAGACCATAAGTTTATCGGTAAGGTAGTTCTAGGTGAACTACTAGATACTGATAGAGAGTGTGTATCTGAAAATATAGTGGGAGTAGATGATACAAGAAACTAGTATACCAGACACTGTAGAAACAATTCACTTTGTACCACTACCTCGTTGTTGTGGGAGCATCAGAGCTCCTTATAGATACTATGAAGAAACTTCGATAGTTAATCCAGAGTTTCAGGAGGATGATCCCTAGAGCTACGATAAAGTAGTGGGAGCTTCCGACAGCTCTGATTGACAAAAGACCATGAAGGCAAGCCTGTATCAATGTCCTTTGGAACAGTCTTGACACTTATAGCACTATCACTCTTCTGGGTATAGGAGGTGTATAAGAAGAGCACCCGGTTAAGACTTAAGTAGCTAGATTAGTTGCCAAAGGAGAAGGAATTGACTATGTCGAAACCATCTCAATGGTAGCTATGCCTAAGTCTATTTCGGATCCTCTTAATCCATCGCAGACCATTATAGTTGGGAGATCTGGTTGATGGATATCAAGACAGTTATTCCCTAATGGAAATTTGGAAAGGACATATGGATGATACAGCCCCAGGCTTTGTGTCAGTAGGTCAAGAAGATATGGAATGCAAGTTGCAAAGGTCCATTTATGGACTGATACAAGCATCCAAGTTAGAATATCTATTTTGATCAAGGGAATCCACTCACATGGATTTGATCAGAATGAGGATAAACCAAATGGGTACAAGAAAGGTGAAATAGTTACAAGGGTGTACTTAGTACTTTACGTTAATGATATCCTACTAATTGAAAATGATGTAGGAATATTGTTTATGGTAAAGGTTTGTAGTCATCATAATTCGATGTGAAGACCCTAGTGAGGCGAGTTATGTTCTAGGAATCAAGGTAACTTGAGATTACCAGAGCAAGGTTCTCTTGCTGTCACAGGCTACGCATGAAGATAAGATTCTAGCCAGATTTGGTTTACGAGGCTAGATATCTATTGCGTAGCAGAAATGATGGGTCGGTTTCAGTCGAACCTGGGTCCAGATCACTGGACCGAAGTAAAGGACTCAGAAGTCCTCATCAAGTGAGGATTGTGAGTTAGCTTGTACTTCACAGTCCTGATATCGATTGGACACACAAGGTCTGACTTTGGTGTCAGATGTGCATTCCAGATAATCGATTTCAGGAATTGTTTTTATCTTGAGATTAGAAGCGGTTGTTGGTAGAGTGTGAAGCAAGTGCATCACAGACTCCACCACAAAAACTGAGCACGTTGTTGCGTGCGAGGTAGTCTAATAAGTGGTATGGCTCAGAAAGTTTTTAGAGAACCAGGGATGCGTACCAGATGCTCAGTTATCTGTGGTGACAACAGAAGAATGGTAAGCATGGTCCAAATAGCCAAGGCACCACCGTTAAGGGAAAACCATCATGTACAAACTCCACTTGATCTGACAGTTATAGGAGGAAATGCAAGTAGCGGTACTGAGATAGAATCTACAGATAATGTTGCCAATTCCTTTAGAGAATTCCTGCAAAGGCTTTTGGGTAGCATGTAGAAGCTACAGAGCTCAATACTATTTTTCCTCGTTAGACCTGGTGGGAGATTGTTAGAATTGATAAGGTCTACAGCTTGTAAAAACCAATAGTTTAGCTATATATGGTTGATAGTATAAGATTGAATCTTGGTACGTACCTTAGTACGTGTTCTGATTACAGAACAGAGAGCCATGGCTACATGATAATCCACTTGAGTGAGAGACTCAAGGGACTGGTCCCATGTAACCTAAATACGTTCGCAGCTCTGATTAGGGTTGGTCGCCCTATCAGGATAAGCTGTTGGGATGACAGAGCGTGGGTGTCTCCACCACGGTCATTACCAGGCACAGTGTCTGTGGTCGAACCGAACCAACACGGTGCACAGATCGGTGAGCAGACACCGATGTACTAAGCCGTGTTTCTGCTTAGGGTAAAACGGTCCTAAATCCTGAGGAACCATGTCTAGTGGACTAACCAGTTGTGTGGTGCTTTGCTGTACCGATATATGAGGATCCGGATACAGTGATCCAAAACCACTATGTACTGGGTTACCCGGCTGGCGTTGCATCAGTATGTTACTCCTACAGGCCATCCACACCCCTAACGGGAGGTGCATTCCTTGGCCTGACCTACATCGTATTAAACCCTGGCCAGATGGTCATCAGTTGGACTGGTGACAAATCCGGTTACTCGGCAGAGTAATCGGAGGTACGATATACATGGTCAACCTGAAAGGAACCGAGTCATATGAGCACTCGAGTCTGACGATATTCTCCACTGCTCGAGTTGCATCATGGCACCATGTGGAGGGACAACGGGTTTACAATACTAAGCGAAGAGCGGGGGTATGCAGAAGAACATAGTAAGTCCAGGGGGATTAAAGTACCACCTGCATCGCACTCTGGGTGGCCACGTAGGTTAACTCGGACTCAGCGGATCGATGGTATACTCGGGTAGTGTGTTGATCGAGTCTAAGTTGGAAGCCATGAATCCTGGCCCTGAAGGATCCACCTTATCCACATTATGTATGGTCCTTGTACCATCTCCTCGAAATACAGGAGACAGTTAGAGGAAGCGAGAAGTCCAAGCCTACGCTTTGTGAGTGCTTCGCACTAGTGCACAGTAGATGTGTAGCTACGTGTGTGCACTAAAGAGAAACCCTAGGTTATTGTAGAGACGCATGTAGCAATCCCTTACCATAAGTGGACTCTGCCATATGGGTGCGAAGCACCGGGACATGTTGCGAGTTGACTAGTTGACTTTACTAGGGGCACCCTATGGGAACCTCAAAGAATAGTGAAATCACTAGTGCACTTCACTTATGTGTGTCTTGTAAAGTCTCATACACGAGGGACGGCCCACTAGTGACATAGAGGCGTTTTGGTTAAACCATGTGCCACTAAGTACTAAGGGGGCCGACCCTAAGTGTTGGGAGACTGGTCAAGGCCGACCCCCTTGTTTACAGGAGGTTGTTGCCTTCGATAAAAGGGCCGATCATAAGGCACAAAAAATGGGCTGGTTTTGACCGTTTTCAAAACCAAGGAAAAGATAGAGATAAACAAAGAGATATATAGGGAGAGGTTTGAATCAGTCAAACTTATCCGTTAGGGCTTTATCCAAAGGATAGGGCAGCCCTATATAAGAGCAATGGGGGAGAGGGGGGGCTGGCCATGCATGATGCAAAGCCTTAGGGCCGGCCATGTTATGGGGAAACCCTAGACGCCCCCTCTCCTCGCTCGTCTCTCTCCCTCACTTGTGCCATTGGATGGCGACTCATCTTCCTTCTATAGTGTTTTGTAGAAGGAGAAGGCTCGTCGTATGGAGGCACTCAGAGATCCATCGATGAGGTGCCATGCATCGTGCGAAATCGGGTGAACTAGAAGGCATCTCCTGTAAGCTTTTACTGTCCAAAATCTGTACAGAAAAGCAGTGATTTTTTTACGATTCTGGGAGCTACAAAGGTCCAAACAAGGTGAAACTTATTGCGAAAGTTGCTTCTCAAGGTTCTGTACCTATAGTCCAAATTTCAGCCCAATCAGAGTTCGGAGGAAAAAGTTATGGCCGTTGTACCGGAGGTATGTCGAGCAGATCCGAGCCTGTCTCCATCAACAAAGAAGAAATTTGTCGCGGTGAAAGAATCTGCACGCAGGTATGATCTCTAACATGTAGATCTAACACAGATAGAATATGCATGCATGCTAGATTGTTCTCTCGCGTTAGATCGACGTTAGGGGTTCGTGTAGTTGCCATGCTAGCTTCATACACGCACATGTAGATCGTTTCAATGAAAATTTTGATATGTAACGCACACCGCTCCCGGTCTTCGGACTTTCACTTTGCTTTCGCTGCGGGCATCTACCATGCATTTATTTCCAACCCGGTCCCTTTTCCCCCATTGGTCCTTTATAGAGGCTGGCCCTTCCTCTCTTGCATATGCAAGTTGCATGGGCCAGCCCTTCTTTTCTCTCTCTCTCTCCTTACGTATGTGTATAGGCTAGCCACACACATACCTAATATGGCCAGCCCCTAAGGTCAAACCCCTATGATGTAGCCCCATCCCCCATGAAGTTTGCAAGCAAACCCTACAAGCTAGGGAGGAGGCAGCCCATGCTTATACCCATGTGCTAGGGGCGCCAACCTAGCACATGGTGATATTTTGGCTTCCTAAAATGCCCCCATGCCACTAGTTGGTTGTCCCTCATGCTAGGGGTGTGCATTGGTTCAAAACCGACCTATTTAGTCAAAACCCAAACCGATCCAACCTAGGTCGGTTTTGAGAATTTGCAATCCGATCCAAACCGATTGAGACTGGAATCCAATCCAATCCAATCCAATTAAAGTCGGTTTGGATTGGATTGGATGGTCGGTTTGGGCTTTGGCCCATATGCTTACTAGTTTTTTTTTTTTATTTGGGCATAGTTTCAACTTTAAAATGATTATTTCAAAAATTATAAAATGATACTACATTACTTACCAAAATACCAAGTTATCAACAACAATACCATTATGTCCACACTATTCATATCCATTAAATATTAAAAACTACAAAGTACAGTTTTAACAATTAAACAAAAGTTCACACAGTTACCACTAAATTAGTAAATTATAAACCGGAGTCCGGTTCGGTTCGGTTCGGTTTAGGTCGGTTTTTAATTGATAAATCTGATAACCGATCCAATCATATCGGTTTTGAGAAATCCTGATCCAATCCGATCCGTTTAGTATGTCGAAACCGATCAAATTCGGTCGGTTTGGTTTGGTTCGGTCGGTTTGGTCGGTTTGGTTTGGATCCTGCACACCCCTACCTCACGCATGGAAACTCGCATGGCTCATTTACGTGGGTTATGACTAGTGATTTCACTATCACTGAGATGCCCTTAGTAAACACTTTGGGTGCCCCTAGTAAACTCAACCAGTCAACTCACAATATGAACCGGTGCATTATACCCATATAGTGAAGCCACTAAAGTAAGGAGGTGACTATATGTGTCTCTGTACTACCTCGGGGTTTTCCCCTAATACACACACACACACACACACACACACACACACATCATGCACTAGTACAGTGCACACATGGAGACAATTAGGGTTGGACCGATTACTTTCTCTAACTGCTTTTCGTGAAATGAGGAGATAGTTCGAGGATTGTACATAATGTGGATAAGGTAGAACCTTCAGGGTTTGAATTTCATGACTTCTAACTTGGACTCGATCGCCACACTACCCAAGTGTACTATCGACCCTCTGACCCTAAGTTAACCTGTGTAGCCAACCAGAGTGCAATATAGGCTGCACTCCAATACACCCAGATATTCTATGTTCTCTGGTATACCCCTGATCTTTATTTAGTATTGGCAAACTCGATGTCCCTTCACTCGGTTCCTTCCAGGTTGACTATACATCGTACTACCAATTATCCTACTGAGTAACTGATCCAGTCAACAGTCTAACTGATGACTACTAGGTCTGGGTTTAATACTACAAAGGGCAGACCAATGAACACACCTCCCGTCAGGGATATGGATGGCATGCAGGAGTGACACACTGATGCTAAATGCTAGCAGGGTAACCCAGCACACTGTGGTTTTGGATCACGTAACGGAACCCTCATACATTAGTGCACCAAAGTACCACACAACTAGTTAGCCCACTAGTCATGGTTCTTATGGTTTAGGACCGTTTTATCCTAAGCAAAAACACGGCTTAGTGTAATGGTTTCTGCTTACCGATATGTACACCGTGTTGATTCCATTAAGCCATAAATACTATACTTGGTGATGATCATAGTGAAGACACTCATGCTTTGTCATCCTAACAGCTTAACATGATGAGGTAACCAACCTGATCATAGCTGTGAACTAATTTAGGTTACATGAGACCAATCCACTTAGTCTTCAACTTATATGGCCTACCATATAGCTATGACACTCTTTTCTAATAAGAACACATAATAGTATTACGTACCAACATACAACTCATGTCATAACATTCACCCTTTATTAAAAGATCAAAATAAAGTTTTACAAGCTTGGAACATACTGATTCCAGTAATCTTCCACTTGGTCTAGCAAAGCAAAACGATTTTGACTCCCATCGTATCCATATTTCGATCGAATATGTGACTTAATAAAGGGATCAACAATATTATCTACAGATGCAATTTGTATCCCTACATACCCTTGCTTTTGAAACTATCAAATCAAGTAGAATTTGCACTCGATGTGCTTTACTTTTTGATGGTGCCTTGACTCCTTGGCATGTACTAACGCTCTACTATTATTATAATAAAGCACAATAGGTAACTGAGCCTTTAGTATACACCCCAAGTCTATGAGGAATTTTTTAAACCACAATGCCTTTTTTGCATCCTCACACGTTGCAACATACTCAGCTTCTATGGTAAAGTCTGCGATACACTTATGCTTTACACTCTGCCAACTAACCGCTTCTCCTTCTAACATAAACATAAATCATGATGTCGATTTTCTAAATTCCAAATCTGATATAAAGTCAGAGTCTTTATACTCAATCGGCATCAGTTCCTGTGAGATGTAAAATAAATTATAGTCCCTTGTCCGATGAAGGTACTTGAGTATACACTTCATAGTGTCTAGTGAGTTGGACCTAGATTCGACTGAAACTGACCCATCATGCCTACTGTAAAATAGATATCTAGCCTTGTGCAATGCATAGTATATATTAGGCTACCCACTGTGAAAGTATAAGGTACTTTCTGCATTTTTGCTATCTTATTGTGTAACATAGGATATTGATCCTTGACAGTTTCAAGCCATGTCTGAATGGAACGAAACCATTCTTGGAGTCTTGTATGCCAAATCTGGCCATAACCTTATCTATATACGTGGCCTGTGACAATGAGAGAATCCTATTTTGACAATCTTAAGTTATCTTGATCTCCAAAACTTAACTTGCCTCACCTAGGTCTTTTATATCAAACTGTATTGATAACTAGACCTTTACCGTTGATAATGTTCCCACGTCATTCTTAATAAGCAGAATATCGCCTATGTAAAGTATCAAATACACCATTGTAGTCTTGTCATACCTCTTTTATACACAAGATTCATCCACATTTTGAATAAATCCATATGACTAGACTACAAAATCAAAATGGATGTTCCAGCTTCTAAATACTTGCTTCAGTCCATAAATGGACTTCTGCAACTTACAAACTAGATACTCTTGACCCTCTGACTCAAAGCTTGGAGGCTACATCATATAAATATCCTCTTCTAAATCCCCATTAAGAAATGATGTCTTGACATCCATTTGACAGATCTCCTAGTTGTAATAGGCTGCAATAAATAGAAGGATCTGAATAGATTTAATCATAGCTACCGACAAGAAGGTTCGTCAAAGTCAATTTCTTCTTTCTGTGTATAACCCTTGATAATCAATATATCTTTATAAGTCTCAACGGAACCATTAGGTTGAATCAAAAGGATTTGAATACACGCATTGACACCTAATATATTGAATATTAGATGATGGTGTAATAAGAGTCCAGACAGTGTTCTGGGACATAGAGTGATCTTTGCTTCCATCACCTTTTTCAAGTTAGAGTTGTTAGAAGCTCCTAATGCCTTATCATAGATCAGTGGATCATCATTCTCTCTTTGGATCAACCAATAATTTTTCTTTATAGTATCTATCAGGAGCTCTGATGTTTCTCTCATTACGACAAGGTGGTGGTAGTGGTAGTACTGAGTGATTAGATTCTACAGTCTCTAGTATATTGGTATATGTAATGCCAGCTCCCATTATGCTTTTGGATGCACGCTCTCCACTAGTACCCAGTAGTTCGTCAAGACCACCTTACTAGTGAGCTTGTGGTCCATAATATAATGATGCTATAAGAAGATGGCATTCATGGAAATGATCACCTTTTTGTCCTCAGGATCATATATATAATAGTCCACCTTTGGTCTCCTTACAAATAGATATTCTCTGGAATTTGACCTATCTTATTCCTCTTGTCCTTTCATACATGTGCAGGATATCCCCATATTCTGAAATGCTACAATGTTGGCTTTCACCTCGACCACAACTCTCTAGGGGTCTAAGGCACTGAATTAGATAAAACATGGTTCAAAATATATGATGATATATGTAAGGCATATCCCCAAAAGGTCGTTGGTAAACTGGCATAACTAATCATACTTCAAACCATATCCAACAAGATTTTATTCCTTCTCTCAAAAACTCTATTATGCTATGGGGTCCCTAGAGTAGTTAATTGGGATACAATACCATGCTCCACTAAATACCCAAGGAACTCGTCAGATAGGTATTCACCACTTCGATTAAATCAAAAGGCTTTAATATATTTGTCTATCTTCTTTTCTATTCCAGTCTTGAATTCTTTGAACTTATCAAATGACTCTTACTTCCGATGCATCAGGTAAATATAACTATATCTTGAGTAATCATCAGTACAAATAATAAAGTACTCATGGCCTCTTATCGTCTTGACGCTCATTGGTCCATAAGCATCTGAATGGATTAATGCCAATATCTTAGTTGCTCTTACTCCCTTGGCTTTGAAGGACCTCTTGGTCATTTTGCCCTCTAGGTAGGACTCACAGGTAGGAAGGTCTCCAAAGGATCTAATTCCAGAAGCCCGACCTTCACTAGTCTATGGATCATATCTGAGATAATATGCTCAATTCATAAGTGCCACAATTGGGTTAAATTCTTACGCTTAGATGGATTAATATAGAATATTGAAGTCATTATATTTTCTCTTTCTAAATTAGGATTAAGAATATAGAGATTATTTTAAACCATTTCTCTTAACATAAAACTTTTATTTAGTTTAAACGATACACGAGAAGCATTAAAATAAACTGAATAACCTTTATATAAAATTAGAAATGGAGTCAATGTACTCTAATCATGTTTAGAAGCTTGTAAATTCATATATCAATGTTAAACCCATTGGCTGTAGATGGATATACAAGAAAAAGAGAGGAACTGATGGTAAGGTAGAAACCTTTAAAGCAAGGCTGGTGGCAAAAGGGTTCACTCAGAAAGAGGGAGTCAATTGTGAGAAAACCTTCTCACCAGTAGCCATGATAATATCCATCAGAATTCTTTTGTCCATTGCAACACATCTTGACTATGAGATTTGATAAATAGATGTCAAGATGACATTCTTGAATGGCCGACTTGAAGAAGGCATCTATATAATACAGCCGAATAGATCCTACAAAAAAACTCAAGCAAGCATCAAGATGTTGGAATATTTGGTTTGACAAGACTATGGTCTTTTGGATTTAGTTAGAGTCGGTATGAATAGTGTATGTACATCAAAGGTGAAGGAGTCATGACAATATTTTTAGTTTTGTACTTAGATGACATACTTCTCATCAGAAACGATATAGGACAATTATCAATGGTCAAAATCAGGTTAGTCAAGAATATTGATATGAAGGACATGGGAGAAGCCAGTTACATCCTAGGGTCTTAACTTTTTCGAGAATGGAAAAGAAAAATGTTAGGTCTCTCCTAGGCTTTGTCACACCCTAGATTTTCGCTCTATAGCGCGAGAATCCATGGGCGTGAACTTTCACTATCATTTTTTTTTTAAAGAAAAGGGTTTTAATTTTAGTTTGTTCTTACTTGCTCGGACAAACCCAGTGCCTAAAGACAGTGGAACAACCGTCCTCGCAAGGAAGATCAGAAAGGTATTTTGTAAAAGAGAAGAATGCTCAACTGTCTAAGGACATCACTCTTGGAAGTAGGGAGACAACTCCCTTAATTCTTCTAAGAGTGTTACTCTCGTAGGAGCACGAGACTTGAGCACAAAACTTGAGCCATTTCCCACGTCACTCTAAATTAGCCTTAACAAGCTCCTCACACTCATTTATTTTAAAATTTAGATTAATAGATTGGTATTTTGAGCCAGAATAACACACCACCATAAATAACCTCTCTCTCTATATAGATCAACAGTCTTTACATCTCATCATTTGAAATACACTACAACATCCTACTGGTCTATATAGAACCAGTACTGAATCTAAGGGTCCTACTCTAGCACTCCTCAGTAACTCCACTGCTGCTCTAAGCTCCTAGCTTCACTACTCTATCAGCTACGTCCGTCAGTCTGATCCACGAACTCAACTTTTTCTTATACCTGAGTTTATGCCCAACAAGACCACACGCATAAACCCTGATTCATTTAGACAACTAAATGACTCAGTGAGAGCTACATTAACTCTACCAAAATAAACTGATAAAAATATGTGTATGGTGATTTAATCGATATTATATTCTATTGCTCAACTTAAATTAGATCATTCGTCTTTAGCACCGAATCCTAAATTATATTATACTTTAGTAATTTCTTTGACTAAATCAATATCATTTTTGACTAATATCAATTCTAAATTTTATTTCAATTAATGTCATACCTCTATTACTTCAATTTTTTTACGGATATCGTTATTTGAATAATATTGAATCTTATAAAGGTCATATCTCGAAGAATATCTAGTATTGACTTGTTCTAAACCATTATCTGTGATGCTAGTACTGTCACTACACATCATGATCTAGCATAGGCTTCTACAACTGAAGCCTATCCTAGAATCATTATCAAAATATCAACCACTAGAACTTATGGTACTTAAAAGAACTACCACTAATCAAAGACTCATCCGAATAATGGTCAGATTTTCAAGTCAACCATGCTAACCATATCGGTACGGTGCAACCAAGTCTATCTCAACTCTAAGCCCGGTATTACCAGTTAGACAACGATTATGGTATCTTTATTTTCCTTAATCTAGGGCTAAAACCATAGCTCACACTACAACAACATTAACCACTACTTAGGGTACTTGAAAGAGACCACCACCACCCAAAGACTCATCCCCTAATTGGTCAGGATTTTGCACGAGTCAACCACACCAACTAAACCGGTCCGGTGCTACCATATCAATCTCAACTCCATGCCAAAGGCGATATTACGAGTTAGACGACGATTGTGGTGTTACTATTCTCCGAAATTAGGGTTAATCTTCTAATCACAATCGTGATCTGGAATATCCAAACGATGGTCAGAGAGTAACCCTAAGTCGTATTACCAAGCTAACAGTCTGATCTTAATCAAAACCAAATCCAAAAAAACTAAACGCCACTAGTATTAGGGTATTAGAAAGAGACCACCACCACCCAAAGACTTATCCCACCAATTGGTCAACATTGCTACACGATTCAACTATGCCAACCAAAACGGTCTGGTACTACCATGTCAATCTCATCTCCATGCCAAAGACGATATTACGAGTTAGACGATGATTATGGTATCACTATTCCCGTAAACCAGGGTTAGAACCCAGAACACACGTCTACGTGTCTAGGTAAACCATAAGGAGAGTAGGGAATGACCTTACCTCCATGTCACTTGTAAGAGCCTAAGCATAATCTATTCCTAGTATTACATGGTAGATTTTGCTCTAGCATGCAGCGACAGGATCACCAACTGCGTGCGATATAGGTTTACACCTATTCGCACATGGCCATTATCTCGCTTTTCGTATGCTTAGTTAGAATCTACTACTTTACAAGCAACTCGTGGTAGATTTTGCCCTAGCATGTGACGACGGGATCACCAACTATGTGCGATATAGGTTTACACCTATCCGCAAGCGACCATCACTTCACTTTCTGCATGCTTAGTTAGAACCTATTACGATACAAACAACTCCTACCCTACTAGCATAAGTCATAAACTTAACGATCAACACCAGACCCGAGGGTCTGGTCACCCACTGTAGCATAGCCATTCGACGCGAATTCAGTCATACATCAAATGCAATACTATTTATTGCTCACCTAGTTAAACCATACCTTTAGTAGATAAACAATGTGTCCTCCTAACCTAAATCGGACAGGAGACACGCCCCTTCACTATATTAGGTATTTACTAATCACCCTAAATAATTTCTATCCTCAACAAACATCCATTCTATATCTATTACACTCTTGTGACTAACCAATACCTCATATTTAAGTCTTGTACATTACCTGATAACTATGCATCACTGTTAGTGGGCAGAGGAAGCAACCCCCCAACCAAATAAGGACAGGGGATATGGCTTATATCACACGTTAGCGGTACAATCGTCACACTAGGTGTTTCCTTTTTACTTGTATTATCCAACTATCATAACTTGCTTGTATATATGTATCATCGTCGGTGAACAAAAAAGGCATTCCCCAAACCAAACAAGGGCAGGGAATACGACTCTAACAATACGATAATGATACAATGGTCATGCCAGGCTTCTCCTATGCTACTTACAATTTGTCATTTCTAAATCACTCGCGTTGTCAAGTATCAACGTCAGTGGGAAGAAGAGGCATCCCCCTAACCTAAGTGGGATAGGGTACAAGACTCCTACAGCACGATAATGATACCATAAGCATGCAAGACTTTACTTATGCTAATGTATTACTCATCTATCCTAATTTTGACCATGATATAATGCGTCGCTCCCGGGGAGAGTGCGACACGATATATTTTGACCAAAATAAGGTAGAGGGTAAATCCTCTATACGCTATAAATATGCCTCAATCCTAACTACCTATTCCATACGAAAAGTCCTTATAATACTAAGTACTACTAGTCTAGGGTACTCGTAAAACACCACCACCATCCAAATAGCTCGTTTCTACCCAAAGGGATACAAGGACCTTCTGATTCAAATGCACTAATCATGTAAGTCCAAGGTAACCAAGTCCACCCTCATACCACGCTACAAGTGATGTTATAAGTTAGACTTAACTGGAATAACGTATGGTCATTGCTTCCCCTAACTAGAGCTAATGCCCAGATGGCCTATAAAGGCATCCCGAGAGGTTTAAACGATAAATAGAAACTAACCCTAACCAAGGTAAACATGGATAGGTCTAGGGCGTTAGCTCGATATAAATTGAAAAAATAGACAGAGGTTCCACCCTATTTCTAGCATATTGAAACGTTTCCCGGCCTAAAGGTCGTGTCTAGGCTGTGATCAGGCCACACCTATCCATAGACCTACAGGTGTCACACTTTTCAAAGAGAGTGGGATAATGCCTTTAAATAGGCCAGAGACTTGACTCAATAATTGGAGAAAAAATGGACAGAGCTTTTGCCCCCTTTTCCGGATATTGATGCGGTCCCGGGCTCGAAGGTCGATCATCGGTTACGGTCAAGCCGTACCTATCTTTAGAATCTACAGGGTTATTCTTAATGTTAGGTTACGTGGTGGGTTCAACCGTCGCAAAGACGGTTTGACCACTGTGGGTGCAAATTTTGGCAGAAAGTCTGCCAACAACGGGACCCCACCAGCCCTGCCTAGTGGGCCCCCGAAGACTACAGCGGGACCCACCAGCCCTGCCTAGTGGGCTCCCGAAGACTACAGCGGGACCCACCAGCCCTGCCTAGTGGGCCCCCGAAGGCTACAGCGGGACCCACCAGCCCTGCCTAGTGGGCCCCCGAAGACCACAGCGGAACCCACCAGCCCTGCCTGGTGGACCCAGGAGCCTGTGGAATCCCCCAGGAGATAACAGCGGGACCCACCAGCCTTACCTGGAGGATCCCCAGATACGACAGCAGAAAACCGCCACTTACCACCGAAGAATCCTATAAATAGCAAAGCCTTCGAATGTAAAAGGGGATCCGAAATTTCTGATTTCCACTCTGAGATCTGATTTTCAGAATCCAGAGCTCTGGAATTTCTCAGCCTTCCATCTTCCACCTCTCTTTGATCTTCTTCTTCTCTCCTTTGAAGAGATTAGAGTGACTTCAGTGATACTCGGCCTGTCATGATCACTTCAATACAAGTGTTAGTGAATTCGGGTTGCTACCTATAGCACGGAGACGTAGGCTTCGGCTGAACTCCGAGATCACATCTCTCGCGTCAACTCTCTGATTGCATTTCTCTCTGTTGACATATCGAAAGCAACGACTTCAATCAATAAATCGAGCAACGATCTCTTCGACTCGAACCTCAACTGACTGGTGCGGCGAAAACTTCGGGTCGGCACGAAGATTTTCCCCCACAACCACCTACCCTAACATATACGAGTTCAAACCCTAATTCTCTCCCAAGCATGAACAAATGGCCCGAACAACCTAATTCATCGTTCTAACTGGTCCCCCACTATATTAAGCCGACTGCGCAAGACTCAGGAAAATAATATTTTTATTTTTATTTTTGATTTTCAAAATTAATTAATTAATTAATTTTATTAATTAATTATTTAAATGATTTTATTATGAAGTCATAAAGGGTTTATTTAAATTATTATGTCATTAAGATATACGATAATGTCATAATTAGATTATTTAGTTATTTATTAAAATATGGCATTATGTTATCATGAATATTTTATTTATTTATTCAAAAAAAAGTTCGGATGAAAGATATATAAAATTTTGGATCGAAAACCATCATTATCATGGTTTTCATCTCAAGCTTCAAGAACGCGAGAAAAAACCTCAGTTCTCGAAAATTCGATGATTCGGGGGTGCGATTCACACCGAATCAAATCCCACCAAATACAAATGTTGATCCTAGTATCCTAAGCATCAACCTGACAAGTTTTTGACAAAAAAAATTATAAATTTTGGATCAAAATCCAAGGGTTTCATGGTTTTGATCACAAAAATCTGAAAACTCGAAAAACACAACGTGTTCTTCGGAAAATACAAGATTCGAGGGTCGAATCGATCCCAAATCGAACTTTGTAAAACATGAGAGTGGGTGGAAACAAGGGTGGGAACATGCTCATGGTCTGAATTCTAGGTTCTAATCATGCTTCATAGGTCGAAATCAAAGGACAACTCATGGCTGCGTTTTTAACTAGAAATCCATGGATTAAAGGATAAATTCATAAATGAAAAGTGAAAAAAATCTATCTAAACCTTCATGCAAGCTATCCTCAACCCTTGTAGTTTATCGTTTATAGATTTTTGGAGTTCCTCAAAGCTTGGGGCCTCCTCTCCTTCTCTTCTTCTTCTTCTCCTTCGTTTTCTTATCTTTTTCTTCAAATTCCAAACTAGTGGGCTCAAACTTCTATCCTATCTTTTCCTCAAGGTTTTTGGGGATTGTGGGGGAGGATTTCGGCCATCATACATAATCCCCCTCCAATAGTAGATTGAAGGTTTTATCATTTGGGATGTGGCGGGCTTTGAAGGTACTGAGCTGTCAAGTGCTGAGCTGTAATGCTAATACTAAGAGAGAGAGAGAGAGAGAGAGAGTTGACATAGGATGTGATGACGGAGTTCGGCCGAAGCCTATATCTTTATGCGGTAAGACACAACCTTTGAATCCACTATCTCTGGGTCAAAAGTAGAGCTACTCTCGACAGGCCGAGGAGTACTTCTTACAAGTAGACAGTGGGTGGAGCAGTCTCAGATGGAGTCTAAAAACCAGAAATCTCGAGGAGCTCTGGAAAACAGAAAGTGGAAATCTTGTCTAAAATTCTGGATCTGGATTATTTATAGGGTTGGCTATATATAGTGGTTTGGTTTGTGGGGAATAGTCATATGTATACCTGGGGTTTTGGTAAATACCCGGGAGGGGATTCCTCAATTCCAAACAGTGTGTATGGGCCCCAAGTAGGGCTGCAGGTCCCATTATCGAGCTCGTGGGCCTTAGGTAGTGTTGCGGGTCCCATTATTGGGCGTTAGCCAGATTTTGCACCCATAGTTACCCCCTCCTAGCTACGTAGGTTCTAACATAGCTGGCTGGGACTTCTAGGTGCAAAACCGGTCACTCGTCTTTCGACCCCCTGTCCGGGGTCGATCGTAGTGCGTCTGTAAATCCCCTGCCAGGAGCCAACCATTGTCTATCTGTCGACCCACTGTGCGAGGTCGACTATTATGCTCGCCGATCGCCGATCGCTAACCCCCTACCTAGGGCCGACCGGGTGCATGTCTGCCAACCCGTTGATATGGGCCGACCATTGCGCCCGCCGACCCCCTGCTAGGGGCCGGTCGGGTGCGCGTATGCCGACCCGTTGCGTGGGGCCGACCGTTGCACCCACTGACCCCTTCCAGGAGCTGACCGGGTGTGCTTCTGCCGACCCGTTGTGCGGGACCGACTGTCGTCTGTCTGTCGATTCGCTGTGCGGGACCGATCGTTGCGCCTGCCGACCCCCTGCTAAGAGCCGACCGGGTATATATTTATCGACTTGCTATCCGGGTCCGACCATCGTGTGTCTGTCGACCCTCTACCAGGGACCGACCATCGTGCGTCTGTCGAACCTCTACCAGGGGCCGACCATCGTGCGTCTGCCGGCTCGTTGTGCAGGCCGATTGTCGTCTGTCTACCGACCCACTGTCCGGGGTCGACCATCGTATTTGCCGACTCTATGTCCGGGGTCGACCGTATTTTGTTGTCGTCTGTCAGCTGACCCACTACGAAGGGCCAACCGTTGCGCCCGCCGACCCCCTGCCTGAATCCGATCGGGTGTGCGTCTGCCGACCCGTTGCCCGGGGCTGACCGTCGTCTGTCTGCCGACCCCCTGCCAAGGGCTGACCATTGCGCAAGTGGGCGGTCGGTGTAGCGGGTGCTTAGTTGTGCGAGCCGTCCTGCGGGTCCTACTATCGGGCGTTAGCCGGATTCTGCACCCATACCCCCTCCCAGCTAGGTAGGAGCTAACCTACCTGGCTTGGATCCTAAGGTGCAAGTCCCAGCTAGGAAGGTGCGTAGGCGGGGGCAGAGGGGTTAAGTGTAAAAAAGGCAGGGGGGTTGGTTGCAAAGGCCGGGGCAGCAGGGTAAATACAAAAAGGGCGGGACGAGGGCTGGTTGCAAAGGCAGGGGCAGGGGGATAAATGCAAAAAGGGCGGGGGGTGGCTAGTTGTAAAAAGGGAAAAGGAAGGGGGATCGGTTGCAAATAAAGGGGAAAGGAGGGGGCCGGATGCAAAATAGGTATAAAGGGAGGGCGGTTTCGGTTGCAAACATTACCTGCAAAAAACTGGGGAAATCGTGACCCGGAGCCACGTTCGACGAGACACCAGGTGTGCATCCTAGATCAGAATTCGCCGATTTCAGAGCTAGTGCGGTCCTCACATGACCCTCTACAAGGAAAGACAGAGCCAAGAGGTGAACAGAGTGAGGACGGGCATTGGGAAAGGGGGGTCGGTTTTTGTGTATATATGAGGAGGGGGGCCGGGCATTAGGGAAGGGGGTTAGGTTAATGTGTATAGGGGGGTTGGTAAAAGTGTGAAGGGGGGTGGGGTGGGGAAGAGGGGGTTGGGAATTGTGTATGTGTGAGGAGTCAGGGTTGGGGGGGGGGGGGGGGGGGGAAAGGGAGAGGAGGGGGGTTCGGGAATCGTGGGGTGGGGGGGGGGGGGGGGGGCTTGATGGTGGTGAAGGTGATAGAGATGGTGGTGATGATAAAGGTAATTGAGATAGTGGTGGTGGTGGTCGCACTCCCCCTCTCTGTGAGCGAGCCGAGCTGATTCCTTTAGGGCTGTGAGCGAGCCGAGTCGAGCCTTGGCCTGATTGAGCTTGTCTTGTTTATAAAACAAGCCTAAACTCTAGGCTTAGGCTTGGCTTGACTAGCTAACGAATGAACTCGAATGAGCTTATCGGCGCGCATTGTCAGGCGACAGGCGTTGCGTCTGCTGATGCATTGTCCAGCTTTAGCTATCGCACCCGTCGCCGCATTGTCCAGCGTCGGCCATCGCGCCTGCCAACCCCTTGCCAAGGACCGATCGAGGGTGTGTCCGTTGATGCATTGACTAACGACGGGCGTCGCGCCAGCTGACGCGTTGTCCGGCATCAGTCGTCGCACCCGTCGCCATGTTGTTTGGTATCGATCATCGCGCCTGCTGACCCTCTATCAAGGGCTGACCGGGGGTATGTTCGTCGATGCATTGACCGACGATGGGTGTCGCGCCTACCGATATATTGTCTAGTATTGGCTGTCGTGCCTGTCATCGTGTACTTTGTCGAGTGCTGAGGCGGCGACAGTGGTCTCAGACTTTGTCGAGTGTCGAGGTGGTGATGGCAGCCTCGGACTTTGTCTTCGAATGCCAAGGAGGAGGTTGCCTTGGGCTGAGATGGTGCCGACGTCTCGGGCTTTGTCAGGTGCTGAGGCGGCGAAGCTTGCCTCAGAATTTCTCTTCGAATGTCGAGGCGGAGGTCACCTCGGGCCAAGACGGTGTCGACATCTCAGGCTTTGTAAGGTGCCGAGGTAGCAAAGTCTGCCTCAGACTTTGTCTTCGAATGCCGAAGCGGAGGCCACCTCGGCCCGAGATGGTGTCGATGTCTCGAGCTTCGTCAGGTGCCGAGGCGGCGAAGCCTGCCTCGAACTTTGTCTTTGAATGCTAATGCAGAGGTCACCTCAGGCCGAGATGGTGTCGACGTCTCGAGCTGCGTCAGGTGCCGAGGTGGCAAAGCCTACCTTGAACTTTCTCTTTGAATATCGACGCGAAGGTCACCTTGGGCTGAGACGATGTCGATATCTTATGCTTCATCCGATGCCGAGGCGGCGAAGCCTGCCTGATTTTATCTTCGAATGCAGAGACGGAGGTCGCTTCGGGCTGAGATAGTGTCGAAGTCTTGAGCTTTATCAAGTGTCAAGGTAGCGAAGTCTGCCTCAGACTTTGTCTCCTAATTCCGAGGTGGAGTTCACCTCGGGCCGATACAGTGTCGACGTCTCGGACTTTGTCAGGTACTGAGGCAGCAAAGCCTGCCTCGGACTTTGTCTTTGAATCTTGAGGTGGAGGTCACCTCGGGCCGAGATGGTGTCTACGTATCGGGCTTCGTCGGTGACAAGGTGGCAAAGCCTACCTTGGGCTTTGTCTTCGAATGCCGCAGCGAAGGTCACCTTGGGTCGAGACGGTGTCGACATCTTGGGCTTCGTCAAGTGCTGAGACAACGAAGCCTGCCTCGAACTTTGTCTTCGAATGCCGAGTCAGAGGTTGCCTCGGTCCGAGACAGTGTCGACATCTCGGGCTTCGTCAGGTGCCGAGGCGGTGAAGCCAGCCTTGGACTTTGTGCATGAATACCGAGGCAAAGATTGCCTGAGGCCAAGATGGTGTCGATGTGTTGGACTTCGTCAGGTGCCAAGGCAGTGAATCCTGCCTCAGACTTTGCTTTCTAATGCCAAGGCTATTACCTTTGGCTGAGATGATGTCACCGTCTTGGGTTTCATCTATTGCTGAGGTGGCAGGGCCTGCCTCGGGCTGTGCTTTCGAATACCATGGCTGTCACCTTGGGCCGAGATAGTATCGTTATCTCAGGCTTTGTCTGTTGCTGAGGCGACGTAACCTATCTCAGGCTTTGCTTTCGAATGCCAAGGCTGTCACCTTGGGCCGAGACAATATCGTCGTTTCGGGATTTGTCTGGTAACAAGGCGATAGAGCCTGCCTCAGATTTTGCTTTTGAATGCCAGGGATGAAGCCTTGGGCTTTGTTTGAATATTGAGGCAGCGGAGGAGTCTACTGCAGACTATCTTCGAATGCCAAGGGCGGAGCCTTGAGCTTGTTTGTCGATGGGGGTTAAAATTCGGAGTACTCAGCGTAGCCCCTTGTATCGGTTGAGGCAAAGTACCGATTAGTCGAACCTACGTCTCGAAACACGTAGCTTTGTACCATTGCAGGTTAGTCGGTCATGTCGCAACGCGAACCAAACTAACTATGGTGAGGCACTAGCGCATGTGTCCTTATGTGACAACAGGAGCATGTGCGATGCCAATGATTCGAAGTACTCAGTATGGTGCCTTTGTATCGGTTAGACTTAGGTTAAGTGCTGTTTCAGTCGAACTTATGTCATGGTCACGTAGCTTTGTACCATTGTAGGCTAGTCGGCTGTGTCACAACGCGAACTGAACAAACTATGGCGAGGCACTAGTGCTTGTGTCCTTACATGACAATGGGAGCTTGTGCGACACCAATGATTTGGAGTACCCAACGTGGTGTCTTTGTATCGATTGGACTTAGGCAAAGCATCATTTAAGTCAAACCTATGTTGGGATCACGTAGCTTTATACCGTTACAAGCTAGTCGGCCGTGTCACAACGCGAACCGAACTAACTATGACGAGGCACTAGTATGTGTGCATACGTGATAACGGGAGTATATACAATGCCAATAATTCAGAGTACTCAGTATGGTGCCTTTGTATCGGTTGGACTTAGGCAAATCACCATTTCAGTCGAACCTATGCCAGGGTCACGTACCTTTGTATCATTACAGGATAGTCGGCCGCGTCGCAACACGAACAAACTAACTGTGGCGAGGCACTAGTGCATGGCCCTAACATAACAACCGGAGCATGTACACCGCTAATGATTCGGAGTACTCAACATGGTGCCTTTGTATCAGTTAGACTTAGGCAAAGTGCTATTTTAGTCGAACCTATATCGGAATCACATAGCTTTATACTGTTGTAGGTTAGTCGGCCGTGTCGCAATGTGAACTGAACTAACTGTAGCGTTGAATAGAAGTTGAGCTAGAATTGATAGTCTTTGATAAAACTTGAAACATCTACCATTTCATTGATAACTCAGAAGATATTACATTATGGATTTCAGATGAGAGACATTCCAAGTTGTTGACGATCTATGGCCTTCTACTCTGATCGGTCGATGGGATGCTTCCCTTTGGTGTCTGTGGTCTTCTGAGGCTCTGCAGGTCTATTGCCTGCTTGCCTCAGCCTCTTAGAGGCTCTATCTTCCTCAGTCTGAGTGTTACTAGCTTGAGCTATTGGTCTTGTTGGTTCCATATCAGAAAGACACTTCTTGAGGTCACGTCTCTTTTGAGCGACTTGATCATCCTTAACCTCAATCTCCCGCTAGATCTGATTTAAGAGCACTCCAAGGGAGGTAGGAGGATTGTGGATAAGGTCATTGAAGAAGTGGAGATCAAAGCGTAGGACATTCTGGAAGGCTAACATGATTGCTTCGTCGTCAAGGTGATGCCTAAAGAGTGCAGCGTGCTCGTTCCGTAACCTCCGAGTGAACTCTCAGAGGGTTTTATCTGATCCCATTCTGAGTCGGTAGAGGGAGTCTAACTTCTTCTCCAGCTTAAGGGTCAGCCAATAGTGTTGAACAAAGAGGACTGCCAGATCCCCGAACCAACTCACAAAACTGGTTAGGAGGTTGTGATACCAATCGAGCGACATATCATCCAGGCTACCAGTAAAGGTGCAGCACATAACTTGGTTGTCATTATCATATAGCGTCAGGGCCTGCTTGAAGGCATGGACGTGCATTGTCGGATCTCCCGTGAGACAGTTGAACTTGGGGAGAGCGGGGGCTCTCCAGCTTTGAGAAAATTGGGCTTGGAGAATCTGTTGATGAAGTGGCCCTTCGAAGGCATGATTGTTCCGATGATCACCTCATTGGCCGGAGAGGCGTCTTAGAGAAAGAGGAGGTAGAGAGGACATCGGTGTCCCTTTTGCCATCCAATGCCTGGTTGGTGATCAATCATCATTGTAATATTGTCGAGCTCTAAAATGGCGGCTATTGTTCCAAACATCCTTTACGATACAAGGATCGAGGGATGACTCGGAGCCGATAGGCTCAAGACAATGAGCAGACGTATTGAAACGTTCCCAGACCGTCGGCCTAGGAGGAATAAGCGAGAATCCTCTCAAGAGGGATTTGAGTGACCGTCAAGGGATGTCGATGATGAATCGTCTAGAAGGAACAGGGGATTGGTCGACCAATTGACGGGCATCTGCTCCGTAGTTAATGTCGATGGCTGACTATGAAAGGTTGACTCCTGCATCGACAGTGATTCGTTAGAGGGTGTCTCTCTCAACTATGAGAGAAGCATTCTGCTTCATGAGAGTGAGGAGTTGGAAGTCCTCTACCATAATCTGATATGCCACCTGAGGGTCGGAGACGGGTAAGATGTGTGCTTTCCCCAAGTGTTGAGGAGTCGCATTGGCAATTTGAGGAGACGATCGAGGTTGAGCCTGAGTGGTGCAATTAGCAGATGGGTGACTCCTTGAATTAACAGCAGGTAGCTGCTCCGAGTATTGGCTTGTTGCTAACCAGCGACTCATTGAGTGAGTCGTTGGATGCAGAGGGTCTGGATGTATGTTGCTTCCCTCCGGCTGGTCCAATAGTTGTGTCTTCGTCATTCTCGTGTAGCGATAGAGACAGATGGATTGCTCGGGAAATCGGTAGTTGATTGCTTGAACAAAAGAGCTGGGAAGCCTAGAGGTCGTAAGTTGATAGGGAGAGATCCCTCAAACGGCGCCAAACTGTGGGGGAAGATTTCGATCGTCATACATAATCCCCTCCAATAGTCAATTGAAAGTTTTACCCTCCAAATGTCACACAAACACTAAGAGAGAGTGAGAGAGAGAAAGAGAGTTGACACAGGATGTGATGACGAAGTTCGGCCGAAGCTTATGTCTCCGTACGGTAAGACGTAACCTTTGAATCCATTATCTCTGGGTTAAAAGTAAAGCTACTCTCGATAGGCCGAGGAGTACTTCTTACAAGTAGACAGAGGGTGGAGTAGTCTCAAATGGAGTCTAAAACCCAGAAAGCTCGAGGAGTTTGGAAAACAGAAAGTGAGAATCTTGTCTGAAATTCTGGATCTGGATTATTTACAGGATTGGCTGTTTGTGGAGAATATTCCTAGGTATATCTGGGGTTTTGGTAAATACCTGGGATGGGATTCATGAACCCCGGACAGTGCGTATAGGCCCCAGGTAGGGCTGTGGGTCCCACTGTCGGGCTCGTGGGCCCCAGGCTGGGCTACGGGTCCCATTATCAGGCGTTTGATAGATTTTGCACCCATAGGGGTTTCTAAGTATTACTAGGGACTGATCTTGGCTACCAAGGGGGAGGGATTTTGTGGTTTTGATGAAGAGGGTGAAGGGATAAAGGAGGGGGAAGAAACAAAGGGATTTTGTCCCCTTTGTAAAAGCCAAACACAACCCCTTTCCTTGGCTTCTTTATTTCCCATGTGGAAACACATGGGGGGTGGGATGCTCTCTAGTGAGCCCCAGTTGGCTACCATCAAGTTCCATTAAGGTTTGTTTTAGGTTCAATCAGGTTTCTAGGGTCTAATTTAGGCTAGTTTAGGTGCTAAATTAACCCTAGTTTAGTATATAGTTTAGGTTAATCTTTAATTAGGATTCCCTAATCCTTTCATCATGAAAACCACATGGATAAGATAGGATGATGTCACGAGAGCCCAACAAGGTTCATCTCATAGTACAACTTGGTTTAGGTTAGTGTTAATCATGATTAAGGTGAACAAATCCCGTTTAGTAACTTATGTTAGGGCTAATTGACCATGGATTAGACTTTATCACTAAAAACCCAAAAAAAAAAACACTTAATCTTCAAAAAACCCATTTTTCATTATATTTTGGTCCAAAAATAAGTTTTAATAATTTTACAAAAAAAATCTATTTTTAGAAAATGATGATTTTACCCTTCGTATGCGAAAGGGTCCCAGTTTCTCTGTACGCAAGATCAGATCCCAAACAAAGTGAAAATGCACTTGGGGAGAATGTTTCCTAGTCTCGAAGTGATGCTAAAGTGTTCTGGGAGACTCATCTGAGTTTTAGAGTTAGGGCCTAACAGCCCCGATCGGACAAAAAGTCCGTATTTTTCCATGTGCAGCCTCTGTGCACCATCTCTCGGACTTAATCCCTATTCACTTACATTCCTGTAAGCACTATTGGATATTCCCGCACGTGCCACATGACACTTTACTAACATTCCACAGAAAGAAAATAATATATTTATATTATTTTATTATAGGAAAAAATTAGGTCTTGACACCCTTCACTCCATATAGAAATTTTATTTTCAAAATTAGCACTATTGGAATCGTGACGAATATCAGACTTAAAGTCAGTCCCCGATAATGTCCAAAGGTAACTGAGAAATCAATCATCTTAATACTGTTACCTCCCATGTTAATAATTACGTCAACCATTCCGATGAATCTCAAAGTGCCTATTATCTCTTCTAATTTATAACTACCATTTCACAACACGCCTATAATTTACAATTCCTATATCTTAAATACATTGTAAAATACTTATGGTAAACGGTAAGCAGAGTTTTCTTATGAAGTGTCCCATAACACTTTATGAGTGAACTCATTGTCATCTACTCTTATTAAACACAAATCATAAACTAACAATTATAATTACATTACTATATGACATTCATCCTCTCCAAGTTATAACACGAAATAGTACAATAAATGAAATTCCCTCACGAAGCATCCTATCTTACTTCGTGAGAGATCAAACTTGTTGTCTCTCTTGGGATATTTTACCCAAAAATTAAAAATCCTAGTATAATTATATCATTCAAGACAAGTCCTAAGCTAACAAACATAGCAAACAATACTATCAGACATTCGCCTCTCCACCAGATTATAATACAGGAAAGTATGACAAATGGAATTCCCTCATGAGGCATCCCATTCCACTTCGTAAGAGAACTCGTTGTATCTTTCGAGTTATCTTATCTGAGATTTAAATATCCTAGCACAAAATAGATAAGCAGTTACATGTTCTTGCTAGGTATAAGAAACGTCTTTCTTAACCATAACTACTAAAAGATAACCCTTTTAGTAGGGCAGAAATATAACTGAATCCCCTAAGGACTAATACATTATTTACTACAAGAAACTCCTTACTCAAATGACTAACCAAAATTTTGTCCAACTAGATTCCACCTACCATAGTTTCCTCCTTATCCTCATGATCATCGAGCATGAAGAACTCGGTACTGAAACTGAAACTTCAACCAAGTTGACTCCCGCCATGGTGAAGACGTGCTATCCTGACTACTAGCTTCTAAAATCTAAATCAAGTACTAGGTTAGATCATCCTAAACATGAAACTTAAACAACTTCCTAAGTTGCTCTTCACTACTAACTTCCTTTCTTATGTCAATTCCTAGGCTCATATCCCAAGGTTCGGATACCAAGCGGTCACGCCCCAGATTTTTGCTTTCCAACGTAAGAACCCACAAACGCAAACTTTCACTGTCATTTTTTTTAAAGAAAAGGGTTTTAATTTTAATTTGTTCTTCTTTGCTCAGACCGACCTAGTGCCTGAAGACACAGGAGCAACCGTCCTCGCAAGGAAGATCAAAAAGCTATTTTGTAAAAGAGAAGTAATGCTCGACTATCTAAGGGCATCACTTTTGGAAGGAGGGAGACAACTCCCTCAATTCTTGTAAGAGTGTTACTCTTGTAGGAGCATGAAACTCGAGCCCAAAAGATGAGCAATTCCTCACGTCACTCTAAATTAGCCTTAAGAGGCTCCTCATAGTTATTTATTTTAAAATTCAGTTTAATAGAAGCAGTTGGTATCTTGAGCCAGAATAACACACCACCAGAAGCAAACACTAGCTATATATAGATCAACAGTCTTTAGATCTCATCATTTGAAATACACTATAATATCCTACTGGTCTATATAGAACTTGTACTGAATCTAAGGGTCCTGCTCCAACACTCCTCAGCAGCTCCATAGTTGCTCCAAGCTCCTAGCTCCGCTACTCTATTAGCTACGTCCGTCCGTCTGATCCATGAACTTAACTCCTTCTTATATCTGGGTTTGTGCCCAATAAAACCACACGCACAAACCCTGAGTCACTTAGACAACTAAGTAACTCAGTGAGAGCCACGCTAACTCTATCAAAAGAAACTAATAAAAATATATGTATGGTGCTTTAATCGATATTATTTTTTATTGCTCAACTTAAATTAGATCATTCCTCCTTAGCATCGAATCTTAAATTATATTATACCTTTAGTAATTTCTTTGACTAAATCAATATCATTTTTGACTAATATCAATTCTAAATTTTATTTCAATCAATGTCATACCTCTATTACTTCAATTGTTTTAAGGATATTGTTATTCGAATAATATCGAATCTCATGAATGTCATATCTCGAAGAATATCTAGTCTTGACCTGTCCTAAACCGTTATCAGTGATGCTAACACTGTCACTACTCATCATGATCTAGTATAGACTTCTACAACCGAAGCCTATCCTAGAATCATTTTCAAAATATCAACTACTAGACTTTAGGGTACTTAGAAGAACTACCACCAATCAAAGACTTATCCGAACAATGATCAGATTTTCAAGTCAATCATGCTAACCATACCGGTCTGACGCAACCAAGTCTAT
The DNA here is from genome assembly GCA_947650365.1 of Chamaelirium japonicum. Taxonomy (NCBI): domain Eukaryota; kingdom Viridiplantae; phylum Streptophyta; class Magnoliopsida; order Liliales; family Melanthiaceae; genus Chamaelirium; species Chamaelirium japonicum. The sequence goes on from OX393553.1 coordinate 4,312,584, forward strand.
CTCAACTCTAAGCCCGATATTATGAGTTAAACAACGATTATGATATTTCTGTTTTTCTTAATCTAGGCTATAACCATAGTAACACTATTATAATATTAACCACTAGACTTAGGGTGCTCAAAAGAGACCACCACCACCCAAAGACTCATCCCCCAATTGGTCAAGATTTTGCACGAGTCAACCACACCAACCAAACCGATCTGGTACTACCATGTCAATCTCAACTCTAAGCCAAAGACGATATTACGACATAGATGACGATTGTGATGTCACAATTCCTCTAAACTAAGGCTAATCCTATAATCATAACCGTGATCCGGAATATCTAAACGATGGTTAGGGGGTAATCCTAACTCCTATAGCCAAGCTAACGATCTGATCTTAATCAAAACTAAACCCTAAAAGGATAAACGTCATTAGTATTAATGTACTAAAAAGAGACCACCACCACCCAAAGACTCATCCTACCAATTGGTCAAAATTACTGCACGAGTCAACCATGCCAACCAAAACGGTCCCACTACGATGTTAATCTCAACTCCATGCCAAAGGTGATATTACAAGTTAGACAACGATTATGGTATTACTATTCCCCTAAACTAGGGCTAGAATCCAGAACACACACCTATGTGTCTTGGTAAACCACAAAGAGAGTAAGGAATAACCTTACCTCCATGCCACTCGTAAGAGCTTAAACATAATTCATTCCTAGTATTACGTGGTAGATTTTGCCCTAGCATGTTGCGACGGGATTACCAACTGCATGCAATATAGGTTTACACCTATCCACACACGGCCATCACCTCGCTTTCAGTATGCTTAGTTAGAACTTACTACTTTACAAGCAACCTGTGATAGATTCTGCCCTAGCATGTAGTGACGGGATCACCAACTGCGTGCGATATAGGTTTACACCTGTCTGCACACGGCCATCACCTCATTTTTTGCATGCTTAGTTAGAACCTACTACGATACAAATAATTCATACCTTACTAGCATAAGTCATAGACTTAACGATCAATACTAGACCTGAGGATCTGGTTACCCGCTGTGGCATAGCTATTCAAGGCGAATTCAATCATACATCAAATGCAATATTATACATTGATCACCTAACTATACCATACCTTCAGTAGATAGACAATATATCCTCCCAACCTAAACTGGACAGGTGACACGCTTGTTAACTACATTAGGTATTCACTAATCACCCTAAATAATTTCTATCCTCATCAAACATTCATTTTATATCTATTACACTCTCATGACCAACCAATATACCTCATATTTAAGTCTGGTACATTACTTAGATAACTATGCATCATCATCAGTAGGCAGGGAAAGTAACCCCCCAACCAAATAAGGACAAGGGATACAACTCCTATCACACGATAACGGTACAATCATCACACCAGGTGTTTCCTCTTTCACTTGTACTATCTAACTATCCTAATTTACTTGTATATCCGTGCTTCATCGTCGATGAGCAAGAGAGGCATTTCTCCAACCAAACAAGGACAGAAAATATGACCCTTACAGCATTATAACGGTACAAAGGTCATGCCAAGCTTCTCCTATACTGCTTGCAATTTGTTATTTCTAAATCATCCGCGTTATCGAGTATCGTCATCAGTGGGCAGAAGTGACATCCCCCTAACCTAATAGGGATAGGGTATACGACTCCTACAACACGATAATGATACCATAGGCATGTCAGGATTTACTTATGCTAATGTATGACTCATCTATCTTAACTTTAATCATGACATAATGCGTCTTTCCCGGGGAGAGGGTGACACAATATCTTTTGACCTAAATACGATCGATAGAGGATAAATCATCTACATGCTGTAAAGGTGCCTCAATCCTAACTACCTATTCCATATGAAAGTCCTTATAATACTAAGCACTACTAGCCTAGGGTACCCACAAGGAACCGTCACCATCCAAATGACTTGTCCCTGCTCAAAGGGATACGAGGACCTTCTGAGTCAAATCCACTAATCGTGCAAGTCCAAGGTAACCAAGTCCACCCTCATACCACGCTACAAGCGATATTATAAATTAGTCTTAACTGGAACAACGTGTGGTCATCGCTTCCCCTAACTAGGGCTAACACCTAGATGACCTATAAAAGCATCCCGGGAGGTCTAAACGATAGATAGAAACTAACCCTAACCTTGGTAAACTTGGATAGGTCCAAGGAGTTAGCTCAATATAAATTAGAAAAATAAGCAGTGCTTTCGCCCCCTTTCTAGCATATTGAAACGTTCTCCAGCCCAAAAGTCGTTCCTCGGTATGGTTAGGCCACACCTATCCTTGGACCTACAGGTATCACACTCTTCAAAGAGAGTGTGATAACGCCTATAAATAGGCTAGAGACTTAACTCAATACTTGGAGGAAAAATGGGCAAAGCTTTCGCCCCCTTTCCTGGATATTGATGCGATCATCGGCTATGGTCAAGCCGCACCTGTCCTTAGAATCTACAGGGTTATCCTTAATGTTAGGTTACATGGTTGGTTCAACATTCGCAAAGACGATTTGACCACCTACCCTAACATCTACATGTTTAAATCTTAATTCTCTCCCAGTTCCAAACAGATGGCTCGAACAGCCTATTCACTATTCTAAAAGGCGGTCCGGGTGGCCACCTAGGCGTTTTAGGGGGTTGGTCGCTCCGCTTCAGTATTAAGCGGCACTGTAGGTGGGTTGAATAAAGGCGAGCGCCTAGGGTCGATCCGACCCGCCTAAGCAAGTAAAAGGTAGGCTCCTAGGCGAGCTCCAGGCGGGTTTTAATGTGGGATCCGACCCATTTGGGTTTTTATTCCCATGAGTTCGTGACTCCTGTCACCGAGCAGGCGAGCACCCAGGCGGCTCTCAGGTGCTCTCTCTCTCTCTCTCTCTCTCTCTCTCTCTCTCTCTCTCTCTCTCTCTCTCTCTCTCTCTTCTCCCCTTGTGATCTCCTCCCGCTACCTGTAGACTGTCGCTGACTCGACCCCCAGCTCTCTTTCCCCTACCTCGTAGTCAACCCCGATCCCCTCCTCCCCTCCCTTCATCTGCCTCGCAACCATCCTTGGCCCAGCCTGAGCCCCTCCTTCCTTCCCTCTGCCTCACGACTGACCCGACCCCCTGCTCTCTTTCCCCTGCCTCGCAGTTAACCCCGACCCCACTCGATCCCGTTCTCTCTTTTCATAAAACTTTTATACTTAGATCGGTTGTTTTGATGTTTGCATATGTAAATTTTTTTTTTATTATTTTTTACATAAAATTATGAATTTTTATATATACATACATATAGAATATATATAATATATTTTATATAGGTGGGCACCTGCCTTTTTCTTCGGGTGCCCGCCTAGTCGTCTGCCTTCCGCCATGAAACCACTTGACCATCCGCCTTCCATCTTCCGTTTTTTAAAACATTGAGCCTATTTCATCGTTCTAACTGGTCCCCCACTATATTAAGCCGATTGCGTATGACTCGGACAAATAATATTTTTATTTTAATATTTAATTTTTAAAATTAATTAATTAATTAATAATTTAATCAATTAATTAATTATTTTAATAATTTATTTTATTAATTAATTATTTAAATGATGTCATTATGATATCATAAAGGGTTTATTTAAATTATTATGTTCTTTATGATCCCACGATGATGTCATAATTAGATTATTTAGTTATTTATTAAAATATGGCATTATGATGTCATAAATATTTTATTTATTTATTCACAAACAAGTTCAGATGAAAGATTTATAAAATTTTGGATCGAAAACCATCATTTTCATGGTTTTCATCTCAAGCTTCAAGAATGCGAGGAAAAACCTCGGTTCTCAAAAATTTTATGATTCGGGTTTGCGATTCACGCCGAATCGAATCCCACTAAATATAAATGTTGATTCTAGCATCCTAAGCATCAAGCCTAACAAGTTTTATACAAAGCAAATTATAAATTTTGGATCAAAATTAATCCAAGGGTTTCATGATTTTGATCGCAAAAATCTAAAAACTCGAAGAACACAACGTGTTCTTCGAAAAATACGAGATTCTAGGATCGAATCGACCCCGAATCGAACTTCGTAAAACATGAGAGTGGGTGTAAACAAGTGTGGGAGCATTCTTATGGCCTAAATTCTAGGTACTAATCATACTTCATAGGTCAAAATCAAAGGAAAACTCATGGCTTCATTTTTAACTAGAAATCCATGGATTAAAGACTAAATTCATGGATGAAAAGTGAAGAAAATCTATCTAAACCTTCATGCAACCAATCATTAACCCTTGTATATTACCTTTTGTAGATTTTTGGAGTTCCTCAAAACTTCGGCCCTCCTCTCCTTCTCTTCTTCTTCTTCTCCTTCTTTTTCTTTTCTTTTTCTTCAAATTCTAAACTAGTGGGCTCAAACTTCTATCCTAGCTTTTCCTCAAGGTTTTTGGGGGTTTATAAGTGTTCCTAGGGACTGATCTTGGCTGATAGGAACGGGATTTTGTTGCTTTGATGAAGGGGGTGAAGGGATAAGGGAGGGGGAAGAAACAAAGGGGTTTTGTTCCCTTTATAAAAGCCAAACACAACCCCTTTCCTTGACTTCTTTCTTCCCTATATGGGACACACATGGGGGGGTGGGATACTCTTTAGTGAGTCCCACTTGGTTGCCATCAAGTTCCATTAAGGTTTGGTTTAGGTTTAATCAGGTTTCTAGGGTCTAATTTAAGCTAGTTTAGATGCTAAATTAACCCTAGTTTAGGTTAATCTTTAATTAGGATTCTCAAATCCTCTCATCATGACAACCACATGGATGAGGTAGGATGATATCATGAGGGCCCCACAAGGTTCGTCTTGTAGTGCAACTTGGTTTAGGTTAGGGTTAATTGCAATTAAGGTGAACAAATCCTATTTAATAACTTAGGTTAGGGATAATTGACCCTAGATTAGGTTTTAGCACTAAAAACCCAAAAACATACACATAATCTTCAAAACACCCATTTTTCATTGTATTTTGGTACAAAAATTTTTTTGGTAATTTGGCAAAAAAGTCCATTTTTAGAAAATGATGATTTTACCCTTCGTGTGTGAAAGGGACCCGGTTTCTCTGTACGCGAGACCAGATTCCAGACAGAGTGAAAATGCACTTGGGGAGAATTTTTCCTACCCCTGAGGCAATGCTTAAGTGTTCCCGGGAGACTAATCTGAGTTCCGAAGTTAATGCCTAACAACCCCGATCGGACGAAAAGTTTGTATTTTTTCGTGCACAGTCTCTACGCATCATCTTTCAGACTTAATCCTTATGCATTTACATTCCCATTAGCACCACAGGATATTCCCGTACGTGCCACACGACACTTGACTAATATTCCACAAAAAGAAAGCAATGTATTCATATTATTTTATTATAGAAAAAAATGAAGTCTTTACAGTCTTCCTATATAGAGAAGGTCTTAGTGCAGTTTGCAATGGAGAATTCTTAGAAGGGACTCTTCCATTCATACCTGGAATACCATTCTCCGAGAAATAGTATCATAAGACACAAAAGGGGAGATGTCACATGAAGAGCATCTCATATGCTTCGGTAGTAGGCAGCTTGATGTATGTGATGCTTTGCATGAAACCAGATATCTGCTTTGTTGTAGGCATGGTTAGATATAAGTCCAATTCGGGGCTCTTATATTGGACCGCTGTAAAGCATATTCTTAAATATCTAAGGAGAACGAGAGATAATATGTTGGGTTATGGTAGAGAGGACTTAGTTCTTGTTGGTTTTATCGATTCAGACTGTGTCTGATATGGACGAAAGGAGGTCAACTTCGGATTATGTGTTTAGTCTGGGTGATGGTGTCGTTAGCTGGAGAAGTATCAAGCAAAAATGTACTGCAGATTCAACTACTAAAGCTAAATATGTGGCTACATGAGAAGCAGCTAAGGAGGCAGTATGGTTAAAGAACTTCCTGCAATAGTTAAAGGTAGTACCTATAGCGATGATGCCCATAACACTTTATTGTGATAATAATGGGGCTATTGCATAGAGCCAGGAACCAAGAAAGCACAAAGGTGCTAAACACATTGAGAGAAAATATCATCTCATTAAGGATATTAAGAAACGTGGAGATGTTTTGGTAACCAAGATAGCATCAATAGATAACCTCGTAGATCTTTTAACGAAGGCCCTACCTGGAAAGGCCTTTGACTATCATGTAGACAAGATGGGGGTTAGATGAGTGTCAGATTGGTTATCACTTCAAGTGGGAGGTTGTTGGGAATATATGCCCTCAAACAATCAATTATGTGTTCCTTAATCTATTTTATCTATAGATATGACAATGTTATTTGTTCATGAGATGAATTATTTGGCTGGTAGTCCATAAACGATGTAAGTTGTGACTCTTCTGTATGAATGAGATTCATATAGAGAGATATGAGTCACAGTTACAAATCACTCTAAACTAATCACAGCTATAATAAAACTAGACATCTCATTAGGCAAGCTGTAATTAATAACAGACTCCAGTGTGGATGATGAGTCTCTAATCATTGGAAAGTATGATTCCAAGAAAATATTGTCGGTGCATGAGATGCATTGATGGATCATGATTAAACCCAATGATACCTTGTACTGTTATTGTCATATGGGTTCTCATTACATGCATAAGTCGACTTGCTCTCAATCCTAAGAGACTAGCGAACTCTGAGCTTTAGTTCAGTTACTTTCATTTATCAATCAATAAGGTCCTTGTGACCAACATCTGTATATCTTGGGTGACTGAGTTAGGGTTACAGAGAACCCTAGATCTCAATATAGAATCGACCCTTCTATTTATACAAGACTTTAATATATATCCTCATTAGTTGATCTTAAGATTGGTCATTAGTAATTTGTGCAATCATCATCAGTAAAGAGTTCACTGATGTGAAAGATGATCGGATAGGAAGATCATATATAATGGAATACAAGATATAGCACTGACTTGTTGGATAACTCACTGATGGTGAACCAGTGGTAACTAAGATATAAGAAGATAGAGGGGCAATATCATAATTTGTAATGCTAGAGATCGTCTTACTAATATAGAGTACAACTATCACCATATAGTGGTATTTGTGATGATTAACCCAAGCCACTAATATGACTAAAGAGTTTTAGTCGGCATGTTCGTGTTTGGGTTGGAACCACATTAGAAGACCTTAGGTGATCCCACTTACGATCCTTAATGACTCGAGCTAGTATGTGATTTAGTGAAGGAATTATTAATAAAATATATGAGATATATTATATTACTATTTAATTATTAATTATACTTTAATAACTAAATAGAATAAAGGAGCATCTAATTAAATTGTCATTGGGGTGCTCGGGGCACCCCAGACATGTGTCAGCATCCCAAAGGGACAGGGAGAACAAATCCAAGGAGAGAGGGAGAGCCTTAGCCTACGGCTATGAAGCTCCCTTCTCACTTGGAACGGATCCAAGGAGGAGGTGGAAGCCCTAGCCGTCGGCTTGGGGATTCCCTCCTTTGTTCGGCCGTCCAATACAAATCGCAAGGAGAGAGGGGGGGGCTACCCCCCCCCCCCCCCCCCTTTTGCTTTGTCGGGTGGTATAAAAGGAAAAGATAGAGAAGGGGGAGAGAAGGTGGCATGCAACCCGAGCACACCCTAGCGACCCCCTCCTCTTCTCCTCTCTTGCGTTCTGCCCCCTTTGTGTGTTGATTTTGATCTTTGAGATCAATTGCACCTCAAGGCTCTATTCCGGAATTTCATCATCATTGCAAGGAAGGCTTCCCACAAAGCTGATCCCCGGGCTGCGTGCGGATTATATTGTTGAAGATCACGAGGAGGTTGATCGGCGACATGTAGAATTTTCGAGTGCGAGTTCTTTATCTACAAAAGGCTGATCACCCTGTGGTAAAATTTTTCATCCGAATAACCATGCATGAGTAATGGAAGATCAAGAATTTTAATCCGATCCTAACACAATCATAACATGAAAACCCCATTATTTTGTCATGATGAAACCCAAGTTAGCACACTAAGGAGCTTGCAATTCATGGAAGGAGAACCTTAATTATATTCACACTAAAGGCATCTATATTGCATATGCATAGTGACATTCATATAACTTGCTTAGCCTTTATTACCAGGGCTCTGTCTATCTTGCTAAGAATTCTGCAATTGGACACCTGGCGATTAGACCAAGTCCAAAGATCTCGTTTGATAGTAGTTCCCTGTGCCCCGCGCTGTTAATAGCCCCATTAAACCTATGCTTGAGCTAACGGTTTACCTCCTATCCTTTTCTTAGAGGATCTTATCGCATTAAAATCCCCTCCGATGAGCCGGGGGGTGGAGCTAAAGGAGGCATTGGTTGACATCAGCCCAATTAAGTTCTGCCCACACTTTTCTCCTATTCACCTCAGAGCTTGATCCATTGACCACCGACAAGATGGTCCTTGATCTACCTCCTGACTCAGCAATAACAGTGATATATATGTTGGACCGATTGACACAACACATCTACATTCCATGCTTAGTCTTCCCAACAAATCAAAAAACTACGATGCCTAACAGTGTTACTCCGAGAAATGCTATTCAGTCCGAAGGTTTTTTCGATTTCGCCGGCCCGATTGACGTAGCAGCGTGCAACTAGTGTTGTTAAAGATTTTAAAATCGATAGTGGGTTTGAGGCACCAGTTGCACACTGCCACGTCAATCAATCGGGCTGGCAAAATCGGGACAAACCTTCGGGCTGAATAGCATTTCTCGTGTTACTCCCATTCCCATGCATCCTCCACCCGGTTGGAAGGGAAGTCTTCTTTTCAACTTCTCGAAGCCCCTACACGAGAGTTTTGTTTCCTCGTATCCACACAGCTTAATTTGGTGTTCCTTAGAGATTTTATGCAGCCCATTCAATCTCCCTGCTTTATTCAAACCCCTCACATTCCAAATTACGGCATTCATTGATTGATGGAATTAGAAGGTTTGGAGGTAGAAGCTCCGACACTGCATGCGTAGACCTCCTGATTCCCAGCTTTCGGTTTGAAAGATGGAGCCTTAAAGTTACTCTTCTGAACTATCTCATTTCTCCTTTCAGGCCACTCAGGATTATCCCTTGTGACCTTGGGCCGGAGGTACCTCTCCGTAGATACTGACCCTGGGATATGTTCCTCTGTCCAGATTCATGGGTGGGTGAATTTTCTTGGGACAGAATCCAGTGGCCACTCACCCATTATGGTCCATTCGGGAAAGCAGAGGAGCTGGGATCCCAAACCTTTTAAATTCTTCAACTATTGGGGAGGAATCTCGGGCATTGAAGATGTGGTGCATGGTGCTTGGAAACTTGAGGTGGAAGGCCATCTTTCGTTTAGGGTCATCAAAAAGATACATAATGTAAAAGGTGTGCGATGTCTACGCTGGATTGCCGCTCCTCACCATGCCGCCAATCGTGCCATTGATCAAGCAATCATCACAACTGTTGGTTGCAGCTGGATATTGCAGCAATCAAGGGATTCATTCAGCATTGAATAATCACCATAATAGCTTGTATATGATGGAATTCATTCCAGCATTGCATGGTTACCATAACAGCTCATATTGTATATGATGGGATCCATTCAGCATTGAATGAGATTCATTCCAGCATTGCATGATTACCATAAAAGCATATATTGTATAAGATGGGATTCATTCCCTTATGAGTGTAATCTGTACATTATATATAGTGATGATATAGAAGAGGCATGACAAGCCGTACAAATTAATCCCACTAGTCATTCTCTTTGTTATCTCTAGTTCATCATTCTTTGCAATCTCTAGTTCCTATTTTTTCACATGGTATCAGAGCCAACCACCATGGCCAATGTTGAGAATACCTCCACCAATGTTTCCAACCACAAATCCATCCTCTATGATTCCAATATTGATGCCGTGGATTCCTCTCTCCCGGCTGTGAAATCCATCCGTCAGGAGGTGGCAATCAACCTTTAATCAAACAACTATCTCCCGTGGAAAACGCAGGTCCTTCCAGTCCTTTGTTCCCTTGGACTGGTTGGATTTGTTGACGACTCTGCAGTCCGTCCCAAGCCAGATGATCTCTCGCCTACCGCTGTTCAATGGCATCGCCTAGATCAGATGGTCTTGGCGTGGCTTACAAACTCTCTCTCCGAGTCCGCCATTACTCAAATCGGCACATGTGAAACCTCGGCTGAGGTTTGGCACTCCTTGGAGGTGCTATATGGGACACTCACTCGGTCCCGAGTTCTTCAACTCAAGTCGGAACTCCAGTCCTTATCAAAAGGAGCTCTCTCTATGGCCGACTACGTTCAGCGGGCTAAATCTATAGCCCAAAATCTCGCTAGTGCTTGTAAACCCATTGATGAGGATGACCTCGTCATGTGGGTTCTCCGCGGTCTTGGATCCGAGTTTGATCCAATTGTTGCTGCAATTAATCTCTCGCGAGATTCTCCTACAGTAGATGAGGTCGTCGTGCTATTGTTTGATTTCGAGCTTCGACTTCAAACTACACGTTGGGATGTCGAGACACCTGCCGCGATGTATATCGCTCGCAGTCGCGGTCGTTCCCAATCAGGAAACCGCAACTCCCGCAGCCATGGACAATTTAGCGGAGGCCGAGGTGGAGGCCGGGCTGGGAATGGTCGCGGATCCACTTCTTTTGCACCTTCTCGTGGTGGCCGTGGGGCACCAGGTCAGCGCAATAGAGGCCCGCCTCGCTCAAACGGTGATTCCGATGTTGTCTGCTACCGCTGCGGCCATCCTTATCACAAAGCCAACAATTGTTTCACTCCAGGCTCAGCTATTTCTAATCAAGTACAATCCTTTGCTGCAATGCATCTATCTGATCAGGTTGACCAAGCATGGTATCCTGACACTGGAGCGTCCAATCACATGACCACTGACACCGCACAGATTGAAGGTATGGCTCCGTATTTTGGTCCTGATTCTGTAATGGTTGGCAATGGAATTGGTTTACCTATTACTCACCTGGCTAAGGTATCCATTCCGAATACATCGGTTCATCTAGATCGTGTCCTCATTGTCCCTCAGTTGAAAAAGAACTTATTAAGCGTGTCTCAATATACTCGTGATAATAATTGCTGCTTTATTTTCTATCCATGGGGATTTGTTATCAAGAACTTGAGGACAGGCCGGACAATGCTGCGAGGAACTAGGCATGATGGGCTCTATCCAATAAGCGTGGGGATGTCACCATCTGCAGTCAGCCTCTTCACCAATAAGACCGATGGGGACACTTGGCACGCGCGCCTGGGACATCCGGCTTATTCTTTGATAAAATCATTGTACCCGTCTTTAAATCTCAGCTGTCAGGGAAATAAGAGCGTTTGCCGAAGTTGTAAACTAGGCAAAGCCTCAAAACTTTCATTTTCTCGCCGAGAATCTTATTCAAATAAATTATTGCATACTCTTCATAGTGATGTTTGGGGCCCAGCACCTATTACCTCTCTCGATAGTTTTCGATTTTATCTTATTATCATTGATGAGTGCTTGCGATTCTCGTGGTATTTTCCTTTACGACGTAAATCTGAAGTCGGTATCCTCTTTATACAGTTCATTAAACTCATGGAAAATTAGCTCAATAAGAAAGTAAAGTTTGTGCAAACGGATGGTGGAGGGGAGTTTATGAGCCATACTCTTCAAGACTATTTTTTAAATAAAGGAATCTCTCACTTGATTTCTTGTCCAGGAACACCCGAACAAAGTGGCTTAGCAGAGTGCAAGCACCGGCATGTTGTGGAAACTGGACTTACTCTCATGGCGCATGGATATACTCCCAAACAATATTGGAATCATGCATTTACCACCGCTGTCTATCTGATCAATCATTTACCCTCCAACACGATCCGCATGCACTCTCCCTTTGAAGCCCTCTTCGGTGTGCAACCGTCCTATGATCATTTGCGCACCTTTGGGTGTGCATGTTTTCCTGTGCTAGCCCCATTTGGACGAGGGAAACTAGACTTCAAATCGTTGGAATACATTTTTCTTGGCTACAGTAGTCATCATAAAGGCTACAGATGCCTTGATCCGGTCACGGGCAAAGTCTATATATCCCGGCATGTGTCGTTGGATGAAACAAGGTTTCCGCTCTCTTATCTTTCGTCAACAAGTGCACCGTCTTGTCGGGACATTTGTGCGCGACCTTTCCCCGTGGACTCCTTTCAACAGTTGCTGACTTCAGGATCACATGGCCTCCCTTCTCCACTGACTTCCTCCCCTAACACATCTTCTCTTCATACATCTTCAGGTTCAGCAGGATTGCCACCACTTGTACCTGAACCTCATGGGCAGTCTTATGCCACTGCCGTCGATGGTCCGGAAGGTGCTTCTCCAGCATGTCACCATTTGCATCCTGTCATCCAATACCCTTGGCTCTCCTTTCTACTTTGCCAGATCATGTGCCAGAGCCATCCACTTACAAGCAAGCGGCCCGTGATCCTAACTGGGTACAAGCTATGGACGAGGAGTTTGCTACCCTTCAACGCAACAAGACATGGTCCCTTGTACCTTTTACTCCGTCAATGAATGTCATCGGGTATAAGTGGGTATACAAACTCAAACACCGTGCCGACGGCTCAATCGAACGATACAAGGCTCGTTTGGTAGCCAAAGGTTTCAATCAGCGTGAAGGCTTTGACTTTGAGGAAACCTTCAGTCCCGTGGTCAAATCAGGAATCGTGCGTGTCATTCTCTCCTTAGCCCTCTCTCGTGGCTGGTCATTGCGACAGCTTGATGTTAAAAATGCATTCTTACACGGGGACTTGACCGAGGTCGTCTACCTCCAGCAGCCGCTCGGGTTCGTTGATCAAGCCCGACCAAATTATGTTTGTCACCTGCACAAAGCTCTTTATGGTCTTCGCCAAGCTCCACGGGCGTGGTACACAAGATTCACCACCTTTCTCCTTCAGCTTGGGTTTATTTGCTGCCCTCACGATACTTCGTTATTTCTGTGGCAACAACGCGGTTGTATTATTCTCGTCTTACTCTATGTCGACGACCTTATCATCACTGGAAGCCATGATAATTTGATCTCTCAGCTTGTTCGACGTCTCTCCTCTGAGTTCGACATGAAGGACATGGGAGCACTTAACTTCTTCTTGGGCATGCAAGTTGTGCGGCACAACGACTCTCTTGTTCTCTCTCAAACTCAATATGCTCTTACTCTTCTTACTCGCTTTGGCTTATCCGGTGTTAAGCCAGCCAAGAGTCCCCTCGAAGCCGGCCTCCAACTATCAGCTTGTGCCCCAGATCCTCTTCCTGATCCAACGGTCTACAGGCAGATGGTCGGGTCTCTTCAATACTTGACTATGACCCGCCCAGACCTTGCTTATGCTGTTAATTATGTTTGCCAATTTAAGCAAAAACCATGCTCCTCTCATCTTTCTGCAGTCAAGAGAATTTTTCGCTACGTCAAAGGCACTCTATCCTCTGGCCTTCGGTTCTCAAAGTCGACTTCACTAGCGCTTCGTGCTTTTTCGGATGCAGATTGGGCGGGTTGTCCAGATAGTCGACTCTCGACAACGGGCTACGCCATCTTCCTCGGGCCAAATCTACTTTCTAGTGTCGAGGCCGAGTATCGCGCGCTGGCTTCCACGACGACTGAAGTTCTTTGGTTCCTCCACATGCTTCGATTTCTTCACGTCCGCTTATCTGGAACCCCCTTACTCCTCTGCGACAACATTAGTGCACTACACATGGCCAAGAATCCTATTTTCCACAGCAGGACGAAACACATTGATATCGACGTCCACTTCATACGAGATCATGTACTTCGGGGTGATGTCACTGTCTCTCATTTACCAGGGAAAGATCAAGTCGCTGATATCTTTACAAAGTCTCTTCCTAGCCCGCGATTTCTCTGGCTTCGGGACAAGCTCTCGTTACGGGTTCACCCATCGTGAGCTTGAGAGGGGATGTGCAATGTCTACGCTAGATTGCCACTCCTCACCATGCCGCCAATCGTGCCATTGATCAAGCAATCATCACAGCTGTTGGTTGCAGCTGGATATTGAAGCAATCAAGGGATTCATTCAGCATTGAATAATCACCATAATAGCTTGTATATGATGGGATTCATTCCAGCACTGCATGGTTACCATAACAGCTCATATTGTATATGATGGGATCCATTCAGCATTGAATGGGATTCATTCCAGCATTGCATGGTTACCATAAAAGCATATATTGTATAAGATGGGATTCATTCCCTTATGAGTGTAATCTGTACATTATATATAGTGATGATATAGAAGAGGCATGACAAGCCTTACAAATTAATCCCACTAGTCATTCTTTTTGTTATCTCTAGTTCATCATTCTTTGCAATCTCTAGATCCTATTTTCTCACAAAAGGAATCTTGAAAGACTGGATTAGGGATAATATAAAGCCAATGTCATGGATCAAAAAATGGAGTGCTGAAATAAGGTGAGGGAGATTCAAAAGCTTATTCAAGAGAGGCCGATGGATATCGAACTCGCTAGATTGGAGAAGAAATTGATTTCTGATTTAGAGAAGCACTCAACGCAGGAGGAAAGCAAGTGGAGGCAGAAAGCCAAAGCGGATTGGCTTCAGAAAGGAGACAAGAATACCAAATTCTTATTCTCCTCGTTCAAGGCTAGATGTAATGCGAACTCGATTCTTAGAATCCATAACGCTTGAGAACAGCTCTATCTCTAATGACATTCCTAGCATTCGAGATGAAGCTGTTAGATATTTGACTAAATTGTTTGTCAAAGATGGTCAGGAAATGAGCTTTGAGCCCCTCATCTTCGGTTAAATTCTTACTCCTAAAGCCTCTAACTGGATCATTAAGCCTATTCGGAGAGATGAATTAGAAGCAATGATTAAGGAAGATAATGGAGACAAAGTGTCGGGGCCTGATGGATTCAACTTCTTCTTCAAAGAGTTCTGGAGAGAGCTCAAGGATGATGTGTGGTCAGCTATTGATGATTTTTTCAAATCAGGGCAACTAGTTTCCTCGATGAATCACTCCTTCATCACTTTCATTCCCAAAATAAAAAATTCATGTGCATTCAAGGATTTCAAACCTATCTTTCTATTCAATTGCCTATATAAATTGATCGCCAATATCCTCGCCAATCGGATGCAAGTCGTCATGTATGAGCTGATCTCGCCCAACTAGTCGGCTTTCATAAGTATCTTGTCTGTTTGGGGCGGATGTTACAATAAAATGATGTTACAATAAAAGACAACATCTTGTTGGCCCATGACCTAGTGAAAGGGTTTCATAGGAAATCGAATTCCAAAATAATGTGTCTCAAGTTGGATATTGTTAAAGCCTACGATTCCGTGTATAGAGAGTTTTTGTTGCATGCTCTCCGGAGTTCGGGGTTCAGTGGCACGTGGGTGAAGTAGATCAGAGCTTGCATTTGTTCTTCCTCCTTTTCCATCCTTGTGAATGGATCTCCAGTAGGTATGATAAAAGCTAATAGATGGTTGAGGCCAGGTGATCCCCTCTCAACCTATTTGTTTACCATTGTGATAGAATGTTTGTCATTGGAGATAGGATGGGGAGTGCTAGGAGGAGAATGGAGAAGTTATGGACTGGGAGGAGGACATCCCATCGTACATCTGATTTTTGCGGATAATCTCATGCTATTTTTGAACCCTAGCAAGAATGGGGTAGGAAAACTTGTGGAGGTACTTAGAAGGTTTGCGAAGAAATAAGGACTTGAAATCAATAGGGATAAGAGTCAAATATTCTTGTCTAGATCTTGTGTTGATTTCTTTCATGAGACCGAAGATTTGGGATTCAGATTGGGAACATTGCGGGTGACATACTTGGGATTGCCTCTATCCGCTTCCATTGTAAACAACATTATGTTTCGACCCCTCTTGGAGAAAGTGACCAACAAAGTCAAGTGTTGGGTCATCAAGCATCTATCCATTGGAGGGAGAATGGAGGTAATCAAATCTGTACTCCAAAGTTATTCTTATTTTTGGATGTTGGGGTTCGCAATTCTGAAATCAATTCAATCCAAAGTGGAGAAAATCATGCGCGATTTCCTTTGGCAACGGTCCAGCATGCACGTCAAGTGGGAAAAGGTTTGCAAGCCGAAAGAGGAGGGAGGGCTGGAAATTAGAAGACTATGAGATATCTCGAAAGGTAGCTATCTTAAATTGGGGTGAAAAATAGTTTGTGGGGACAACAGTTTGTGGGCCAACTGGATGAGAGGTCGAAATGTCAACAATTTTAGCTTTTGGAACTTGGAGAGGTCTTCTAATGCCTCGGCAATCTGGAATGGTATCTTGGATACTAGAGAGATTAATTTTGAAGAGAAGCTTGAGGTTTCCCAACATGGCTGATTCGGAAGTGGACTTTTGGAATGATCCATGAATTGAAGGCCAAAGCCCTGTAGAAATTGTAGGAGAGCAAGCAATGTATGACCAACAACCACAAGGAGCCATAGTCCGAGACTTCATCCTAAATGGGAGCTGAAATTTGCCAAGAGCTGCTAGCAGAAGGGTGAGATATCTCTGATCGAATTAGAAAAGTGCAAATCCTCCCTTCTGAAACTAAATGCAATGTGGAATGGGTGAGCAGCAATCTCAGTGCAACAACGAGTTTAGTTTTCGTGTGTCTTGGGATGTGGTTCGGGATACCGAGGCCAGGATGGGATGGAAAAAATATGATTTGGAGGTCTCCCGTCCCACCTAGAATGACGTTTTGCTCATGGAGAGCGATGCTAAATTGACTAGCAACGCAGGATGTTCTAAAAGGTAGAGGGGTGAGGCTTGCTAATCGGTGTGCCCTTTGCAAGGAAGAGGAGGAATCTGGTGCTCACCTTTTTTTCTTTGCAATTATTGCAAGAGGGTATGGAATCATTTTATTTTTTGATGAGGGTGCATGTTGATTGCAATGAATGTATAGCAGAACTCTCTAGTAACTTGAGTAGTTTCGGAATCAGAAAGATCATGAAGGGAAAGATTTTAAGAATCTTGCTCGCATGTGTAGTTTATACCATATGGGGAGAGCGAAAAGAAAGAATTTTCGAGGTCCATGATAGACCACTCAAGCAAATTCTAATTGTTGTTCGCTCTCAGCAAGAGAATATTTTTTTGGGATACAAAGAAACTAACTTAAAGGAAGAAGATAAAGTGGAAGTTCTTGATCGGAGAGGGAGGCTACAGAGGATGGATGGTTGCATCTTCTCGGGGTTGGGTGCATAGATAGTTCTCATACTTGTAATTTTTCTTACCAATTAATACGATTGTCTTACCTTTCAAAAAAAAAAAACATTAGCCCTTTATTTACCTAATATTTAACCCATAAACTTAGCATGGTGAAGCATCATTTAAACATCAATTTTCCAAGCCAAACTTAGCATGATCTTGCAAGATGAATCATGGAGGAACCTTAGTCCTTAAGAAGAAACTGAAATCAGGGCAAGCTAAAAAACTAGTTTTACTAGTAACCAAGGTTCAAAATTTTCATTTCGGTCAATATTTCGACATTCTGGATAAGAAAATATTTCATGCAAATATTTTGACAGTATGAAAATATTGTGATTTTATAGAAATTGTTAAAATATTAATTTTTTAATAAAATTTTTAGTGAATCTCTGAATGGTCATAAACCAAGTATATATACGCAATTTGGAATACTCAGATAATATTTGTACCCTATTCAAGGGTATAGAGCTTCATAAAGCATGTATTAGGTATTCAATTCTGTGAGTCGTGGTAGTCTTGTTTGGTCATGTTTTGATCTATATTTTTCAAATAGTTTTTAATCATTTTTTTGGATAAAAATATTTTTAAAATAAATATTAGTTGATTGTTAAAATCATGCATCAAACAATTTTGAAAATGGACTTAAAATAAGAAAGTTGTGCAAGTTTAAAATCGTGCAAAAATTATGCTAAAATGTGAAGCATATATATGAGATTTCGTCTCGAGGTTACATAAAACCGCAATATTCCACAATTTATTTTGAGATTTTGATCCTTCCTAGTAACAACACAACAAGCATTCCATGGTGAAGACTCAAACTTTCATGAATTCCAGCCAAAATTTTACATCATCCTAACATAAATTAAAGTCCTAAAACTAGTGTGGGGGATGATCTCCGTGCCGACCCGAAGACTCCGCCCAACAAGTCAATCGAGTCGAGTCGAAAGTCCGATCGAACGTTTGTCTAGTCTGTAGGTTCGGATGTCGATGTCTTTGAGTTGAACTTCTGAATATCGAAAGACTGTTGACACGAGATGTGATTCTGGAGTTCAGCCAAAGTCTACGTCTCCGTGCTATAAGAAGCAACCTGAATTTACTAAGACTTGAACTGAAGTAACCTAGACAGGCCAAGTGTCACTTGTTTCTCTTTGAAAAGAAGATCGAAAGGTTGGGATGTCTGAGCTCTAGATTTTCAAAAGTCCGATTCAAAAATCAGATATTCGATCTATTATACTTGTTGGGCCTGCTATTTATAGAGTTTTTTAGAAAGAAACTGGGGTAGAAGGCGGTTTCTGCCGTCATCGTTTGGATCCGGGCGGGGCTGGTGGGTCCCGCTGTCGTCTCTACAGACCCCCCAGGCAGGGCTGGTGGGTCCCGCTGTCGTCTCTGTGGACCTCCCAGGCAGGGCTGGTGGGTCCCGTTGTATTCTCTATGGACCCCCCAGTCAGGGCTAGTGGGTCCCGCTGTCGTCTCTGTGGACCCCCCAGGTAGGCCTGGTGAGTCCCACTGTCGTCTCTGTGGACCCCCCAGGCAGGGCTGATGGGTCCCGCTGTCGTCTCTATGGACCCCCAAGCAGGGCTGGTGGGTCCCGTTGTAGGGTTTTGGCCAAAATTTGCACCTACAGTTATCCCCCCAAGTTAGCTAGAGGCTGATCTGGATGACTTGGATCCCAAGTGCAAAATTCAAAACCTCTATCAAGGGTTGGTGCCATAGAGTTCTCATTAAGCAGTGCTGACTGATAAGGTATCGGCGACTAACTTGTCCGATCGGACAAATTTGATCGATCGATCAAATTTATTCGATCGGTCAAATTTGTCTGATCGGCCAAATTTGTCCAATCGGTCATTTTCAACCGGTAGAGCTTTGGGCGATCGGGTAAAAAACCATGTTTTTTGCTCGATTCTTTGGAAAATCACCAGATCGTCTGCCTATCGATTTGGTGAAGTCTTTTGGGAGATCGATCAAAATTGTCCGATCGGTCAAATTTGCCCGATCGGTCAATTTCAGCTGGTGGAGCTTGGGGCGATCGGACAGAAAACCATGTTTTTTGCCTGATCCTTTGGAAAATCGCCCGATCGTCTACCTGTCAATTGGGCGAAGTCTTTTGGGTGATCAGTCAAAATTGTCCGATCGGTCAAATTTGTTCAATCCGACAATTTTAACCGGTGGAGCTTAAGGCGATCAAGCAGATAACCACGTTTTTTGCTCGATCCTTTGGAAAATCGCCCTATCGTTTGCCTTTCGATTGGGCGACATCTTTTGGGAGATCGGTCAAAATTTTTCGATTGGTCAAATTTGTCTGATCGATCAATTTCAACCGGTGGAGCTTGGGGCAATTGGGCAGAAAACCACATTTTTTGCTCGATCCTTTGGAAAATCGCCCGATCGTCTGCATGTCGATTGGGTGAAGTCTTTTGGGAGATCGGTCAAATTTGTCCGATCGGTTATTTTCAACCGATGGAGCATAAGGCGATCGGGCAGACAACCATGTTTTTTGCCCGATCCTTTGGAAAATCACCCGATCGTCTGCCTATCGATTGGGCAAAGTCTTTTGGGAGATCGGTCAAAATTGTCCGATCGATCAAATTTGTCTGATCGGTCAATTTCAACCGGTGGAGCATAAGACGATCGAGCAGACAACCACGTTTTTTACCCGATCATTTAAAAAATCGACCGATCGTCTTTTGAGAGATCAGTCAAAATTATCCGATCGGTCAATTTTGTCCGATCAGTCAATTTCAACCGATAGAGCTTAGGGCGATCGGGCAGAAAACCATATTTTTTGCCTGATCTTTTGGAAAATCGCCCGATCATCTGCCTGTCGATTGGGCAAAGTTTTTTGAGAGATCAATTAAAATTATCTGATCAGCCAAATTTATCCGATCGCTAAATTTCAATCGGTGGAGCTTAGGGCGATCGGGCAGAAAACCACATTTTTTGTCCGATCCTTTGGAAAATTGCCCGATTGTCTGTCTGTCGATTGAGCGAAGTCTTTTGGGAGATCGATCAAAATTACCTGATCAGTCAAATTTGTCCGATCGGTCAATTTCAATCGGTGGAGCTTGGGACGATCCTTCGGAAAACCGCCCGATCGTCTGCCTGTTTGATTGGGCAAAGTCTTTTGAGAGATCGGTCAAAATTTTTCGATCGGTCAATTTTGTCTTATTGGTCAATTTGAACCGGTGGAGCTTGGGACGATCGGGTAGAAAATCACGTTTTTTGCCCGATCCTTTGGAAAATTGCCCGATTGTCTGCCTGTCGATTGGGCGAAGTCTTTTGAGAGATCGGTCAAAATTGTCCGATCGATCAATTTCAACCGGAGGAGCTTGGGGCGATCAGGCAGAAAACCATGTTTTTTGATCGATCCTTTAGAAAATCGCCCGATCGTCTGCCTATCGATTGGGCGAAGTCTTTTGAGAAATCGGTCAAAATTGTCCGATCGGTCAATTTCAACCGGTGGAGCTTGGGGCGATCGGGCAGAAAACCATATTTTTTACCCGATCCTTTTGAAAATCGCCCGATCGTCTGCCTATCAATTGGGTGAAGTCTTTTAAGAGATCGGTTAAAATTGTCCGATCAGTCAAATTTGTCCGATCGGTCAATTTCAACCGATGCAACTTGGGGCGATCGGGCAGAAAATCATATTTTTTGCCCGATCCTTTGGAAAATCGCCCGATCGTCTGCCTATCGATTGGGCGAAGTCTTTGGGGAGATCGATCAAAATTGTTCGATCGGTCAAATTTGTCCAATCAGTCAATTTCAATCGGTGGAGGTTTGGGCGATCGGGCAGAAAACCACGTTTTTTGCCTGATCCTTTGGAAAATCACCCGATCGTCTGCCTGTCAATTAGGCGAAGTCTTTTGTTGGTGTTTTGTTTTTCCCATTGCTTCTCCTGGTCCGAAGTTTCGTCTGGCCCGACGTTTCATCTGGTCCGTCATTTCATCTTTTGTCAGTCTGGTGGCGCCATGTGTCATATAGGTTTTCCCGCCAAATTTTTTGGGGCTTATAAATCCCGTCCCAAAGTTCATTTTTCACTCGCGCTGTTAGAAATTTTTCTAAGTTCTCTGCTTTTCATTCGATTGTGATGGCATCTACAAACTGCACCACGAATATCGTCCCTCCAAAGGTGAGGCCATCGAAGAAGGGGAAGGCCACCGTTGTGCCCTCGTTGCCTAAGATTACGGAAAAGGGCAAGGCCAAGGGCAGCCTCGGTGTCCTTGGGAAGTGGCATCTTGGTGTGGGATTTGCTTTCGCGCCCACCAAGCCAGAGCATATCCCCAAAGCTGAGTTTGTTCTTAGACCGCTGAAGCCATTATCCAAGGAGTCTGTCTTCAAGTATGGCATCGGTCGAAAGACCACTGACGCAAAGAGGGCAAAATGGGAGAAGCTGCTTGGGTTCTTCACTGAAGGCGTCCATCACCCAGCGCTCGCCAGGGTGCAAGCTACCTTTGGTATTGACAATCGGTCTGTTTATACAGAGGTGGCTAGCAAAGAAAAAATTATGGGCACGATCATGACAATCGGGCAGCCCAACTACGGGCTGCGTCTGCCCCTTCTGTCGCTCGCGGCTCGACAGCTGAACACGTCTGCACTTTGCCCCGGACAATTGATGGGACATGCGTGGAGAATCATCTACGCTTTCAACCGGGTGGAGTCGATCACCAGGAGAAGCTTAGAGCCTGCTACTCCAACATCCCCGAAGGCGAGCAAGCCAGGATCGAGTTGGGGTATTTCTTCTACCACTATCAGTGGGTTTTGAGGAAAGAAAGCCCCTTCTTCAACCTTCACGGCATCTCTGCCCTTCGCCCCATCACCGATACGGTCCCCTCCGACAAGCTATACACTGACTGGCCTATCTCCGTCTCGGGGGCATGGACTCCCTTCTCAGTGCCAGAGACTCCTCGCACCCAAGTCCACAAGGAGGTTGAGAGGTACGAACCGAGAGGTGATCTGTGTTGGTCATCCGATCGGGTCGGATCGATCGATAACTTATTCCTAGAGTTGACATGCGGAACCAGGTCGTGAAAGCAGTTTGTGAACTATCCGGTTCGTCATGGCAATGCCAACCTGATGCACCGCCTATCGGTTAGGTATGAAGATAACGACACTCTGTATTCTGATTATGAGGAGGATCTCGAGACCGGTAGGATGGTACGATACGTTCGGGTCGAGAAGAAGGTCTATGGCAAGAGGAGACGCTCCGGGCCTGACGAGGAGAAACTGGTCGTGACAAAGCGAGGCCAGGCCAAGAAGAGGAAGGTGGTGAAGGAAGAGGAGGAAAAGAAGGAAGAAGAAGAAGGAAAGGGTGAAGAAGAAGAGGAGGAGGAGAAGGGTGAAGAAGAAGGCGGGGAAGAGAGTGGAGAATGAGGAGAAGAAGGCGGAGAGGAGGAGGAGGAAGATGAGGATGAAGAGGAGGAAGGAAGCGAGGAGGGAGAAGGAGAAGAGGAGGAAGAAGGCGAAGAGGAGGGGGTCAGAAGTCGGGAAGACATGCCCCCCACCCCGCCAAGAGCTGGCCAAGTCCCTCCTATCGACGAGGCTAAGGCCCGTCGAATGGAAGATGACATTGATACGGTAGACGACGGCAAGAAGGTGCCACTCGTTTCCCACTTCTAGACCCTGAAGCATCCTACACACATCAGGGTCAAGTACTCAGGGAGCGACGTGGTCTACGACCCGACACCCATCACGCAGGTGCCACCCGAAGGCCTTCCGCAGGGTGAGGCCTCGACGGGGCAGGCTTCTGCAAGTGGAGGGGTGGAAGATGATAGACCAAGGCTAGTGCCTCGAGGTGACACGGCCAAGGTGGCAGTAGAAGCCACCACCCTGATGTCTGCCCTCCTCCAGGGGCCAGACGAATATACGTGGCGAAGGGGGAGATTTGTCTCCTCCAGAAGTCCCTCCTCCCGAACCGAAAGGAGACGAGGGGCAGGGGGAGAAGCAGGTGCCCGAGCAGGTTCTGATCCCCGTCTCTGCAGGGAAGACTCCCACCCCCAAGGGGAAAGGGACTGATCGAGGGAAAGGGCCAGCTCAACCCCCTCACGGAGGCTCTATCGGCAGGAGTAAGCTCTAACTCTTTACTTCCTCTCGTCTGAATCTTTGAATATCTCGTCTGAATCTTTGAATAGGCTGCGGGACTTGAGTGAGGTTGACATCAACCGCCCAACTAGGGCGTTGAGGAAGCTCTGCAACCTTCTAGATACGACCCTCGAGGAGACATCAAATAGGCTCAAACTTATGGTGAGTAGCTTCGACTTAGTCTCAGGTTGTAGTACTTCTGTCCGATGTTTCTAACTTGCTCTTGTTGTTATGCAAATGTCTGCCCTGCTGAATTTAAATAGCAGGGTCTTTAAGAAGGCCGGAGAGTGGGAGGCCGCCAGTGAGATCTCACGTTTGAACGCCCTCCTGGAGGAAGCTAACGAGGAGCGGGCGAAGTTATCTGATGTGCTCTCTTCTAGTCAGTAATCTTTCCGCAACGAGGCGTACTTGAAGAAAAAGATGGAGGCGGAGTTTGTAGCTACCAATAAAGAACTCCAAGGCCTCAAAAACAGATTCTTCAAGTTGGAGAATATCTCCTTCGATCATGCTGAGGAGATAAAGCGGCTGAAGGCTGAGCTTGCTGCGAAGGAGGAAGCCCACGCGCTGGAGATGGAACAGCTGAACGTCGACTTGGCTAGCTTCAAGTCGACGGCTGAAAGAGCCGTGGAAGCCCTTAGGTTGGATCACAGCGGTGGCACTCAATCTTCAAAGGCATCCGTGGCAAGCAAGATAGATCTAGGGCGACCAGTGTTGAGAAGTCTTTATGTATTTTCGTTCTCATACTTGTACTTTTGAATGACAGAAAATACTTGATTTCTTTTGGAATAAACTGTCACTTTTTATGCTGAATGTTTTGAATGGAATGGTTAATGTCTTGTATTGAATGATCGAAAGAGTATCTACCAGCTTAAAGTTGTGATACCTCTTAACGTTAAACTATTTGTTTCTGCCTGTAAGGGGTCATGCCGCAACATGAACACCCAAACTATTAATCGATCTGCCAGTTAAAAGTTGTGCTGTCTTACAACGTTTAAAACTATTTGTTTCTGCTTGTAAGGGGTCGTGTCACAACACGAACATCCAAACTAGGAATCGATTTGTCAGTTAGAAGTTGTGCTATCTCACAACATTAAAACCAGTGTTCTAAAAAGTGGTCTAGGCTGCGCCTAAGTGCTAGGCGGCCCCCCACCACCTCACCTAGGCCCTAGGCGCTCTAGAAAAGCGGCCAAGCTCCCAGGCGGAGCTAGGCGGCCGCCTAGACGGTCTAGGCGGGGCAAGGCGGCCGCCTAGGCGGTCTTGGCAGGCTGAGGTTGACCAGGCGGGCTGAGGCTGGCCAAGCGGGCCAAGCGGGTTGAGACTGGCCAGGCAGGCTGAGGCTGGTCAGGCGGACCATGTTTGCTTTTGTTCTTGTTAATCATTCAATGTTGAATTATGGTAATATACTTGTTCTTTAAAATAATGATTTGGGATAATCTTGAACTTATATTAATTTTTAAACATATATATTATAAAATATCAAAATAATAATTAAAATAATTAAAAAAGGTAAAACGCTTAGGCACCGCCTAGGCCCCACCTAGGCGCTAGGCGGCCCCCGATCGCCCGACTAGCGCCTAGCGCTTTTTAGAACCTTGGTTAAAACTATTTGTTTTTTCCTGTAAGGGGTCGTGTCGCAACACGAACACCCAAACTATTAATCGACCCGTCAGTTGAGTGTTGTACTGTCTCACAACATCTAAACTATTTGTGATTACATGAACATATAAAATTGAAATAGACAAGATTGAAAATTAAAACAAACATTCATTCAATACAGGGTTTACATCAGGGGTAAAATATTTTGAGATGTTTGACATTCCACGCTCTTGGTGGCCTATCTCCTTCTGGCAAGATTAGGCGATAGGATCCTTTGCCTCCAACTGACTCGATAATATAAGGTCCTTCCAAATTAGGAGCTAGTTTTCCGCTGCCGTGTTCCCTTGTGTTAGAGAAGACTGCTTTGAGGACTAGATCTCTAATGTTGAACTATCTTCTCTTAACTTTTCGATCGTAGGCCTGCTTGATCTTCTGTTGATAGTTGGTGACACGAACAGCTACCTGGTTACATATTTCTTCTGAGAAGTCAAGGTCATTGATATGAAGCGTGTTGTTTATTCCTTCTTTGATCACCTTAGTCTTCAAAGTTAGAAAGAGAGTCTTGGTTGGAAAAATTATTACTAGTAAGTTAGGCGGAAGGGAAAAAATCCAGTCGATAGTCGAGAAGTGGTCTGATAGCTCTATAGGACCTCTGGTAGGACTTTATCTTATAACCCTTTCTTGTCTCCCAACTTCTTTTTTAGTAGACCGAGGATTGCTCTGTTGGAAGCTTCGGTTTGTCCGTTGCATTGTGGATACCTCAGAGTGGAGTACAAAAGCTTGATTCCGCAGTTCAGACAGAACTCTTGAAATTTATCTAAATCGAATTGAGCTCTGTTGTCTGCGATAAGTACTTGAGGTGTACCAAATCTGGAGAAGATTATGTCTAATGAATTTGATAACCTCGTCATCTGTTTCTCGAAAAAGTGACACAGCCTCAACCCACTTGGTAAAGTAGTCAATGGCCAACAATAAGTACTTCTTCTTGCTTGGCGATAAAGGGTACGGACCCAGGAAGTCCAACCCCCACTGATGGAAAAGCCAGAGACTTGTCAAGGGATGTAGTTCGTTTGCCGAGAGATGGATCGCTCGAACATGTCTATGGCAAGGATCGCATCTTTAAACAAACCGACTTGTATTTTTCACCATAGTTGGCCAGTAATAGCCTTGAAGTTTGACTTTGGCTTCGAGGGATCTTCTGCCAGAGTGATTGCCATAAGCTCCAGAATGGATTTCGGCTAGGATCCCTTCTATTTGCCTAGGACCAATACATTTGAGAAGTGTCCCTCCATGCGATTTGAAGTAGAGATCTTCCTCTTGGAGGGTATAGTACAGAAGCTTCCTTTGAAGTTTCTTAGCTTGGGTCAGATCTTCCGGCATTTTGCCTAGTTTTAAGAAGCCAAAGAGTGACTGTCTTCAGTCTGTAGGTATATCTACCAAGGTAAGAGTGAAGGTTGGCTGTCTCCAACCCCCACAGTCTTTGGTCATGGCAACGATTTGTTGTTCGATGGTAGTTTTGGGCGACTCTTGATAGTCGATCTGAATTCGCCTTTCTTCAAGGGAGTCTCCAAGCACTGAAGTAGCGTTGGCTAGAGCATCAGTTTTTCAATTTTCTGCTCTCGGAATTTGCACGAATTCAATATCCAAGAATTGTTGCTTGTGTTACTGCACCAGAGCTAGATAGTGTTGCATCATCTCTCCTCGCGTTTCGTAGACTCCATTGATCTGCCTGATTATTAGCTGGGAGTCGCTATAAACAGTGAGATGGTTCACCCCTATGGTTTCGGCCATCTCCAGTCCAGAAATGAGTGCTTTGTATTCTGTTTCATTGTTGGTAGCGCTGAATCCGAGAAGAGTTGCCTTTTGGAGATGATCGAGCTCGGGGGATATCAAGACTATCCTAATTCCTAAACCGATCACGCTTGAAGCTTCGTCGGTATAGAGCTTCCATCTAGTTGGCAAAGTAGTGGGAACCTCAGGGCTCAGATTGATGGTCTCAGGACCGGGATTGAGGGGAGGTTCTTCACCATCGTTGAGGTGCATCTCGACGTCATTCTCTAAAGTGATGAGATCCTCCACGGGGAAGTCGGCAAGAAAGTCTGCAATTGTTTGCCCTTTGATGGAAACTCGAGGTTCCAACTGGATACCGAGGGAGCTCATCTCGATTACCCACTTAGTCATTCGACCAGCTCGCCCTGCCTTGTCGAGGATATCTTTGAGTGGGTGTTCTGAGACGACCGTAATCGGGTGGGAAACGAAGTAGGGTCGGAGCCTTTGTGATGCTGTAAGCAATGCTAATGTGACTTTTTCTATCTTCGAATAGCGAATTTTTGCCAAAAGAAGAGTATGATTAATGTAGTAGACGGGGTGCTCAATGCTTTCTCTTTATCTAACCAGAGCTGCGCTAATGGCTTGATCAGTGATGGCAAGGTAGAGCCAAAGGTCTTCTTTAGGTGGTGGAGCCTTTAGGATAGGAGCCCGGGTGAGATAGTATTTGACACTTTAGAAAGCTTGCTCGCAAGATGGATTCCATCCGGAGGTGTCTGCTTTCCGTAGTTTGTCAAATAGTGGCTTGCACTTGTCGAAAGACTTAGAAATAAACCGGTTGAGAGCAGCTAATCTTCCTGTGAGACGTTGCACTTCTTTCTGATTGGAGGGCAAGAGCATTTCAAGAATTGCTCGAATCTGATCAGGGTTCACTTCAATGCCTCTCCTAGTCACCAGATGACCTAGGAATTTTCTCGATTGCCCTCCGAAGGCACACTTGACTGGATTGAGTTTCATGCGGTACTTTCGAAGGACTTGGAATGTTTTTGCCAGATCAGAGAGTTGATTCTCACGACTGAGGCTCTTGGTGAAGAGATCATCGATATAGACTTTGATATTATGGCTGATTTGCTCTTCGAACATCTTCGTGACTAAAATTTAATAAGTAGATCCAGTATTCTTGAGGCCGAAAGGCATAACATTGTAGCAGCAGAGGCCTCTGTCTGTCACAAAGCAGGTCTTCTCTTAATCATCGGGATGCAGAGAAATCTGGTTATACCCTGAGTATCCATCCATGAAAGACGGAAGCTCGTGCCCAGCAGTGGCGTCGATGAGTCTATCTATTCTTAGCATGGGGAATGGGTCTTTAGGGCAAGCCTGGTTGAGGTTGGTGAAGTCGATGCAAACCCTGATCTTTCTGTTCTTCATAGGAACCGCGATGATGTTGGAGATCCAAGTTGGGTACTCTGCTTCACGGATGAAGCTTGTCACGAGCAACTTGGTGATCTCCTCTTGAACAGCCGTCGAGCGCTCTGGGCGAATCGTCCGGAGCTTTTGTTTGACAGGTTTTGCTCCTTTGATGGCAAGCCAATGGCATGCATCATCCGGATTGATCTCGGGCATATCTTCAAAACATCAAGCGAAGACGTCGATGTTGGACTGGAGGAAGGATACCATGTCTCATGCTTTTGCGTCGCTGAGACTGGTACCAATTAATGTCTCTTGAAGGAGATCACCGCTACCAATGTATACTCGGGTGATCTCTTCGATTGAAGGGGAAGACTCCCACTCGACAGCTGGAGGTTCTGCCAGTAGGGGCTTCTTTGGTTGCTAGCTCGAGAAAGGACAGCTTCTTCTCTTGGACGCTTTGGCGAAGCAAGATCTACCCGACGATCTATCTTTGCTGCGGCAGCTTTGCAAGATCGCCCTGCTTGTTGATCACCTCAAATGCAGATAATGCCCTCCCCCGTTGCAAATTTGAGAAGTTGATGGTATGAGGAGGATATAGCATTGATCTGGTGAAGGAAAGGTCGCCCGAGAATGATGTTGTAATTGGAAGTACCTTCAACAACAGCGAATCGCACGGAGACTTGAGTCCCTCTGCTGAGGTCCAGGGTAAACCTAGATTCACCTATGGTCATGATTTGCTTACTGTTGAAGCCGGTAATGACGGTGGGGACGACATCCAGGCTTGAATACTTATGTCCCAGACGCTTGAAGCAATATGAGAACATAATATCGATCGAGTTACGGTATCGATGAGGATTCGGTTAACGGTACTCCCGTCGATGATGAGCCGCAGGACTAGCAGTCCCGATGTGGAGTATGCACTCCTTGGAGGTTGGAGTCGTTGAAAACGATCGATGGCCATGACAAACCCTTGACTGGTTTCTCGATCCAGGTATCTTCCTTGTTTGTTGCAGAGCGAACGTTGAAGATGCGTCGAACTTGCCGATCGACTTCTTTCCCGGTTAGCATTTGATGGTCAACGCTCCGTGGATGCCGAAGACATTAGCTCGTACGACGACTGGAGACGATCTGATCGAGATCTGGTGGACCCAACAAGCTTCCTTCCCTTTTGATGAGGAAGATGGGCGTTGGTCACGTCTGTTCTTGACGAAGTCCCAGAGGTGGCCTTTACGCAGCAGGTCTTCTAGATGATACTTTAGTCGGAAGCATCGACTGGTTGGATGACCGTAGCTGCGATGAAAGTCCCAGTAAACAGATTTGTCGACTGTGATCTTGGTATCGGGTTGCAAAGGATTCGGCCGTCGAAGAAATTCCTCATGTTGAATCTGGTTGAGAATCCGCTCGATCGGGAGGGTCCAATCAGTGAATGTTATTTTCTTCGGAGACGATCTACAACCGTCTTCTCTTGGTCGCTTGGCTAGCGGAGGTGCTGGTGCTTCTGCATTGTGGGCTTTGGCCGTATGCTTGGGTGCTTTCCTTTCTGCAGGTCGCCGTCTGGTCTCACATCCCTTCTGAGCGATTTGATCGTCTTTGACCTCAATCTCCCTCTAGATTCAATCGAACATTGAGCCGAGAGAAGGCAGAGGATTGCGGATGAAGTCATTGTAGATATGTAGATTGAATCGGAGGGCATTCTGGAATGCCAGCATAATGGCTTTGTCATCAAGATGTCGTCCAAAAAGGGCGGCATGCTCATTGCGAAATCTTCGCGTGAAGTTGCGAAGACTCTCATCGGCTCCCATCCTCAGCCGATACAGAGAATCCTGCTTCTTCTCTGGTTTGAGGTTGAGTTGATAGTGTTGCACGAAGTGGTTCGCAAGGACTCCGAACTGGATAATCGATCCAACGCGAAGGTTGTGATACCAATCGAGAGAGGGCTCGTCAAGGCTTCCGGTGAAGGTTCGGCGCAGCATATTATTTTCTTCCTCGTGTGGCGTTAAAGCTTGCTTAAGTGCTAGAATGTGAAGGGTTCGATCCCCCTTCAAGCAATTGAACTTTGGCAACATTGGGGTTCTCCAGCCCTTAGGGAAAGACGCTTGAAATAGGCTTTGGTGGAGAGGCCCGACTGAAGAGTATCCTTCCCTATGACCTAGTCCCCATCCTTGCTGTTGGACCAGGGGTAAGATCGAGAGGTCTTGATCTGCATCTTGGATTGTCGTCGGGTGGGCTCAATGATGAAAATCGATTTGGGTGACTCGATGAAGGGGAGGGGACGGAGAGAAACGTCCTTTTGATGTGGTCTCTTTCGTCTGATGCCTCACTTGTAGATTGGGTTTGGACTGTGCCTGCCTAACACAGTTACGACCTGAAGATGATTACGAGGATTGATGGTCGTTTCGATCCCAAACACTCTGCTTCCGCAAAGCTGCTAAGGGGGTGGGCTCGCGTTGGCTTCTTTCTTGGTTCGCATGATCGATCGCCTGGATCATGGACTTCTATTACTCGGAGTGGATGGATCATCGAGGCAGATCGGGCCCTTCGTTGAGAGAAGGGATAGGAAGAACAACCCCAGCATCGAAGGCTGCCTTCTTAATAGCGTCCCTCTCAGCAGTGAGAGTGGTGTTCTGTTTCGCCAGCTGTAGCAGTTGGAAATCGAGCGTCGAGATCTGATAAGTTGGCGGAGGATCTTCCGTTGGTGCGGGAGTAGTTTGCCCGATCGACTGTCGAAGTGGCGAGGGAATCGATCGATCCGACCGATCTCCCATTTCCCGAATGAGCTATTATCTCGGGGTGAGTAAGAGGTAGTCCGAAGTTGAGTCATTGACTCATTGATCGGGTTTCCGAGCGAGGTTGATTCTGTCGAGTGTTACTTCCCTCTGGATGATCCTGATGCCTCGTCTTTGCCATTTAGGGAAAACGAAGGAAGCAACCAGATCGCCGGAGTCCGATCGGTTGTCTGCTCAACCGAGAGGGCTGGGAAGTATGGTTATCAAGATCGGTTATCTGCTCAACCGATCTGATGTTATCGTAGAGCGAAATAAGCTTCTCGCTGGATCCCACAAACGGCGCCAAACTGTGGGGGAGATCTCCGTGCTGACCCGAAGACTCCACCCAACCAGTCAATCGAGTCGAGTCGAAAGTTCGATCGAACGTTTGTCTATTCTGCAGGTTCGGATGTCAATGTCTTTGAATTGAACTTCTGAATATCGAAAGACTGTTGACACGAGATGTGATCTTGGAGTTCAGTCAAAGCCTACGTCTCCGTGCTATAAGGAGCAACCTGAATTTACTAACACTTGAACTAATGTGACCTCGATAGGTCGAGTGTCACTTGTTTCTCTTCGAAACGAAGATCGAAAGGTTGGGATGTCTGTGTTGTAGCTCGTGTGTCCTTAGCGTGGAATTTCTGTATTAACATTAATAAAAATGACTTTGGTTATTGCTTTAATTAGAATACTACTCTGGTATATGATAATACGCATATAATAAAAGAACCCTAGGGAACACAGTAGGCCAGTGAGGCGCATGGAGGATCCATGCTTGGGAGACCCAGTGGACCAATTCTGTGTAGACCTAGAACTAGTTCACAGCTTAGGTGATGCCGGTCGCTTCACCGAGAACAAGCTGTTGGCAGATAGAGGATGTGGTGAAGTCTCCACCACGGGAACGTGGGATTCCCATTCACCTGACCAAGCACGATGATCGTGTTGAATAGGAACCAAGATGGTGCACAGTTCAGTGATTCAAACACTGGTGCAGAAACTATCTTATTACTATAGATAATCCATCCTTAACCTTGAGGGACCATGTACACTGGGCCAACAAGTTGTGTGGTGCTTTGATGTGCCAACGTGTGCGGACCTTCCATAGTCCAATACCATGGTACGTTGGGTTACCCGGCTGGCGCTTGAGTGACATGTAATCCCTACAGGTTATCCGACGTCCAGTGTTAGATGGGTGCGTTTTGATGAGTCAATCTGTCCACACAGTTAACCCAGGCCTGGTGGTTGTCAGTATGACTGACGATGTTCCGGATACTAGGCATAGCACCGGAAGGTGTGTGGTGTTATAGATGACAAGTCATCAATTCCTAGTCAGATGATCAATCGGGATCTGACGGTGCTCCCTACCGCCCGAGTCATATCATGGCACCAGTAATAGGAGGGACTAAGGATTATCGGAGTATAGTAGAGAACAGGGTTACGAGGGAGTAACATAAGTTTAGGATGACTAGAGTTCAACTCGCGTCGCACTCTGGGTGGCTACGCGGGTTAATCGGATTAGGGCTGATTAACGGAACTTTCGGTGTGTCACCGGAACAGTTAATCAGGGATCCGGTTGGAGCTTGAGATCCCGAACCCTGAAGGTTCCACCCTGTCGTTGTGTATAGGAATTGTTCCCCGACCTAGTTGGATACGTTGGATGCGAAGTAGCGCGATGGAGCGCAAGCCCGGAGCCAAAGAACCTAATTCACATGTGTTACGGGCCGTAGGGGTATTTTGGTAAATACTGAAATATGGCTCAGAACACATTGAATATGGATCTTAGAATGAGCGGAATAATTCCAGGAGCTCATAGGCATTGACGGAACTCGATTCCGAGTAGCGCACCTCACTCAGTCTCTCTTTCAATTTTCCACTTTTCGTGAAAGGCATTTTCGTCCAGGCTTCACGATAGACACCCGGAATCCCTAAAAACCGCCCCCCCTTATCCCTATCCACCTAGGGGCCGGCCCAAGCCTCCTTGGAGCCATGGGAGACCGGCCCTATATGTATTAGAGAGGGGGAGGGACCGGCCCTATGGTTCTACTCCCTCTCCTCCAAAAATCCGACCCCCTAGTCCTCCTCCTTTGTGGTTTCGGCCAAGGAAAAAAGAGGAAGAAGAAGGGAGAAGGAAGAGGAAGGAATGAGAAGGAAGAAAGGAGAAAGAGGAGGAGAAAATCTCGCAGCTCGTCATCGTCTTCGTAACGGATTCCTCCGTCGGCTCGTAATCCCTGTACTCATAGACAGGATTTCGAGGATTCTTCAATTCGCAAAGGACAAGGTGCCATCCGACAGTTTCCCTTGCGATTCAAGTGCGGTTCTTCATCGTTCCGTCATCTCCGGATCTTAGATCCATAAGGTATGATGAATCTAAACACCTAACTAAATACATGCATGTCCTCCGTATATCGTAGTATGCCTCTAGGGTGTCCGCACATATGCTAAGATCATAGATTTGCATGTAGATTGTGTTGTAGAATTAATTGTAATGAAACATACACCGTATGATCTTCGGATCTTTCTTTTGCTTCCGCTGCGACTCTGATTAGCGGATCCAATTCCAACAGTCTGAGCTCTGGATTTTCGAAAATCCGATTCAGAAATCAGATATTTGATCTATTACACTTGTTTGGCCTGCTATTTATAGAGTTTTTTGGAAAGAAACTGGGGTAGAAAGCGGTTTCTGCCGTTGTCGTCTGGATCCGGGCGGGGCTGGTGGGTCTCGCTATCATCTCTGTGGACCCCCCAGGCAAGGCTGGTGGGTCCCACTGTCGTCTCTATGGACCCCCCAGGCAGGGCTAGTGGGTCCCGCTGTCGTCTCTGTGGACCCCCCAGGCAGGGCTGGTGGGTCCCGTTGTCGTCTCTGTGGACCCCCCAGGCAGGGCTGATGGATCCCGCTATCGTCTCTGTGGACCCCCAGGCAGGACTGGTAGGTCCTGTTATGGGGTTTTGGCCAAAATTTGCACCCACAACTAGCAAACACCGAAAAAACTATTTTCTCCTACTAAAACTGAAAGTATATTTTTTTATTCACTTGGTTTTTTATTTTTTTGATATTTTTATTGAAATCAAATGGGGAGTATTTACTTATTTACATATAATAACTTAAAGTAAATGGAGAAAATAAAATTAAAATTTAAGTAAAACGATTTTTACTTATATTTTCATGAAATTTATGTGTCTCAGTGTCTTTTGGCACAATAAATTGCGATATTTTGCACCAACAAATATATCGTGCAAAATATCGCGATATTCTCGTGAATCCCATCTCGTTTGATATAACATATATATGAGATTTCATGTCGAGGTTTCATAAAACCACAATATTCCGTGATTTATTTCGACATTTTGATCCTTGCTAGTAACAACACAACAAGCATTCCATGGTGAAGACTCAAATGTTCATGAATTCAAACCAAAATTTTACATCATCCTAACATAAATTAAAGTCCTAAGTGAACTAGTAGTCGTAGGAAATACCTCTCACACATCTTCTTCCTCTCCTTTTTTCCCTCTTTTTCTTCTCCCAACCCCCCCACCCCCCCCCCCCCCCCCTCTGC
The DNA here is from genome assembly GCA_947650365.1 of Chamaelirium japonicum. Lineage (NCBI taxonomy): Eukaryota > Viridiplantae > Streptophyta > Magnoliopsida > Liliales > Melanthiaceae > Chamaelirium > Chamaelirium japonicum. The sequence continues at coordinate 4,346,974 of OX393553.1, forward strand.
TCTTCTTCTTGGCTCTGGGCCACATGGAGGAGGTGGATGATGGTTGACGTGCAGGTGGTACAAGGTGGTGGAGCAAGTGGTGGTGGGAGGAGGAGAGGCGGCTAGCCACTCCCCTCTTTTTTATGCCAAAAAGGCTCCTCTTCTTGGCTCTGGGCCACTCGGAGGAGGTGGATGATGGTTGATGTGCAGGTGGTACAGGGTGGTGGAGCAAGTGGTGGTGGGAGGAGAAGAGGTGGAGCCAAAGAGGTGGCCAGCCACTCCCCTCCTTCTCCCCTCTTTTGTATGACAAAAAGTCCTTCCCCCCCCCCCCCCCCCCCCCATGCACCTTTTGTGGATCTTGTTCCCCCACCAGACACACACACTTTGACTTCTTGGAATCCTAGGACTTGGGCCTTCCAACACCCTTCCATTGTTCTCCAAGTAGGGCTGTTGACTTCAAGCTTTGGGCCCCTTTTTGGGCCAATTATTACCTTACCTTGAGCCCACTAAGTCCTCATCATTTAGGCGTCATGTTAGGCCTTAATTGGACACTAGTTAGATCCTTTGTAATAGGTTTCAGTCAGGGTTTAACAGGGTTAGGTTCTGAATTAAACTTAGGCTTAGCATAGATTTAAGCTTGGCTTTAGGCTAAGCTTAAGCTTAGACATAGTTTAAGGTTAGTCTTAGGATTAACCCTAGATTAGGCTAGGCCTAAGGATTAGGTCTTTTAGGCTTGCACTAGGGTTCCCTCGCTTAATCTAAGGGAATTCCAAGTACAGCTGACCTTACTAGTTGCCTGTGGGATCCCCACTAGGAGTTGACAGGACTATTAGGGTTTCAAGGTCTCGTAGGTGATACCACATATGAAATCAATCATTATTTTCACAAGAAAATTCTAGGGTTCTTACACGTAGAAACTACGAGACTCTATCACCCTCTTCATAATGATCATGCTCCAATAGATTCCTTCAAGACTCCATCTTGAGCATTGAACCTGCAACCCAATGCGTCTAGAGTACCAAGAGATCAAATTCTAAGAAGGCTCTGGAATATGCCGTATTTTTATCAATGCCCTCTTTGTACCATCAGGCAACTGCGTCCTCACTGCCCCCTTCCCAACGGTCTTGCAGGCAACATCATTGCCCATCAAAACTATACCACTATTCACATCCTGATATGAAATGAACCATCCCAGTTGTGACACGTGCTAAAAGAAACCAAAATCTATGATCAAATCCCAACGAACTGCAAGTGACATCACTACATCATCTAAGAGATCCTCTGGTACGTGAGCCACATTCGAGGAGGTCGCTCCAGACTGGGTACTTTTTCCCGGATTATTCTCCTTAAGCCTTCAGCTTTGGACAATCCATCTTGAAGTGACCCTTCTTCGGGCACTCCACCTCCTCCTTGCACCAACATCGATATGGACCCACCCCTGCTAGATCCTTTGTTCTCCGTCCTTCCCCTATCAACAAACAGGCCAAACCCATCTGCCTGCCTGATAATTATTATCCATCCCCTTCTTTTGATATTCTTCAGACAATACGGATGAGGTGACATCGTCAAGAGTACTATTGTCATTTCCATACAACAACATTGTCGTCAAATGCTCGCTCGTACAACCAACGATGGGAGGGACAACAACAAAATTAGGATAGAATCCTCATCCTTAATTTCGTCATCTTCCGGGACAGATCCGAAAGAAAACAATGAAGCTCTTTAAGATGTGCCTTCCTTCAGTCGTAGACGATACGACTATTGCTTCAAATACAGCTAGCACTTTAGGCACTTCATCTTGTAAAGAGATTCAAGCTTCAACCAAAGATCGGCGACAGACTTCTCTGTCGCCTTCTCCGACATGATATCATAGAGGAGTTACTCCGATAAACATAGGCAAACCATGCTCATCACCAGAAGATCAACACTTCCCAAGCACAGTGTTCTATATCCGTAGGCTTCTTCATTAAACCTATTAGTGCCTTGTGTAAGCCTTGCAGAATCAAGACATCTTTAACTTGCTATTGTCATGTTCCAAAATTTGTCTTTCCATCAAACTTCCTTACCTCAAATTTTGCATTTGAAACCTTCCATAGAAGATCTGCCATTGCAATTCAACCAAAGAGAACATTTTCCTCTGATAACAATTTATTGGTACCCTACTCGAGGAAGCAACATCAACTCTAGGATATGATTCGAATTGTAATGTAGAGAAACAAACCACAAACAATTCACGAGTAAACATAATAAAAGGAAGACATATAAAAACATACCACACAAGCACGAGACATCGATTTTAAGGTGAAACCCGAATAACCACAAGCAATGATCAAATCGACTAGAAGCCAAGGAACAAAAGAAGGTACAAGCAATCACCCATCAACAACAAGAAGACCTTATTCGGCCTAGGGCTCCTCTCTCTCAAGAAATCTCTCTCAAATTTGTCGTCCCAAGTTTAGCCTCAAAACACCATTTATATAGTATAGGCTTTACATCACATCAAAGACTCAAACCCAAAAGAAAAAGATTCCTAATACAGACAACCCGATCAGTTGACCATCAGGTCTAGTCGATCAATTTGACCCGTCCTAAATAAAATTTCCATCGCAAGTAGCTCCGATCATTTTGTGAATGAGTCGATCGGTCTTCCAGAACGCCCGTTTCCTATGCAGCAAAACTGATCGGTCTGTTTGGACCCGCCAACCAGTTGGAGAGAGACAGAGATGAACATCAAGCTACAGAGCATCATTATCTTCCTGTGCATGTTAGGATAACCTGTTTAGCTGAAACTCGAATGCAACAGAAATAAGGTAGAGAAGTGGAGTGATGGATGCGATCAGGATATATTCGCATTCTTCAATGACTTGCATGCTACCACCCCTGCCGAAGTCCGCATTGGATGGGCACCAAGAACAGCTATGCAGGTTTCCGTGGTCCGAAGGTGAGGTTGGACGGATTCCCATATCTTCTTCTTTTGAACCTGAGTTGTGGCCATAATAACAGGATAACATCAGCTTCCAACAAGACCATAGAAATAAATCAAAGCACATCACAAGTCCGTGAGATATTTACAACTGCAGACTGGTGAATCAGTAAGTGCAGTGCTTAGAGCCAGGTTATTTTCATAGACCCATTATTAAAGTGGACAAGCATCAGATCTAATTGGTAGAAACGTTCAGGGATGCAACACACAAAACTAACAATGTGAGATGCAAGGAACAGCAGCGATCTAATGTATCCTGCAGGAAAGCTTAACTGGGCTTTCAATAAGAAAAAATGTGTGACTAGCAGGTAAGGAATGTAGGCAGGATATAAAGAGACGAGAATTAACAAAGGGATAAACTGATATCAAAGATGTCAATAAAAGTTTTACATTGCTTCCAAACTTCCACCATTGACCGTCACGACACCTACTACGCTAGCCTTCATCATCTCCTTTGAAGTAGTAGGTTTAGTAACTAATGTTACTAACCATGGGGTACTCAACTGACTAGAGTTGTATGAGGCTCCAGATGGAGTCTAATATATCTCAGGGGTCCACCTGGATAGTTGCGGAGAAATGGATCCTCACCTGGGAATTGTGCCACGTTGCCTCACTAAAACAAAAAGGAGAAAGGTGTAATGGGGGTGCAACTCCCTAGTTGTGTTATACCCCAACTCCATCACTGATTACCAAATCCGTCTGTATCCTATATAAACCCCGTGATCTTATCCCTTCCACTGAATCCTCGAGCCCCTTCTTCCAAGCGATCGGAAATAGTAAAGGAGAGTAAAGGGTGAGGAGAGAATTGTTGTAAGACCAGTATTATGGAGGGAGATACGAGGGCAATGACGCCGCTGAGGAACGGAGCCTTTGATGACCACGGAGGTTTCAAAATTTGGTAAACGGATTATAATCTTTTACAGATTTTCTCTTCTAGGGTTACTATTGGAAAAAAAATTGGTCATTCCGCAAGAACGCCTCTGAAAACCCCAACCATGTCTTAATTTGGCGATGTACTAATAATTTTGTTCTTTGTCTTTTAACATATTATGGTTTTCATGGACAATCGGATCACTAGGTTTTTAGATGATTTTACTTTGTAATATTCTTCCTATTTTTAGGATTCTGTTTTCTTTAATAGATACAATCTTTAACTGCTTATCAATATTTTGATCCATAATTGTTTGTGAATTTTAGGATACATATTGCACATCTAGGGTTTCATCTAAAACAGGTCCGAAGGTACAAGGTACATAGATTTTCCAATCGAATCCTTCTCTGTTCTTATTTCTCCATCAACTATGCCTATTAAGATCTTCATCTCTCCACGTATTAGTAATTTTATTGTCTTTTCAATATATTATGAGTTTTCATGGTCAATCGGATCCATGATTTTGATGATGGATAGATCGTGTTAATAGATTGATGCGGGACAGACGTAGGAACAACACCTTTACTAGAGAATTTAATACTCCAAATTTAATGTGAACAAAGACCCATTAATGACCGTTGAGATGAAGTGGTTACTTTAGAACTAGCGATTTGATGATTCAATATCAGCTATGAAGCACGGACACTTCACCCGCCTCCCCGTACCCGTGTCGGACACGTGTCGGACACGGCTCGGACACGGCCCGGACACGTGTCCGACACGGTCCGACACGGCTCGGTTGGGTTTTAAATCAATATGGGCTTCGGACACGGGCCGGACACGGGCTGGACACGGGCCGGACACGGGCCGGACTCGGGTTGGACACGGATGGATCCGAATGACGTTTTTTTTTTAATTCTGTACCCGACCCGACCCGACCCGACCCGACCCGACCCTAAATAAATAACCCACCGCGAGATCGGGGCTGGAAGACTGAAACGGTGAAACCCTAGCAATCGCCCTTTGCTCCGCTCTGCTCGAGATCGAGCGATCTCACCGCCCGACCTCGCCGCTGACCTCGCCGCCGAACTCGCCGCCGAACTTGCCGCCAATCTCGCCGCCGACCTCACCTCCGACCTCTTTGCTGACCTCGCCGCCGACTGCAGCCTGCAGGTACTCCTTTCTCTTCCTCTCCTTTCTCTTTTTTTTTTCCTGATTCTCTTCCTTCTCTTCTTCCTCTTGTTTCTCTGCTTCTGCTTCATCCTCTTCTCCTTCCTCCTCTACTGTTTATGCATTCAAAAACAAAAGAAATTTTAGTTTTTTTAAGAATGTTTTTTTTTTTAAGAATTTTTGTTTTTGAATGCAAAAACATGAATCAGTCATGACTGATTCCTGTTTATGCATTCAAAAACAAAAAACTGTGAGCATAATACAGTGAGCATAATACAGATTTTTTTTTTTTCTTTTTCTTGATGTTTATGTTTTGTTAGGATGCATTTGCGGAGTATGATGTTTATCTATTTTGGTTGTCTATTACTCGTTTTAGTATGATATGTTAGATGATGTATTTTAGTTTCTACTTTCTAGCATAGTATGATATATTAGATGGACCGTTTAGTTTTTAACTTTTTATGAATAATTATGTCATCTTATATATATATATATATATATATATATATATATATATATATATATATATATATATATATATATATATATATTGCCGTGTCCTAGCCGTGTCGTGTCCTACTTTTTTGAGAAAATGCCGTGTCGCCGTGTCCGTGTCGTGTCGTGTCGTGTCGCCGTGTCCGTGTCCGTGCTTCATAGAATATCAGGGGCCAAGATCCTACAAATCCATCATCCGAGTCATACGAATTCTTCGTGGGCAGATCGTCCGGAAATAAGGATTTCCAAGTAGAGTAGGGATTAAACGAGATTCCCTAGATTCCTAGTTGCCACAGAGGGTTTGAATAACTTATTATTTCAGGCTCAATAGGGTTTGATTCAAAGGCATATGTTAATGTATTGTTATGAACTTATCAAACCGAAAAACACGCACATTAAATAAATGATTCTACGTCTAGCACGATGTATAGGATAGGCTGAAATAATTTATCAAGGAAAGATATCATCCCTTTTGATGCATATTAGTATCCGGGGGATGAAATTTGGATTTCACAGGCTCGTCGTTGCTCGAACGATGCATGTCTGAATTTTTAGGCATCGGTATATCGACGGTCTATAAATGGTCGACAGGTGTCCTAGGGTATCAGAAATCGATGCTTAACCATTATCTTGTTAAAAGCTATGTTGCCTACACACATTCTCTAGGTACTATCTTTCTTTGGAGTGAGAAGTGTTAGTACTGCGCATGGCTAAGACTTTACCAGACGAACCCTTTTAGAACTAGTTCGTTGACTTGTTGCTTCAATTCAGTGTGCTCAGTAGGGTTGAGCCTATAATGAGACAACATTGGGATAGTTGTTTTTGTGGCCAAATCAATGACGTGTTGAATATCACGCATTGGAGGTAGCTCATTAGGAGGTTCTCAGGAGACATGTCATGAAATATTTCAAGAAAGGTCAAACCTCTTCCGAGTGATCTGCTTGAGATTTAGGAGCAACATCTTGGAGAATAAGACAGAACGTGGATGCTTGTGCTGCTTCCTTCTAAAATTCCTTTACACTAATGATTCTAACACATTTTTCAAAGTTATTGCAATCTTATTTTCTAGGAGTTGTAGCTAGGTGGCAGAGGGTTTAGCCTAATTTTCTTCCCCTTACAGACGAAAAATATTTGTGGCTTCATCTAATATTGGTGGGCATAGATCTTATTATACTGCATCTGGTGAGCTTCGATTTGAATCTGACGATGATTCTCAACTTTTTTCTCAAGAAGAGCAGTTAGAAAGGCATCCCAGAACTGCAAGCCATCACTCCGGCGTCCTGAACATGTAGTATAACTTCCATGGATTCAATCCAGACGCAAGTGACATGACAATACGGCTACCATCTTTTCACCTTAAATGAAATATTCTTTAACGAAAAAACACACAACGAAGTAACCAAAAACATCTCTCCTATAATAAAAATGATGGTCATGACCACCTTCCCTTTGTCCGAAGAAGACTCCTCAAAATTTCAAAACCTATAATTTTTGCTCACCAGTCGACAATACCCGGGGTTGTCGATCTAATCACTCATCGAGGAATGCCCCTCTTTCTGCTGACTTTGACTGGCTACACTATCTCTATTGGTCACCACCCAACCTTACTGCGCACTCAGCTTGCCATCGTTGCTCACTGATGATTGAGGAGGATCCGATAAAATCTCATTGCCCCCTTAAAGGTTGATAAACTGCAACTCAATCAAACTGTATTGGTTAAAGTATCGAAGAGAGCCCCTTTTGTCTTCCCTTTCAGTATAGGATGAATGAAGACTCACTTTTTGACTACCGTCATCGCACCAATGCTTGGAGATCAGAGCGAGACCATCTATTGATAGGGGGAGGCAAGATCTAATTTAGGAGGGACAATCCCGTCAATGGACCTCCGATACAAAACATTACCTAGCAAAAGACATAAAGACATCAGACAGCAAGACGCCTCGCCATAGCCTTGTCTTTTGATGTGGCAAAACCATCCCGAAGAACATTTTTCTTTTTGATATGAAGAATCGTCCTCTCCATCAACAACATAGTCCCGTGTCTGAAAACGAATCCGAGAAGGACGAGATGTCATAGCTCAACCTCTCTTCCTTGACTCCATATTCCTTAGTACAATTTCTCTTCCGAGACTCCCAGTATTTCTATTGGAGATTGGTGGCTCTGTGTTCATTGACCAAACGTTTTATCCCAGCAACAATAACAAACAGGGGATTAAATGAAACAATTGTTTATGCTAAGAAAAGAAATTTTATTAATGGAGAGGCAAAAGTGACAATTGATAAAAAGGGAACAGTGACAAATGAAATATAAACCAGTGTTCTAAAAAGCGGTCTAGGCGGCCGCCTAGGCGGCGCCTAGGCGCTAGGCGGCCCCCCACCGCCTCGCCTAGGCCCTAGGCGCTCCAGAAAAGCGGCCAAGCTCCCAGGCGGAGCTAGGCGGCCGCCTAGGCGGTCTAGGCGGGGCAAGGCGGCCGCCTAGGCGGTCTAGGCTGGCCAGGCAGACCAGGCGAGCCAGGCGGGCTAAGGCTGACCAGGCGGGCCAGGCGGGCCAGGCGGACCAGGCGGGCTAGGCGGGCTGAGGCTGGCCAGGCGGACCATGTTTGCTTTTGTTCTTGTTAATCACTCAATCTTGAATTATGGTTATATACTTGTTCTTTAAAATAATGGTTTGGGATAATCTTGAACTTATATTAATCTTTAAACATATATATATATATATTATATTATATCAAAATAATAATTAAAATAATTTTAAAAAAGGCAAAACGCCTAGGCGCCGCCTAGGCCCCGCCTAGGCCGCCTAGGCGCTAGGCGGCCCCCCACCGCCCGACTAGCGCCTAGCGCTTTTTAGAACCTTGATATAAACCTTAGATAGGGAAAAGAGCTAGAGAGAAAACCCGCTCCGAGAAAGCATTTCTCCCATCTCGAAACGATTGAAGGATGTGAAATACTTATTTGATGATATGGGCGGAAGATATACCTGACCCGACCATCAGTTGAAACAAGGTCTGTACCACTAGAGTAGTAGAGTCACTCTTGTTAAGTCTCCTTATGTTGTCATTAAGTTTTAGCGACTTAAACAAACCTACTATACCGGTGTAGTGAGTAGCTGTGAGCTAAAGTTGGGAGGGTAGAGTTAGGTTTGGCTCATTTGCGAAAAAGATGTACCGTTGCAGCCAAAACCACTCCTACCATCCTTTCCCGCATGCTTAGGCATGGAAGGTACAACTCTAACTCTTTGGGAATAGACTTTACTCTTTTGTGTAGTTTTTTAGGGTGCATGACTAGCTATCGCACACACACGCACGCTTATCCAATCGATTGTTTCTTCGGTTAAGTCGATGCATGCATGTTCATTCCAAACCTTTAAATCACGATGTATGGGCATCGATATGATAGGAATGACACATGGACATGATAGACTTCTTCGATCATTTCGATCGGAGCAAGGGCCGAAGCCCTACATTTAGTGTGTGGATAGTAGGCTAGTCGTGCGCACGACTTTACAGTCATGCGCAATGTTTTAAATAACAAAAGGCGAAAGGCGGGCGGTCAAATAGTTTCAAGGCGGAAGGCGAACGATTAGGCGGGCAACCGGAGAAAAAGGCGGGCGCCCACCTATATAAATATATTATATATATTCTATACGTATGTATGCATATAAATTCATAATTCTATATAAAAAAACAATAATAGAAAGTTTTACATATGCAAACATCAAAACAACCGATCCGAACATAAAAGTTTTATGAAAGCATCCATAATGAAACATCTAGCATCACATCAATCCTATTCTTCATCTTGATACTCGCGAATGGACAGTAGGTCATCATCATCAGAGTCTTCTCCTAATTCAACATATGCATCACCTTCCTCGGTATCCTCTTCTGACTCAAAGAGCATCTCATCTTCATCCAACGACCTTTGTGATCTACAGGGCCCGCTAGTTCTAGAGCTTCTCCTTGGCTCCAATGCTGACACCGCACCCGAAGCTTCGTCAACCATACCCCATGTCAATCCAGATCCAGCTGTGACCTCATCATTCTCTGGGTCAACATCAACTAGCCAAGTGTCAGCATCTGCATCATCCAAATTTTTCAAACCTATTGGATCTCTATTCATATCACTCTTTCGTTCCTTGATCCTTACATTGAATAAGACATAAACTAGATCATTCAACTTCTTCTGCTCTAGTCGATTCCTTTTCTTTGTATGGATCTGTAGAGAAGTTACACAATCCCATTAGCATAAAAACATGGAAACTAGTTCACAACTTAGCATGCTAGATAAGTATTTTACCATCTCAAAAGCGCTCCAATTTCGTTCGCATCCGGAGGAGCTATATGCCAAGCTTAGGATCTTGATTGCCATGTCTTGCAACATAGGTGAATTAGATCCATACATAGACAACCATTGAACTGTATAAACATATTGGATTCAAGATTAAATTCAAAACTAGAAAGCCTAGTAGGCTAATGCATAAGCAGTATAACTAACATCAAATAAAATGATCAAGTGATTTCATAATTGATGTAGTCACATCGTGCTACAGATGCTATTTTATCTTTATTTTTATATTCTAGTTGGTAGTAGTTTTTATGATCGAGAGATCGTGAAGGTGCGCCCCTCGATTCCTCGTTCATCTTGGTTACCAACCACTGGTAGGTCGCTCCTGCATTCTTCAGCCCGAATGGCATCACCTTGTAGCAGAAAATCCCCCTCTCGGTGATGAATGTCGTCTTCTCTTGGTCGTCTGGGTGCATCGGCACTTGCTCGTACCCCGAGTATCCATCCATGAACGACAGCATCAGCGCTCCGGCCGTGGAGTAGACCAATTCGTCAATTTAGAGCAGTGGGAAGGAGTCCTTAGGGCAGGCTTCGTTCAAATTCATGAAGTCGACGTAGACCCGCACCTTCCCGTTCTTCTTTGGCACAGCGACGATGTTAGCAAGCCAGTCCGAGTATTCGACCTCCCGAATAAAGCCGGATTGGAGAAGTTTGTCGACTTCCTCGTTCACGGCCTCTCGCTTACGATCAAAGATGTGTCGCTTCTTCTGTTTGACAGGGGTTGCATCTGCCCGGACATTCAGTCGATGACACGCAACCTCTGGGCTAACCCCCTGTCATATTAGCGTGGCTCCAGGCGAACACATCATGGTTCGCCCAGAGGAACTGCAACAATTGATCTTTTTCATCAAGGGATAGGGCGCTCCCTATATAAGTTCGCTGCGGGGAGCCCATGTTCCTATTTCGACCTCATCGAGAGGCTCGACCGAGAGTGACCCCGCCCATTTATCCATGCACTCTTGCACAAAGGCGAGATCATCCTGTAACTGCTACCATGGTTTAAAATCACGGTATCGATCGCGGTATCGATCGGCCCCAAACCGGTATGTACCGGCCTGTACGTACCAGTACCGGCCGATAAGGACCGATATTGGTTGAGGAAAAAAACCCAAAAAAAAAAAATTTAACCTGTTGGTACCGGTCCATACCGACCTAAACCAGTCGATACGGACCGGTACGGGCCAGGTATCGGGATCGGATGCAATACCGGTCTCGAACCGGCCAAAACCAGTATGTACCGATATCAATCGAGATTTAAAACCCTGACTGCTACTCCTTCCGGTAGCCTGGCTCTGAAGATGACCCTCCGGTGCGCACGACCTCGATCTGCGTGCGGGACACTGCATACTGATCTCCTTGTATGCGAAACACTTTTCCTCCAGCATAGAACTTTAGGCATTGGTGCTTGGTCGAGGAGATCGCGTCCATCTCGTGCAGCCATGGCCAACCCATGACGACGTTATAGGGCAATTTGGCTACGACCACGATGAATCGGACCTGTCGAGCCACAGGTCCGGCGACCATCATCAGGGTGACCTCTCCAACCACCTTTGCTGTCTCTTCGGCAAAACCATAGAGAGTTGTGCTCGAGGGCCCCAACTGCTCGTGGGTGAAGCCTAACTGATGGCTCGGAAAAAGAGCACCTCCACGGAACTTCCCATGTCCATGAGGCACCGGTGGACATTCCAGCTCCCAATCATAAGCTGAATTACCAGGGGATCTTAGTGAGGGTAGGATACTCCCTGGAGGTCTTCTTTGTTGAACGTGAGGCTCTCGGAGTTGTTCAGCATCCCGATCTCCTAGGGGATGTGGACGACGCTGTTCACGGACTGGATTCAGAGAACCTCCTTGGCTCTCCTCTTTATCGAATTTACGAAGAGGGCCGGTCTCGGCCTATCCCCGTGAATCATGTTCAACTGGGGAGCTGTCCTGGGGTCCGGTCACTCTGGCGGTGGTGTAACCCCCAACGCGGCTTCACCCGCTCTTGGCGGGGGGAGTGGCAAATGATCTTCTGCAGCTAGACCGACGGGGTTGGTCTGAGCCACAAACTCCTTGAGGTGTCCTCTCTCAATGAGGTCCTCCAGATCGTGCATCAGGGCTCGACAACGTCGAGTGTCGTGACCCCGGCCTTGGTGGTATTCGCACCTCTTGTTCTGGTCCCGCCCCCTAGTTACACCTTGGGGTGTTGGTCCGGGCCAGCGAATATACTTCTCGTTCCGGATTTAACGCAAGACTTCATCCGAAGGGAGGGTGAGGACAGTAAACATCCTATTCCTTCCCTCCGTTGGTCCCGGGCGCTCCGGGCATTTACGCTTTGCACCTTTGCCCGACGACTAAGGATGGTTAGTCGCCATCTTGATCTCTTTTTGTTGAGGCGTGACAAGCTTATCGACCTGAGCGTCCTCTGTGCGGATGTAACGCTCCGCTCTGTGGTATAGCTCCTCGGTACTTAGGGCTGGCTTCTTGACCAAGGAATTCCAGAAGGCATGGCCAAGCCTCAGCCCGCTCCGGAATGTGATGGCCACTGTTGTGCCCTGGCCCGTCAAATCGTCGATGACCAGGACCTCCGTCTTGAAATGGATGGTGAAATCCTTAGGGACTCGCGGGGAGTCATCCAAAGGTTGAACAAAGAGTCAATCCCCTTCGAATGCCTTCGATTGCACCCATACTGGTCTAAGAACTGGCGGACCAGGTCGGTGAAGTTGTCGATGCTACCGATAGGCAGCCGGGAATACCATTCTAGCGCGGACCCTTTCAGGCTTCGCTGGAACATTCTGCATAACTCGTCCAGCGAGTCGTGCAGGTTCATTTGATTTTTGTACTCCAAGAGATAAGTACACGGGTCGCCTGACCCATCGAACCTCTCAAACCAAGATGATCGCCAATCGTGGGGGAAGTGGGTAGTCAGCACCTCACTGTGAGGGGGCTCTCAACCGCCCCCTTAATGGCGTTCTACGCCATCAGGTCGACCCGATGTCCAAGTCGTTGGACGACCAGGTTTACCAGATCCAGTGGTTTTAAAAACGCGCCCCGGGGCGCGCCCCATGGCGAGGCGAGGGGGAAAAGCCCCGGGCGCAGCATACTTGGGCGGGAGTCCACGGAGGCGCACGCCCCGAGCTCGGGGGCGCGTATCCAGCGCCCAATTTAGTCGGGCGTACGCCCCCTTGGATTACAAAAAAACCCTAAAACCTGACCGATTCACCGCCTGCGCTCACTTCGTCCCGAGAGACCAACTGCGATCACTGTTGCGCTGCGATCAACGCCTCCTCCTCCTCCTCCAGGTATGTTCCTCCTCCTCCTCCTCCTCTTCCTCCTCCTCCTCCTCCTCCTCCTCCTCGCGCAGGTAGGATTTTTTTTTTTTTCTTCACCTCCTCCCAAGCTCGACTGCGATCACCCCCTGCGGCTGATCCTCCTCCTCCTCCTCCTCCTCCTCCTCCTCTTTCTCCTCCTCCTTGCGCAGGTAGTTTTTTTTTTTTTCTTCCCCTCCACCCAAGTTCGACTGCAATCACCCCTGCGGCTGATCCTCCTCCTCCTCCTCTTTCTCCTCCTCCTCGCGTAGGTAGTTTTTTTTTTTTTTTCTTCCCCTCCTCCCAAGTTCGACTGTGATCACCCCCTGCGCCGGATCCTCCTCCTCCTCCTCCTCCTCGCGCAGGTAACTTTTTTTTTTTTTCTTCCCCTCCTCCCGAGTTCGACTGCGATCACCCCCTGCGGCTGCAATTAGCGCCGGATCCTCCTCCTCTTTCTCCTCCTCCTCCTCCTCCTCCTCCTCCTCGCGCATGTAGGTAGTTTTTTTTTTTTTCGTCCCCTCCTCCTGAGTCCGACTGCGATCACCGCCTGCGGCTGCAAGCCTGCAATCAACGCCGGATAATAACATGGTAAATTTGGTATGACATATGAAAAAAATTACAAATATGTCAAAGTTATTATAATAATATGAACATTCATAATGATTAATGTTTACTAATCTTTATCTTTATTGTGTGTTTGTGATTTATCAACCATGTATATAGGCCTAATATCTCCATGGTATATTTTGTATACTAATATTATTAATATTTATATTTTTAAAAAATTAAAAAATCAAAAATTCGTGGGGCTTACGCCCCGCCCCACCGTAGGCAAAACGCCCCGCCTTACGCCCCCGCCTGTGAAAACACTGACCAGATCCTCTGGCGCTGGCGAGTTTGCTCCTCTGGGAGCGTCGTAGGTGTCGATGTTCAATGTTTTCAAAGGCGCCTGAGGCTTACGTCTCGAGACACGCCTCAGGCCAAGGCGCAGCAAAAAAGGCCCCAAAGGCGTTGTATGAGACATGCAAACAACTGAGACGTACACACAGGTTGAGGCGTACGCCTCAAGGCGAGGCATACGCCCCAAGCCCGAGGCGTAAATCTCAACTGTGCTTGATTTTGGTAATTTTTTTTAATGAAGTGAGTGTTTTTTTTAAAAAAAAATATTATTTTATGGGCTCGAAGTTGCTTTTAATACTATAGAATATGAAGAGCTCCAATTTAATTGAGCAAATCTTCGACTTGTGTTATTTTTTTTTGTTAAAGTGACAATTTATAATTTCTAAGTGTGCTTTTTATTTCGGATGATTAAAACTTTCGGTTGGAAATTATGAATTTAATTAGAATTTTATGGTGGCATTATATGGAATTGTGGATTTGGTTCATTTAACTTGGAACGTAGAGTTTTATAAATATTGTCTCAACTCTCAAGTATTGTTCAATTTAGATATAATGATATATTTTACATAATTTTTTTATATATTTTGGTAAACTATTATGATGAGTGGATGTGGAATCGTGGATTATGATATGAAACTATTAACTTTCATACCTTTCTTTGTATTTTTAAATTTTATTTAATTATTAATATTTATTTCTATATTTATTATATATTAATTAATTAAAACATACACTAGATTGAGGCTTACGCCTCACGCCCCGAGGCTTATGCCTCGAGGCTTTGGCCAACAAAACGCCTCGCGTGGGGCCTTTGCGTCTGAAAACTTTGGGTGTCGAAGGTCAGGGGACACATGCTTGGATCGCCGAGCGATATGCCGACCTTGCGGCACCTTCTCCTCGCATGCGAGACATTGAGGGTCTCCGCTAGATGATGACCCTCGGGAGCCACACTGATATGGCCTTCCGGGGCCCGCGTGAGCCGCCGCCCAACCGCGCGGGCGAGCTCAGGGCTGAGGCGGTTCAAGACGTTGAGACAGGAACCGCTAAGTTCCATCATTCTCTCTTCAGGTTCGGGCGCTTGGCGAGTGGCGACACTCGTTCGCCCTGCCAAGTCCTGCAACACGTCCTCGATCGTGTCGGGGGCCCAGCCTGGCACAGGCTCTTGGCGGCTCCTCTCCGGCGCGTGATGGCATCGAGATGACCTCTCATGAGATCAGCTCTTGGTCGGAGTCATATACCGACCTCGGGCCTCATCATAGTACGCCCACTGGCTCGCCCGCCAATAGGCTCAGTTTTCTTCCGCCAGGATGTTCATCTTATCAAACATCTTCTATTGGTTAGCCAAGAGAATCTCTAGCAGTCGCCGCGGAGGGAGGGAGTCATGAGACCTTCGTTCCCCCGCGTCTGGATGCGCTTCGCCGCCTGAGGGCGCACTAGAGGATGCTGGGGCCAGATCTCCCATTACATCCGGCTTGTTAGATCGAATAGCAAAGACCTCAGATCTCCATCGAATGGGTGGATCCCACAAACAACGCCAAAGAATATGATGGGGAGATCTCCCGTTGGCCACACCCGATCGTCAGATGGAGCAGCTCGCCTCCACCTCCTTCCCGTGGAACCGGCAAGAAGACCGAGACTCACCTCCGAACCAAGGCCCCTCTGACGCTCAAGTCAGGGAATGGAACAAACGCAAGCGTAGTCTAGGGTTCGGGAGCGTGAGATTGCTTACCTGCACATGAAGGGGCGGGGTTCTTTTATAGGTCTCCTCATACGTGTGTGAAACACTCGCAGAATATGCTCCGAGAATCTCAGGCGGTTAAGGCGGATCTTTCCCGATCAGACGCCCTTCACCTCTTTTCGTCTATGCTTCCGTTAGTCGTGGGCCTTTTCTTGATCGTGGGCGACCCACGATCATAACAAGGCGAGAAACTGCCAAGACCCTCCAACCTGGCAAATCTTCTGGCAGCTACAGGAACTTTTCGATCGTTACAGGCACCTCTTGATCTTTCCTCACCCAAAAGTAGCACTCCGCCGTCGACCAAGTATGGTCTCTTGAGGGTTCGGGTTGTCGGGTCAGATCCACAGCCTGCCCAACTCTTTCCCCGACCTGGTCCCTGCCTGAGAACTCGGGCTCCTCTGATCTTCTTCTAGGGCTGTCTTCTACAGAGAGTGCAGCTCGTGGACCGAGTTGGGTCGATCGGACCCAATTCGACCGGTCCAGCTCTCCAAATCTTCATGCCCAGTCGATCTTGGTGACTGTCATACACGTGTCATCATCTGGTCGGCGTGGCGGAAAACCCATTCTACAGCAACCCGGTTTGCACTACAAAAGAATCATACTTTACGTAGGAATTCTATTTTGAGCAAGACTCATTCTAACTAGATATCCTAATCGGAGTAGCAATCCTAGGAAACCTCTTCCTTCACTTTGCGCCTTGATTTGCATTAAGCTATAAGCATGATGAGGCAAGCATGGTGATTCAGATTCAAACAATGGTCATCAACGGCAGACAAGCAGATTGGTATGGTAGCCCTTCAAAGTTCTAAGAAGAGTTCCATGCAATGATTTCACGGTCAAATCTATGAAACGTGAGGAGGACGTGTTGTAATGAATGCAATCATCCAATAATGCACAAATAGGAGGCACGTAAAATAATCAATAGCCCCTCACATAATTATACATGATTTATGATGTATGTATACATACCATATGACTACATACGGCCAACAGACTAATTCTAGTTTTCCATCCTATACAAACGTGTGAAATAAGATAATTGGACTAAACGACTAAAAATTTAATACCTGTACGAATATCATATTGATAGAAATTAGAGCATATTCGTTAAGGATTAATACAGCTTTAAAGTTTAAACAAAAGGCAACAATGTTTTAGGAACGATGAAGGAATAAAATTACAAGTATTAGAAAAATAAACAGAAACTGAAATTCCACAAGTTATACTTGATTAGGTGTAGCAGCATCTGGTTGCTTGTTTTTCTCCTCTTCCACACCAAACCAAATTCTTTCACCAGGAAATGAACCTTCCGGAGGTATAAGAAGCTCAACAGTCTCATGGGATGTGTCAGAAGCAGCCATTAGCATTCCATTTGACTTAACACCACGCATGTTCCTGGGCTTGAGATTAGCCAGGACAACTACTTTAATATCCTGCATGCACTGTGTTGGCATTAAAAATGATGCATGATACATGATCACTCATTTCCACTATTAAGTGGGGATGCAGGACAACCTCACATTTTGATCCAATTCAATTTAAGAGGTCAAAACCTGAGTTTTCTGCATTTTCTTCCAAAACAGTAAACTTATGAATGAAAATTTTACTTTCCAGATATCAAGATTGAAGTATATAACTTAAAATTTGACTATATCATTTAAAATGAATATAGCACCAGAATTCGTAAAAACAACAGACAATTATCATGTTCATAGCTTTTGTTACCCAAAAGGCTTATTCGAAGAAGACTAGAAATAAAACATAAATTATGGCCTCTAGAGAAGATTTCACCTTGTTGCCTAATTATAAGAAGGAATTGATACCTCCAAGAAGTAACCTCAGCGTCATACCAATGAGAACTTAAATGAACAAGAAAAGAAACTCTCAAATTTTAATCAAAATTCTGTAATAAATATCAACTACATGAAAGACACTAAATTATGAATGAAATTGCATCAGTGATTAAATGAGGATAAAACACCAACTAGTAATGGCCGATTGATGTGAAGTTCATGGGGCCCTCCACAGTGGCCACCCCTCCACTTTGCCATCCACAGTGGCCACATCTCCTCTTCGTCCAATTTTTTGCACACACGCACGTGAAAGGCTTCTCTTCAGATGTGTGCTTCTCTTTTTCTCCCGTTTGCACATACGCACGAGGCTTCTCTTCAGATGCATGCTTCTCATTTTCTCTCATGCCTTTCCTTATCTGCAACCTATTCAATCTAGATTCTCCTGGTGTAATCATCTGTTATTGCTCCCATATCTTTGTTAAACCTACATAACAGAGGACTCTCCTCAGCATGCATGAAGCTCACATGAATCAAGGTGGGGCCCAAAGGGTGGTCCAACACTTATTAAGCCTCATCTTCCACTTTTATTACTAATGTGAATCTAAGCCATGATATAAAAGAGATTTCAGATCCATATGGCACCAATTTCTTTCAATCCAAACCAATGAACCATCGAATGCACCAGAGCTCAAGATCTCCATTAAATTGCAAAGAAATTGTCTTTTATTCATATGACATGATGGCTCATTCAAGCACATCCAAACATCTACAAAATCTATGTCATATTTTCACTTTTCATGTATCATATATCCGGGTATATCAAAAGAGAAAGAAGGAGGAGCTACCAAGTTTCCTGCCCAAGAAAGGAGGGCAGTTGGCCATTTAGAGACTCAAATGTGGTTCGGCCCTTGGATTTGTTGTGTCTAATGTCTGTACCCGTGTCAGTGTCAGTGTTTGTATCTGTGGCTATGTCCAAGTCCATGCTCCATAGTCGTGCAGACTCTCTAGGGATACCAAACCCTAGAAGGTCCATCATTGTAAAGCTTCTTCTTTGCATTTGGGCAGCAATTTTCTTTGATCATGCACTCATGCTTCCCGACCCATGTTTGACAGATTTTATGTATTAGTCAAATTGGCATGCTTGGTCATTATTTTTGCTGTGTACTTTATTTTGCATTTAGCATATCTTCGTTTTCATTTTGTGGTGTGCCTTGGTTCTTTGCATTTGCATGATGTTCATTTTGAACCATGGCAAATGTGTTCAATCTTCTGACTGCATGAACATATGACGCATCTTCATATGCATGCATGTCATTTTGTTTTTATTTGGAGTACGCATGGATATCATAGTGTTGATCATCTAATATGTGCACTTTGGACAAGCTCTATGTGTTAATTTGTTCTTGCTTACATATGATCATGAGTGATTTGAACACATCTAAAGTTATTTGAATATAGAAAATGATTCGTGTCTCATCGATATATAGGCCCCCGGCAGGCCCCTACATATGGCCTTCATCCAGCACAGCATTTGTTAGATACCAAAAAGAAGCTTGATTACAAAGGCCCATATTACCCCTCTATTGAACCCATTTATAAACCCAAGTGTGTTATTAGAATTTTCAAAAGGATTAAAGAATGAGCTAGCAGTTTTTTTGGGAGTTGTGTTTTTTACTTTAAAAAATCCATAACTTTTATTATATATATCGAAATTTTGAAAAATTTATATTTTTGGAATCTACTCATCGAGCTCTACAAAAGTAGACCCATAGTGACTATGAAATTCCGAAAAACAAAAGACCGGATACAATAGTGACCCATAACTAAGTGACATTTTACCGAATTAAGTAACATTTACTGATAGTTACAAATAACCGAAAAATATCACTTTCAAAACCAAATTGTCATGTAAATTGACTAAATATCACTTTCAAAATCAAATGCCATGCAAAATGACAGTTGTAAAAGTAAAAGACACGTTTATCGGGAGTTTGTGTTCGATAAAGTGTTTCTTGATTTTTTAACTGTCAATTTTACATGACATTTACTTTTGAAAGTGATATTAGTCAGTTTACATGAAATCAAGATTTTGAAGGTTACATATTTGAGTTATTTATAACTATCAGTAAATGTCACTTAATTCGATAAATGTTACTTAATTATAGGGTAGTCTTGTATCCGAATTTTTTCCTTAGAATTTCATAGTCAACATGGGTCTAGTTTTGTAGAGCTAGATGAGTCGATTAAAAAAATACAAATTTTTTAAATTTTTGATATTTATAAAAAAAGTTATGGATTTTTTTAAAGTGGAAATCCAACTCCCCAAAAAAATACTGTTTAAAAAATCTGATAGATATGGGAGCTGACCCACTTGATGTTTGTCACATATAGAGTCTGCTATTGCGGGCATGTTAGCCATTTGAACTTTACGACTATTTTCATATGTGAGAGCTAACCCGTTGGATGTTTGCCACATCATGGGGCTTGCTGATGCCATCAGCCTAATGGAGCCTATATAGTGGGGCTCCCCTATTATTACTCTTGAATCTAGGTAAGTTTTCTCTAAAATGATTCTCTCTTCTACTAATATTCATACTTCCACTGTCTCTTGTATAGAATTGTGATCATTATTGATACCTTTTCCATGGACACTGTCTTTGACATAATTTTTACCGAAAAAAGTTCTTGCACTTAGATGTCTTTCAGTGAAAACTTCATAACCATCTCCTTAGGATCTCCAGTGGTCTACTTTGAGGTTTGATTAGGTCTCAAACTTTATTTGACAGCATGCGATCAAGTAAAAGGGACATAAGACTCCGATGTAATTGAGTTTGACTCCTCTGAATTACCTGCTCCGAGAAGTACCGATGCATTGCCATATGATGACTACGGAAGGGCACAAGATGCATTACAGTCGTCCAGGGCTAGGTGTGATTTACTCATCGAGGTGCCTGCCAGCGGACGAGCTATGATGAAACTTGTGCCCAAACACGTGCACTAGATGCACCATGTGACGACCAAGATCCAAGAGCCAATAGCCAAGAGTGAATACTCATGCGGTGGGAAAAGCCAAGATGGACGAGGTAAGGTGAGGTGTGATGAGGTGAGGAGTCTAAGACAATGAATTAGTCCCACATGCAAGCACTGGCAAAGCGGACAATATCATATCTGTATGGGGCTGGATATTACAAAAATGATATCATAGCCAGATCTCCTCACGATGGGGACGTCTTATCCCACACGATGACGTGTAGCCCTTAAGGGAGTGGATTGTGACGATCAAGATCCAATAGCCAATAACCAAGAGCCAATAGCCAAGACTCCTGTGGCGGAAAAAAGCCAAGATGGTTAAGGTAAGGTAAGGTGTGGTGAGGTGTCCAAGACCATGAATTAGTCCCACATCGCCTGAAGAGGAGATTTTAGTCTATAAATATAATTTTCACTCCTGAACAGATATGACGCATTTTAAAACAGTGAACCGTTGCAGATCCCATAAAAACTTTGTAGTTAAGTGTGCTTGGGCAAGGACAATACTAGGATGGGTGACCTCCTAGGAAGTCCTCATGCAACCACGATTAAAGTATACAATATCATATATGTGTGGGGCGTCATATCTATTTGGAAGGGGAAATTATATTTATAACCCATAATCTCCTTCTCTCTAGGCGATGTGGAGCTAATTCATGACCTTGTATATATCACCTCAACTCATCCATCTTGGTTTTCCCCGCCTCAGAAGTCTTGGCTATTGGCTCTTGGTCATCATAATTCAACCCCCTTAAGGGCCACACATTCTCTTATGGAATTAGACCCCATCACAAGTAGATCAGACTCTAATACCGTTTTTGTAACATCTCGTCCCACATAGATATGATATTGTCCATTTTGCCCATGCTTGCACGAGGACTTCCTAGGAAGTCACCCATCCTAGAACTGTCCTCGCCCAAACAATTTTAACTATAGAGTTTTTATGAGATCCGTAGCAGCACACCACTTTAAAACGCACCATATATGTTTGGGCGGGAAAATTATATTTCTAGTACAGAATCTTCTTCTCTCCAGGAAATGTGGGAGTAATTCATGGCCCTGTACACCTCACCTCATTCATCTTGGTTTTTCTCCGCCTCGAGAGTCTTTACTATTGACTCTTGGTTAAAATGGTTATTGACTCTCGGTCGTCACACACTAGTACTTAACGAAGAGGAGTCGAACCCGATGTAATTAGGGGCGATGAAAACAGGTATGTATATTCATTCCACGTGAAAAGTGAAATACGGCCTCCCCACCCAGGGAAAGCTCTGGATGCGAACTATGCATGTGTGCCCGTGTTGTGCACGCAGCATTCCAATCATCGTGCTGGACTTAGCGCAAGGCGGCGCGGGACCCAGTGCATAACAATGCGTCCAGCACGTCGATTGGCATGCACAACATAGGCGCACGTACGCAGTTCGCCTCCAAACCTTTCCTCCCCATTAGCATGAATTCACTCCCACCCTCCCTCCCTCTCTCCCTTTCTTTATTGAAGAAGCGTTGGTGCATCTAATCAACGATGAAGATTAAACAAGCTTCGAATTGGCTTGTGATTTCCTGTCTTCTCTATCGTTGTCCTTTTCTCTCTCTGAAAATTTTTGTTCCAACTAAACATCTTCTTCAGTTCCATCAAGATACTTTAAATTCCTGATCTACCTATCTAGTGCCTTACATTGCCTTTCTTATTGCTTCTTTAATCAATGCCTCAAATCTAGAATTTGTAGCGTGCAGATTTTCGGAATAACCAAACCTACTTTTCATTATAATTAACTTTTGGAGTCATAGATTTCCCTAATTATTATCCAGATTTTAACCCTAGTAGATGGATAGTGGAAGTCGCATAATAAAAAATCTTAAAGCCCCATGTAACATCCATATATGCACTCTCCAGCACTTACTCAAATCTAAGTAAAAACTCAATCTGATACAGAGCACTACAACCCTTGCTCAAAATTTTTCTTTTCAAAGCACGTGGAGTGAGGAGAGGGGCACGAAGCTGCAGAGATCTCTGCTAGTTTGGATGGCTGGCACTGACGGAGAGGTTTGTCAGAGGAGGCACGGGGGTGGAGGAGAGAGGCCTGAGATCTCCTTCGGCCAACTGCCACTGACGAAAAGGGTCGCCGGAGGAGACAGGGGGGTGGATCTGACCGTTGGATGGCAAAGATGTAAATAGGGAAGGCAAATGAGTTGAACGTTGGGAATTTGGTATGAGGTTTGAGTCTCCCATTTGGTGAAAAATCTTAGTAAAACTCAATTTGGTATGAGATTGAGTAAAAGGTTGGAGATGATTTTGGAACTCTTTTACTCAGATTCGAATCTGAGTAAGGGTTTGAGATGCTCCATTACTGAGGGTAAGTGAAAAAGGGATCCCATCAACAAGAAGTAAGAATCTGCCAATGGCAACAAATCCGTCATCAATCTAATATGCCGATAGTGAGCTGCAAAGTGTCGGAAATAGAGAGTATCAAACTAGTCCAGACAGAGAGAGAGAGAGAGAGAGAGAGAGAGAGAGAAAGCGAACCTCGAGGTGATCCAGAGAGATGTAGTTGACGAGGCCGCTGCAGATGGTCCTGGGCTCCGCCTCTCCAACATCCACCTCTTCCACGTACAGTGAGTCCGCCTCCGGGTGCACCCGTGCTCTCAGGATGCGCCCCACTCTGATATCCAAAGCACCCGCAGCTTCCTTCAACGGGTCCGAAAGCGGCGGCGGCGGCTGAACATCTTCCACGGAGGCTTCCGCCGCCGCGTGAGGCGCTATCGAAGAGTATGATCTCCTGGCATACAGAGAGGGTAGAAGGGGGCCCCTATATCCACTACCTTTCTCGTTGAAGTGGAAGGGGAGGCGGCCGAAGGAGAAGACCGGGGGAAAAACCCTACGGCGGCTGCTGATGAGAGCAGAAGAGATAAGGAGCCCGCCGGTCCTGCGCACCGCTGCCATCTTCCAGAGGCCACTAGCTAGAATGAAGAAGACAGGGGACCGGCTATTTACATCACATATCTATATCTACTGGTGGATGCCCATGCCTGTCGGCACTATAGTGGACCGCCTTCAACGGTAAAACGCAGTCAGATCATCTTCGATGGCAACACACATGTCGGCATTGCAGTGGACTGCAATCAGCGGTAAGACATCCCCCGGGCATCACCACCCCCCACCCACATCGTTGTATTCGGCTGCAATACACTTGACTGTCTTCGGCAACAAAACTCTTTCGGCAGTAACACCGCCCTATAGTGGCCCGATCCCGACGGACCGTCAACCTCAACATCACCAACAGCGGCCACTGTTGGGCTATTTGCTACCACCTAAGCCGCCGCCTTCGGCGGTAACACCCAGCTCCTACGACTCCGTCCCGATGGACCAACAACCCCAACAAAACCACTGGTCAAAGCGAGAACCTCCTCGTTTATCAAAAATTGTATTTGAAAAACTTTATTTGAACTATAAAAAAATATTTAAAATTACAATTTAAACTTTAAAAAAACTTTAATGGTCAGCCAAGATAGAATGGTTTAATTAGTTACCCAAATTAAGTAGGGGGTATGATCAAAAAAACCCGTTTCACGGAATGGTTCAATGACTGACCATTAAATCCATCATTTAATGGTCAGCCAAGATAGAATCGTGCCTAGACCCGACCCATTTAACTAATCGTGCCAAAACCCCTAAACCTGGACCCAACCCGTTTAACTAATTGTGCCTAGACTCTAACCCCATACTTGACCTGTTTATAAACGGGTAGACCCGGTAAGACCCGTTTAAATATTTATTCTTTATTTTTTGTAATTTTATATTTCGTTGCAACTCACCATAATGGGTGTCCTGATCATAGTCGTCCATTGAACGCATCACACACCGTGATCAGATGCTGGGTAGGCCTGACCCGACTCATTGATTTTTAAACAGGGCTTCATGGGTCTTCAATGGGTCAAACGGGTCAGAGACAAAACCCGGACCCGACCCATTTACTAAACGGGTTAGATGTGTCAGCACAATTGCCATCATCTTCATCACCCTATCGGAGCCCATCCATGCACAATCGCAAACGTCCCGCGTCCTCTCTCTCATCAGATCCCTCACTCTCAAACACAACACATACTCTCTCAAACCCGAACACAACTGTCCACGATCCGCATCGCAGTTGTCCCCCTCTCTAACGTGTCCAACCATGCACATTACTCTTCCCCGAGGGATCTCTCTCTCTCTCTCTCTCTCTCTCTCTCTCTCTCTCTCTCTCTCTCTCTCTTCTCTATTCAAATATCACAGGCATCCAGACCCTTTTGAGAACCTCTCTCTCATCCAATCTATTCTCTCTCTCTACCCCGATCGCTCCTCTCCCCTCTCCGAGACACCAGATTGCACACCCTCTCGAGAACCTCTCTTTTTCCATGTCTTTTTCTCTCTCAAAATCTCTCTCATAACCCCTCCCTCTCTCCCTAAAATTGATCACAACCATCCGATTCTCTCTCTCATCCGATCTCTTCTTTTTCTACCCCGATCGCTCCTCTCCCCTCTTCAAGACACCAGGTCGCGCACCCTCTCGAGAACCTTTCTCTCTCTTTCCATATATTTTTCTCTCTCTAAATCTCTCTCATAACTGCTCCCTCTCTCCTTAAAACTGATCACAGCCATCTGATTCTCTCTCTTCCTTAAATCTCTCTCTAACTGAACTCCTCTCTCTCCCTCCTCGGATCTCTCTCTTCTTTCCAATCCTAGCCGTCTGTAGCTATACTTGAGCCTCTTCGCGATCGTCCCTCTCTCTCCCTAAAAATCTAGCGACTCCCCCTTCTTCCTCGCGATCTCTCTTATGTTAGGATTGATGTGTTCTAAGCTTGTAAAACTTTATGTTTTAGTCTAATAAAGATTGATAGTTATTATATGAAATGTATATAGGTGCGTAACATAGTTATGAGTTCTTTTAAGAACAAAGAGCCATGGTTATATGGTAGTCCACTGAGTTGAAGACTCAGTGGATTGGTCCCGTATAATCTAAATCAGTTCGCAGCTATGATCAGGTTAGTCGCCTCATCATGATAAGCTGTTGGGGATGACAGTTCATGGGAAGTCTTCACCATGGTCATCACCAGGCACAGTGTCTGTGGCTGAACGGAACTAACAAGGTGTACAGATCAGTGAGCAGACACTGGTACACTAAGCCGTGTTTCTGCTTAGGGTAAAACGGTCCTAAACCCTGAGGAACCACGTCTGATGGACTAACCAGTTGCGTGGTGCTTTGGCGCACCAATATGTGAGGATCCGTATGCAGTGATCCAAAACGACGGTGTACTGGGTTACCCAGCTGGCGTTGCATTAGCGTGTCACTCCTGCAGGCTATCCACACCCCTGAAGGGAGGTGTGTTCCTTGGTGTGACTTACAATGTACCAAACCCAGGCCTGGTGGTCATCAATTTGACTGTTGATCGGGTTCGATTACTCGACGGGATAATCAGAGGTACGATGTATATGTCAACCTAAAAGGAACCAAGTCATATAATCATTCGAGTCTGACGGTAGTCTCTACCGCTCGAAGTGAATCATGGCATCAAGTGGAGGGACAACGAGTTTACCACTACTAAGCAGAGAGCAGGGGTATGATGGAGAACATAGTAAGTCCGGGTGAATTAGAGCGCAGCCTGCGTCGCACTCTGGGTGGCCACGTAGGTTAACTCGAGCTCAGAGGATCGATGGTACACTCGGGTAGTGTGTCGATCGAGCTTGAGTTGGAAGCCATGAACCCCGGTCCCTGATGGTTCTACCTTATCAACATTATGTACGGTTCTTGAACCATTTCCTCGGAACACCATAAGCAGTAAGATGAAGAAAGAAGTCTACGCTCCATGAGTGCTTGGCACTAGAGCACGGTAGATGCGTAACTACATACGAGTACTAAGGAGTAAGCCCGAGACTAGTACAGAGGCGCAGGTAGTAATCCCTAGCCATAAGTGAACTTCGCTGCATAGGTGCGATGCACCGGGGTATGTTGCGAGTTAAGTAATTGACTTTGCTAGAGGCACCCTCCGGTGGCCTCAGTTAATAGTAAGGTAACTAGTAAAGATCACTTAAGTAGTGGCCGCTAGGTCTCGCACACTAGAAATGGTCAAATTGAGGCGTCAGGGCATTTTGGTAAAAACTCACTCTGTCGGACCTCACTTGTGGCCGACCCTAGTAGTGAGAGAACATGCTAGGGCCGGCCCTATATTGTGGGGATGAGAATCCCCCATCAATAGGGCCGGCCATAGGGATAAGGATAGGGTTTTGAATTGGTCAAAACAAGCCCTAAAAGTGGGAAAAACGGATAAATACAAGGAGAGATAAAATAGTGAATTTGGGGAGATAATTGTGGGATGTTCTTATCCCCTTGGATCATTATCCAAGGGGGTAGGCCGGCCCTATATAGGGAGCCTTATGGGGCCGGCCATGAGGTTGCAAAAACCGAACCCCCCCTCTCTCTCATCTCCCTAGATCTCTCCCTAATCTCTCTACTTCCCCGCTTGCAACTTTGTCTTCCTCGCGTGGAGTTTCATAGAAGGAGAATGGTCGTTCTTCGGAGGCACTCAGAGATCCGAGAGCGACGTTCCATGCATCGTGTGAGATCGGGTGAACAAGAAGGCATCATCTCTATTCATACCATCGGTTTCTTCACGAATAATCTTCCTTCTCCATCGACAAAGAAGATAATTCTCCGCGGTTAAAAGATCTGCACGAAGGTATGAATAATTTAACACGTAGATCTAGCGAGCTTTATGATTTGCATGCATGCTAGATAATCATTACGCTAGATTGCCGTTAGGGTGTTCGATTCGCTTGCATACACATGCATACATATATAGATTAGTTTCAATGAAAGTTTAAATCGTGTAACGTGCACCATGAACGGTCTTTCGACTGCCAAATCGTTTCCGTTGCGAGCCTCTAATACGAGATTATTCCCAACAATTGGTATCAGAGCCGCATTAGTGGTGTGTGTTTCATGACTTTTCATGAAACCATCATGTGTGCGCATGATGAACGCGTGATATCATCAGGGTTCTTACGCTTAGATCATGCATATATATATATATATATATATATATATATATATATATATATATATATATATATATATATATATATATATATATATATATATATATATATATATATATATATATATATATATATATATATATATATATATATATATATATTGTGCTTGTTCTATGAATCGTTATTGTAGGGCGCCGCTATAAAATCTAGATCTATATATTGTGCTTGCTACCGGGGGTCGGACCCCGTGTTAGCCATTGTCTGGATTTGCTCTTTATGTGTGTGGATATGTTTTAGAGCCGTAGATTGGGCGAGTGATGGGGGTTGACCATCCTCGGTTCCCATGGCCTTCTTCCTAGGTGTGTTTTTTCTTTTATTTCTATGAAATTGTGTACGAGCGAGCACTTGCTCGAAGCGTACTAGAATTTTTTCGGTTACAAATCGAGAAGAAAGATGTGCCAAAGAAATCCGCCATCGGGAGCGTAAGCGGAACCCTGTAGGACGAAGACGATCCGGCAACGTGTTCGCAAGCGCGACGAAGGAGCCGGACCGAGGGACCTTGCGAAGAAAGCTAGAGGCATGCGCTGTGCTAATTAGGTTCAGGGGTCGGACCCTAAACTTAATTCAGTTTAATGGTTGCTTTCTTTATTAATTCTTTATGTTTCATATCGAACCCCGATGAGATAATATTATTATTATCAGTTTTCAGAGGGATGCCTTTCCCCTCCGGTTCAAGCGACTGTATGAGGATAGGATCCCGCTAGATGACGCCTATTATTTAGTTGATTTTTGATGTTAGTGGGATCCCATCACATATGGTTATGCCACCATTAGGTCAACACCCGACTAGTCGGGTGTGCCTATTTGGCCAGCATCGAAACCTAAGATGAGATGGAGATCCATTGAACATCAATTGTCAAATTTATAAGCGAGGCACCATGACTAGTGGGAGTCCTTTCTAGTGTGTCTGACTTTAGGCTAAGCTCCAGAGCATTAGCGTGATAACCAATTTTGCAGAGCATCGATATTCTCGGAATATGTAATATGACCCTTGAATGGAGAAATCCACTTGAGGCAGGGACTATGATATTCCGAGAATGATTAATACTAGGCGAAGGGCTAGAAGCGCTGGTGGGAGCATGGTGTGACCAGGGTCTAGTATATAGGAGGTTGCTACCTTTGCATTGGCATAAAATCATACTCGCAAAATAACCCTCAAATTTAATAAGGGATATAAGAGAGGACTTTTAGAGATCCTCTGGCCTCCTCTGCTAATCACTTCATGCTCGGGTGGGAGGGCATAACTCAACAACCCCCTCGGGTGAGAGCTGTGCTTTTTCTATGCCAAGCTATTTAGTGATCTCCCTCCGGATATGACGGTTACGGTGCCAAGTGTTCAGGCTTTACTCACCCTCGTGGGGGCCGTTAGAACTCCCGTGCCGTAATTGCCTAGGCTCGGGGGTAAGCATCCTAAGAACACGTGAGGTATTCGTTGCGAAGACAATGGTGATCACGTGGTACTGGCCAAAAGATAACCATGGTTCATCAAAGCCCTTAGTTGGCAGATTTGGATAGGGTCAAGGGAAAAACCCGTGTAAGTGGAAGACCTACACACTGCCCTCTCGGACAGGTGTAGCTGATTCCGAGATCTTACATACATGGTTAATTAATCCATAGAGATAGCTTTGCTTGAGGGTAGCGCTGACATATGGATATAATTAGCTTATTTTAAAAATCCATAAAATAAGTTTTCATGTATTCTCATTATTCAATCTTTTATTTTCAGATGATAATGTTAGACCCCCTGTCCGCTATCCTAAATGACCACAAACTTACCGGTCCCAACTATGAGGACTTGGAAGCGCAACCTGTACCTAGTCTTAAGGATTGGTAAACATATGACAGCCCTGAATGACCCTGAGCCAGATTTGCCAGGACCCAATGCCACAGAGGCACAGTTAAAGGCGTTCACTAACTGGAAGGAATCTAATAAAATATGTAAATGCTATATTATAGCATCCTTATAAACAACTCTGCAGAAGCAGGTCGAGGAGATGCCCGACGCTTCTGATATAATGTTATATCTGAAGGAAATATTTGAAGGTCACAATCGTATTACGCGATACCTTACCATCAAGAAACTCGTCGGTACTAAGATGTCTAATGAGACGCTAGTTCGAGAACACATGATGAAAATGTTTGGGTTCCAGAACGAACTAGCAACCATAGACATTGTGCTAGAAGGCAAGGTGATGACAGGCATCTTCCTCTCGTCACTGTCTAGAGCCTTTGAAGGCTTTGTCACCAACTTTAATTTGAATAAGTTGGCTATGACAAATGCATAGCTTCTGGGAGCTCTCCAGGCAGCTGAGGATGGCTTCAAGCAGAAGGGCAAAGTACTTCACGTGCAATGCAGATCCTTCAAGAAGTCTGGTAAACCTCAGGGCAAGAAACATAAGAAGAAACCTAAGTCAGCACCTGTGCAGGACTCTGCTAGGGCCTCTGGGTCTGGCAAATCAAATAAACCGGGCACGAAGTGTTTCCGGTGTGACCAGAAGGGTCATTGAAAGAAGGATGCAAGAAGCCTAAGAATGCTGGTGAAGGTAATCTACAACTCCTAGTTGTTGAATCATTTCTTTCGAGTAATAGTTCTTTTGCTAGTTGGATTGTGGATTCAGGATCCACTAACCATGCCTGTAACTCTCTTCAGGGGTTTCGGGAAAGCAGAAGGTTGCTTGATGGAGATGTGACCTTAAGCATGGGAACTGAGGCCGTGACTGCTGCTGAAGCTATTGGAGATCTTAATCTTAGTTTTTCGAATAATAAGACTTTGACTCTTAGAGATGTTTTTTATGTACCGTCCTTGAGATGTAATTTGATTTCTGTTTCTTCTTTAGTTAATAAAGGTTATTCAGTTTATTTTGATGCTTCTGTGTATCGTTTAAGATGAATGGAACTTTTATAATAAGAGGAATGGTTCAGAATAATCTCTATATTGTCAGTCCTAAATTTGAAAAGGATAACATAATAACTTCAATATTTAATGTTAATTCATCTAAGCGTAAGAAACCTTCGGAGAATTTAACCCAATTGTGGCACTTACGACTTGGCCATATTGGCTTAGACAGGATCTATAGGATGGTTAAGGCCGGGTTTCTGGAAATTGATCCTACAGAGATCCTTCTCACCTATGAATCCTGCCTGGAAGGCAAGATGACTAAGAGAGCCTTTAAAGGCAAAGGAGTAAGAGCTACTGAGGTATTGGAGTTAATCCATTTAGATATATGTGGACCTATGAGCATCAAGGCGATAGGAGGCCATGAGTATTTCATCACTTTTACTGATGATTACTCAAGATATGGTTACATTTACCTAATGCATTGGAAGTCGGAATCCTTTGACATGTTCAAAGAGTTCAGGGCTGAAGTAGAAAAGCAGACAGGTAAATGTATAAAAACCCTTCGATTTGATCGAGGAGGTGAGTACATATCTGATGAGTTCCTAGGGTATTTGGTGGAGCATGGGATAACATCCCAGTTAACTGCTCCAGGTACCCCACAACAGAATAGAGTTTTTAAGAGAAGGAATCGAACCTTGTTGGACATGATTCGCAGCATGATGAGTTATGCCTGTTTACCAACGATCTTTTGGGGATATGCCCTTCAGACAACAGCATATGTTCTGAACTTCCGTCTAAATCAGTTCCTCAGACCCCTAGAGAACTGTGGTCAAGGCAAAAGCCAATACTACAGCATTTCAAAATATGGGGATGTCCTACACATGTGCGGATAGACAAGAGGGAAAAGATAGAGCCAAAACCCAAAGCATGTCTGTTTATAGGATATCCCAAAGAGACTAAAGGTGGACTATTTTATGATCCTGAGGAAAAAAAGGTAATCGTTTCTACGAATGCCATTTTCCTAGAACATGATTATATTATGGACCATAAGCATGCTAGTAAGGTGGTTCTGGATGAGCTGCTGGGTATGCACCCGAAAGCATAGTGGGAGCTGACATCACAGACACTAATATACCAGATACTGTAGAACCTATTCATCCTGTAACACTGCTACCACCTCGTCGTAGTGGGAGAAGCATTAGAGCTCCTGACAGATACTATGGAGAAACCTTATTGGTTGATCCAGAAGGTCAGGAGGATGACCCACTGAGCTACGATGAGGCAGTGGGAGCTTCTGACGGCTCTAACTGGCAAAAAGCTATGGAGGCAGAAATTGCATCAATGTCCCATAACGCTGTCTGGACTCTTGTTACACCATCATCCAATATTAAACCTATTGGGTGTAAGTGGGTGTATAAAAAGAAGAGAGGATCCGATGGTACTATTGAGACTTATAAATCTAGATTAGTTGCCAAGGGTTATACCCAGAGAGAAGGAATCGAATTTGACGAAACCTTCTCGCCGATAACTATGTTAAAGTCTATTCGAATCCTCCTATCCATTGCAGCCCATATAACTGGGAGATCTAGCAAATGGATATCAAGACAGCATTCCTCAATGAGAATTTGGAAGAAGACATTTATATGATGCAGCCACCAGGTTTTGAGTCAGAGGGTCAGGAGCATCTAGTTTGCAAGTTGCAGAAGTCCATTTATGGACTAAAGCAAGCATGTAGAAGTTGGAACATTCGTTTTGATCAAGCAATCCAGTCATATGGATTTACTCAAAACGAGGATGAACCATATGTATACAAGAGGAGTGATAAGACTACATTGGTATATTTGATACTTTACGTAGATGATATTCTGCTCATTGGGAATAATGTTGGAACATTGTCAACGGTAAAGGTCTGGTTGTCAACACAATTCGATATGAATGACCTAGGTGAAGCGAGTTATGTTTTGGAGATCAAGATAACACGAGATCGTCAGAACTGGATTCTCTCGCTGTTATAGGCCGCATATATAGATAAGATTATGGCTAGGTTTGACATGCAAAACTCCAAGAAGGGTTTTGTGCCATTTAAATATGGCGTAAAACGGTCTAAGGATCAATATCCTAAGACACCTGAGGAAAGAGTAGATATGCAGAAGATATATTATGCTTCGGCATTAGGTAGTCTAATACATGCTATGCATTGTACAAGGCCAGATATCTGTTTCGCAGTAGGTATGATGGGTCGATTTCAGTCGAATCCGGGTCCAGATCACTGGACAGCTGTGAAGTGTATACTCAAGTACCTTCGTAGAACAAGGGACTATGAGTTGGTTTACACTGCACAGGAACTGACGCTGATTGGATACACAGATTCTGACTTTATGTCAGATTTGGAATCCAGAAAATCGAGATCGGGATTTGTGTTTATGTTAGGAGGAGCAGTAGTTAGTTGGCAGAGTGTGAAGCAGAAATACATTGCGAACTCTACCACAGAGGCTGAGTACGTTGCAGTGTGCAAGGCAGCCAAAGAGACGGTATGGCTCAAGAAATTCCTTACGGATTTGGGGTGCGTACCAGAGGCTCAGTTACCTATTGTGCTTTACTGCGACAATAGTGGGGCGGTAGCACAAGCAAAGGAGCCAAGACATCACCAGAAGGGAAAGCACATCGAGCACAAATTCAACTTGATTCGGTAGTTTCAAAAGCAAGGGCGAGTAGCGGTGACACAGATTGTATCTACAGATAATGTTGCTGATCATTTCACCAAGGCAATACCTATCAAGGCATTCGAGCGACATGTGGATGCGATGGGAATCAAAACCGTTTTGCTACGCTAGACCAAATGGGAGATTGTTAGGGTTGATGCGTTCTAAGCTTGTAAAAATTTATGTTTTGGTCTAATAAAGATTGATAGGTATTATATGAGATGTATATAGGTGCGTAACATAGTTACGTGTTCTTTTAAGAACAGAGAGTCATGGTTATATGGTAGTCCACTGAGTTGAAGACTGAGTGGATTGGTCCCATATAATCTAAATCAGTTCGCAACTATGATCAGGTTGGTCGTCTCATCATGATAAGCTGTTAGGGATGACAGTTTATGGGAAGTCTTCACCATGGTCATCACCAGGCACAGTGTCTGTGGCTAGAACGGAACTAACACGGTATACAGATCAATGAGTAGACATTGGTACCCTAAGTCGTGTTTCTACTTAGGGTAAAACGGTCCTAAACCCTGAGGAACCACGTCTGATGGACTAACCAGTTGCATGGTACTTTGGTGCACCAATGTGTGAGGATCCGTATGCAGTGATCCAAAACCACAGTGTACTGGGTTACCCAGCTGGCGTTGCATTAGTGTGTCACTCCTGCAGGCCATCCACACCCCTGAAGGGAGGTGTATTCCTTGGTGTGACTTACGCTGTACCAAATCCAGGCCTGGTGGTAATCAGTTTGACTGTTGACCGGGTTCGATTACTTGACGGGGTAATCAGAGGTACGATGTATAGGTCAGCCTGGAAGAAACCAAGTTATATGATCATTCGAGTCTGACGGTAGTCTCCACCGCTCGAAGTGAATCATGGTATCAAGTGGAGGGACAACGAGTTTACCACTATTAAGCGGAGAGCAGGGGTATGATGGAGAACATAGTAAGTCTGAGTGAATTGGAGTGCAGCCTGTATCGCACTCTGGGTGGACACACAGGTTAACTCGAGCTCAGAGGATCGATGGTACACTCGGGTAGTATGTCGATCGAGCTTGAGTTGGAAGTCATGAACCCCGGTCCCTGATGGTTCCACCTTATCAATATTATGTATGGTTCTTGAACCATCTCCTCAGAACAACATAAGCAGTAAGAGGAAGAAAGAAGTCTATGCTCTGTGTGTGCTTGGCACTAGAGCACGGTAGATGCGTAACTACATGCGAGTACTAAGGGGTAAGCCTGAGACTAGTACAGAGGCGCAGGTAGTAATCCCTAGCCATAAGTGAACTTCGCTGCATAGGTGCGATGCACCGGGGTATGTTGCGAGTTGACTAGTTGACTTTGCTAGAGCCACCCTCCAGTGGCCTCAGTTAATAGTAAGGTAACTAGTAAAGATCACTTAAGTAGTGGCCGCTAGGTCTCGCACACTAGAAATGGTCAAATTGAGGCGTCAGGGCGTTTTGGTAAAAACTCACTCTATCGGACCTCACTTGTGGCCGACCCTAGCAGTGAGAGACCATGTTAGGGTCGGCCCTATATTGTGGGGATAAGAATCCCCCATCAATAGGGCTGGCTAAAGGGATAAGGATAGGGTTTTGAATTGGTCAAAACAAGCCCTAAAAGTGGGGAAAACGGATAAATACAAGGAGAGATAAAATGGTGATTCTGGGGAGATAATTGTGGGATGTTCTTATCCCCTTAGATCATTATCCAAGGGGGTAGGCCGGCCCTATATAGGGAGCCTTATGGGACCATCCAAGAGATTGAAAAAACTGAACCCCCCCTATTTCTCATCTCCCTAGATCTCTCCCTAATCTCTCTACTTCCACGCTTGCAACTTTGTCTTCCTCGCGTGGAGTTTCGTAGAAGGAGAAGGGTCGTTCTTTGAAGGCACTCAGAGATCCGAGAGCGACGTTCTATGCATCGTGTGAGATCAGGTGAACAAGAAGGCATCATCTTCATTCATACCATCGGCTTCTTCGCGAACGATCTTCTGTTTCCATAGATAAAGAAGACAATTCTCCGCGGTTAAAAGATCCGCACGAAGGTATGAATAATCTAACACATAGATCTAGCGAGCTTTATGATTTGCATGCATGCTAGATAATTATTATGCTAGATTATCGTTATGGTGTTCGATTCACGTGCATACACATGCACACATATGTAGATTAGTTTCAATGAAAGTTTAAATCGTGTAACGTGCACCATGAACGGTTTTTCGACCGCAAAATCGTTTCCGCTGCGAGCCTCTAATACGGGATTATTCCCAATATCTTATTCATGTCCTTTCTTATGGGGAAAGAGAACGAGATACGGAGAGAGACCTCTCTTTTTTTCCATATCTTTTTCTCTCTTTAAATCTCTCTCATAATCGCTCCTTCTCTCCCTAAAACTAGTCACAGTCATCCGATTCTCTCTCTCTTCCTTAAATCTCTTACTAACCAAACTTCTCTCTCTCTCCCTCCTCAGATTCTCTCTCTTCTTTCCAATCCCTGCCGTCAACAGCTGTACCCAAGCCTTTTCATGATCGTTCCTCTCTCTCTTTGAAAATCTGGCGACTCCCCCTTCTTCGTCGTGATCTCTCTTATTTTTGTCCTTCCTTACGGGGAAAGAAAAAGAGATACGGAGAGAGAGATACGGGTAGAGAGAGATCGGGGAAAGAGAGAGAGACGGAAAGAGAGAGAGAAAGAGAGAGAGAAACGGATGGAAAGAGAGAGAAGGGAAAAAGGAGGCAATTTTTTTGTCTAGTCAGCTTGTCCTGGTCGGCTGTTCTGTTTTGTCTAGTCAGCACAAAACCGATGTCCCTTGTTATATAGATATCTATATATATCTCTACTAAAATGGAAACCTCTCTCCCTTGTTGTGACACGTGGACGTCTTTTAAAGAGCTAGAATTCTTTATCCGTGTGTAAACACGACTATCTTTTAAATCTATTTAAAAAACCTACCATAAAGATGATAAATTTTCATTCAATGGTATTTAATGGTCATTTGACGTTAATCCTTCTCTCTCTCTAATAAGTGAATCACCCTCTTCACACTTCTTCTAACAATTGGGATGTCGTCTTTGCCAAATGGCATACATCAAGTATTGGAATTGGATACGCTTATCAGAGTCACAGCGGAAGCAAAACAAAGATCCGAAGATCATGCGGTGCATGTTTCATTACAATTAATTCTACAAAACAATCTACATGCAAATCTATGATCTTAGCATATGTGCGGACACCTTAGAGGCATACTACGATCTATAGAAGACATGCATGTATCTAGTTAGATGTTTAGAATTATTATACCTTTTGGATCTATGATCCGAAGAGAATGGAACGATGATGAACCACACTTGAATTGCAAGGGAAACTGTCGGATAGCACCTTATCCTTGCGAATTGAGGAATCATCGAAGTCCCGTCTCTAAGTGCAAGGACTACGAGCCGACGGAGGAATTCATTGCGAAGTCGATGGTGTACCGGTAGGTCTCCTCCTTCTCTTTCTCTCTTCTTCCTTCTCCTTCCTTCCTCCTTCTTCTTCCTCTTTCTTCCTTGACCGAAACCTTAGAGAGGGAGAGAGGGAGAGGGGGTTCGGATTTTAGGAGAGGGGGAGAGCTAGAGCCGGCCCCTCCCTCTCTAATCCTCTTATAGGGCCGGCCTCCTAGTGCTACAAGCAAGTTAGGGTCAGCCCTAGATGGATAGGGATGAGGGGGGGCGGTTTTCAGGGTTTCCACAGCTCTATCGTGAAGCTTGGACGAAAACGCCCTTCACGAACAGTGAAAAACTGAAAAAGAGATTGAGTGAGGTGCGCTACTCGGAATCGAGTTTCGTCAGTGCCTATGAGGTCCTGGAATTATTCCGCTCATTCTAAGATCTATATTCAATATGTTCTGAGCCATATTTTAGTATTTACCAAAATACCCCTACGATCCTTAACACATGTGAATTAGGTTCTTAGGCTCCGGGCTTGCGCTCCATCGCGCTACTTCGCATCCAACGTATCCAACCAGGTCGGGGCACAATTCCTATACACAACGACAGGGTGGAACCTTCAGGGTTCGGGATCTCTAGCTCCAACCTGATCCCAGATTAACTGTTCTGGTGACACACCGAAAGTTTCGTCAATCAGCCCTACTCCGATTAACCCGCATAGCCACCCAGAGTGTGACGCGAGTTGAACTTCTAGTGATCTTAAACTTATGTTACTCCCTTGTAACCCTGTTCTCTACTATACTCTGATAATCCTTAGTCCCTCCTATTACTGGTGCCATGATACGACTCGGGCGGTGGGGAGCACCATCAGATCCTGATCGATCATCTGACTAGGAATTGATGACTTGTCATCTATAACACCATACACCTTCAGGTACTATGCCTAGCATCTGGAACATCATCAGTCATACTGACAACCACCAGGCCTGGGTTAATTGTGTGGACAGATTGACTCATCAAAACGCACCCATCCAACACTGGATGTCGGATAACCTATAGGGATTACATGTCACTCAAGCTCCAGCCAGGTAACCCAATGTACCATGGTATTGGACTATGGAAGGTCCGCACACGTTGGCACATCAAAGCACCATACAACTGGTTGGCCTAGTGTACATGGTCCCTCAGGGTTAAGGACAAAATATCTATAGTAGTAAGACGGTTTATGTACTAGTGTCTGAATCACTGAACTGTGCACCATCTTGGTTCCTGTTCAACATGATCATCATGCTTGGTCAGGTGAATGGGAATCCCATGTTCCCGTGGTGGATACTTCACCACATCCTCTACCTGCCAACAACTTGTTCTCGGTGAAGCGACTGGCATTACCTAAGCTGTGAACTAGTTCTAGGTCTACACACAACTGGTCCACTGGGTCTCCCAAGCATGGATCCACCATGTGCCTCAGTGGCCTACTGTATTCCATAGGGTCCTTTATTATATGTGTATTAACATATACCAAAGTAGTATTCTAATTAAAGCAATAACCAAAGTCATCTTTATTAATGTTAATACAGAAAATTCACGCTCAGGATACACGAGCTACAATAATCTCCCACTTGGCCTCGCGAGGAACAACAGTCTTAACTCCCATGGCATCCACGTGCTTCTCAAAAGCCTTGGTCGGTAACGCCTTTGTAAAAGGGTCCGCCATGTTATCTGCAGACGTCACCTGAGTCACTGCAACCTCCCCTCGCTTCTGCATGTTCCGGATAATGTAGTATTTCCGCTCGATATGCTTACTCTTCTGGTGATATCTTGGCTCCTTGGATTGTGCTACCGCTCCACTATTATCGCAGTAAAGGTTAATAGGATCTTAAGCTCTTGGTACACATCCTAAGTCCGTGCGGAACTTCTTGAGCCATACCGCCTCCTTGGCTGCTTTTCATACCGCAACGTACTCAGCCTCTGTCATCGAATCCGTGATGCATCCCTACTTCACGCTCCTCCAACTGACAGCTCCTCCTCCCAATAAAAACTTAAACTCTGACGTCGATCTCCTGGTTTTCGGATCTGATGCAAAATCAGAATCCGTATACCCAATTGGTATCAGTTCCTATGGAGAGTAAACTAACCCATAATCTCTCGTCCTACGAAGATACTTGAGTATACTTTTCACAGCAGTCCAGTGCCCTGGACCGGGATTTGATTGATACCTGCCCATCATGCCTACTGCATAGTATATATCTGGTCTCGTGCACTGCATAGCATACATCAGACTCCCTACAGCCGAAGCATAAGGTATCTTATGCATCTCTGCCCTCTCCTCATGAGTCTTAGGACCCTGATCCTTGGACAATTTCAGTCCATGTCTGAATGGAACCAGTCCCTTCTTGGAGTTGTGCATACTGAATCTGACCAAGATAGTATCTATGTAGGCTGACTGTGATATCAAGAGAGTTTTGTTCTGGCGATCTTGAGTTACCTTGATTCCCAGAATATAACTCGCTTCACCCAGGTCTTTCATGTCAAATTGAGAGGATAACCATACCTTCACTGTAGACAATGTTCCAACATCGTTTTCAATAAGCAGGATATCGTCTACGTAAAGTACCAGAAAAACTACTATAGTCTTATCGCTCTTTTTATAAACACATGGTTCATCCACGTTCTGTTCAAATCCATAAGACTGGATAGCCTGATCAAAACGCATGTTCCAACTTCTGGATGTTTGCTTCAGTCCATAAATGGACCTTTGCAACTTGCATACCAGACTTTCCTGACCTTTTGCGACAAAGCCTGGCGGCTGGGACATATAGATGTTTTCTTCCAAATCCCCGTTGAGGAATACGGTCTTGACGTCCATTTGCCAAATCTCCCAATCATAATTGGCTGCAATGGATAAGAGGATCCGGATTGACTTAAGCATAGCCATTGGCGAAAAGGTTTCGTCATAGTCGATCCCTTCTCGCTGGGTATAACCCTTAGCGACTAGTCTAGCTTTGTAAGTCTCAACGGTACCATCCGGACCTCCTTTTCTTTTGTACACCCACTTACACCCAATATATTTAATATTGTGAGGCAGTGTTATAAGTGTCCAGACTGAGTTTTAGGATATCGATGTCAATTCTACCTCCATGGCTTTCGGCCATGCTGCATGGTCAGAGGATATCATCGCTTCGTCATAGTTCAGAGGATCATCCTCTTGAAACTCTGGATCTACCATGAAGGCTTCTCCAATGTATCTATCAGGAGCACTTGTGGTCCTTCCACTGCAACGAGCCTGCGGTGGTTCCATAGGAGTCGATTCTATAGTATGGTTTATCTTAGTGGTATCAGCTCCTACTATATTTTCTGTTTGCGTATTCCCATCAGTACAAAGCAATTCTTTAAAAACTACTTTACTGGTGGGCTTATGGTCTATTAAATAATCCTGCTCCAGGAATACGGCATTCGTTGAGATGACAAGCTTTCTATCCTCAGGATCATAAAATAAACCACCCTTTGTCCTTTTTGGATACCCAACGAACAGAAATACCTTAGTCTTTGACTCTATCTTATCTCGCTTGTCCTTCCGCACATGTGTTGGACAACCCCAAATCCTAAAGTGCTGTAGGCTTGGCTTTCGCTTCAATCACAGCTCCCAAGGAGTTAAAGGTACTGACTTAGATGGAACAAAGTCAAATATATGCTATCGTCTCTAGGGTATATCCCCAAAAACTAGGTGGCAATATTGCATAACTCATCATAGTCCGAACCATGTCTAACAAAGTTCAGTTTCTCCTCTCAGATACACCGTTTTATTGCGGTGTCCCTGGTGCAGTCAACTGGGATACGATCCCATGCTCACGCAGGTACCTAATAAATTCATCCGATAGGTATTCGCCTCCTCGATCTGATCGAAGAGACTTGATACTTTTACCCGTCTGCTTTTCTGCTTTAGCTCTGAACTCCTTGAACTTATCAAAGGATTCAGACTTCCACCGCATTAGGTATATATATCCAAACCTCGAGTGATCATCCATGAAGGTAATGAAATACTCGAAGCCTCCTATGGCACAAACACTTATGGGCCCACATACATCAGTGTATACCAAGTCTAATACCTTTTGAGATCTACTACCTTTGGCTCAGAAAGATCTTTTAGTCATCTTGCCTTCCAGGAAAGACTCACACGTTGGTAGGCTTTCTGAAATATCTGGACTTAAAAGTCCTACCTTAACCAACCTGTGAATCCTGTCTGAGGCTATGTGTCCAATGTTGAGTAAGATATGGTCTAGGGCTTGTAAAAACCATAGTTGATTAATAAATGAGTTGATATTTATATTAGAATAGCTTAATTGGTGCGTATTATACGTGTTCGATATACTGAACTAAAAAGAGCCATGGCTGTATAGTGGTTCATCTGAGTGGGAGACTCAGTTGATTAGTACTATTAGCCTAAATTATTCACAGTTCTGATTAGGGTTGGTCGCCTTATCAGGTTAAGCTATTGGAATGACAGAGCATGGGTTTCTCCACCATGGTCATTGCCAAGCACAGTTCTGTGGCTGAACAGAACCAACATGGTGCATAGATCGGTGAGCAGACACCGGTGCACATAGCCGTGTTTCTACTTAGGGTAATAAGTCCTAAACCCTGAGAAACCATGATCGGTGGACTAACTAGTTTGGGTAACTTTGGTTCACCAACGTGTGAGGGATCTAACCACGACCCAATACCACGGTGCGCTGGGTTGCTGGGCTGGCGTTGCATCGACATACCACTCCTGCAGCCTATTCACATCCCCATTGAGAGGTGCGTTCCTTGTTCTGACATACACCGTACTAAAACCAAGCCTGGTCGTTAACAGTTGAGCTGTTAGACTGAATCCGGTTATTTGGCCAAAATAACCGGAGGTACGATATGTTAATCAACCTGGAAGGAATCTAGTCATATGGTCACTTGAGTCTGACGGTGCTCTCTACCACTCAAGTTGACACTTGGCATCGAGTGAAGGGATATCTAATTACCTAACTAAGCGGAGAGCAGGGGTATGCGAGAGAGCTTAGTAAGTCTAGGAGAATTGGAGTGCAGCCTGCGTCGCACTCTGGGTAGCCACGCAGGTTAACCGGGACCTAGAGGATTGACAGGGACACTTGGGTAGTGCGTCGATCGGGTCCGGATGGAAGCCATGAATCCTAGTCCCTGAAGGTTCCACCTTATCCACGATCGTTACGGATCATAACTTTCTCCTTGTCTCACAGTACAATATGAGTTGAAGAAATAATACCTTAATTGTCCTGTATTCTGTGAGTGCATTGTACTAGGGCATGGTGGTTGCACAGGACTAAGTGTGTTCACTAGGAAGCAACCCCAGAGTAGTGTAGGGACACATGATGTTGCCATAATTCCATGAAGAGTTCATTCCGTGTGTGCGTGTTGCACTAGAACACGGTCTGTGTGTTTAGTGATTTTTACTATAGGGGCACCCCATGTTTTACTGAGGGCACCCCAATAAATAGTAAAAACACTATTTATCACTTCATGGTATGTTAAATAGGTATAGATGAGGTGCCCTAAGTGTTAGAGTACTTTATCATGCACGGAGATGGACCATGTATGCTTCCGTATGAGGTGGATGGCCACTAGATGCATGGGGGGCATTTTGGTCATTTTAAAATATCCCGCATGCCCTAGTGGTCACCCCCCTCATTAGGGTAAATATGCATGGCCATCAAATTCATATTTAAAGGGATTAATTAAGATTTGAAATGATTTGAATCTATTCCCTTTAATTGCAAAACCAAATATGGCAACTATACAATAGTGGGCATTTATTTTTGAGGATTAATGAGAAAGAGAGAAGGGGCAACGATTCATATGGACAAGGGGAGAGAGGGGCACGGTTTTCAAGGCATATTAGGCAAGGAAAACCGAGCCTTCTTCAAATTTATCAGAGAAAGATCGATTCATCTCTCCCTTGTGTTCGGTTTTGGCCTCCCTCTCTCTCTTGGGCACTCATCTCTCTCACTCTTTGGTTTTGACCTAAGGTGTGAAGAGAAAATCTTCTTCATCTCATCTTCTTCTCCTCATAGAGTGTGTGTGATAAAGAAGAAGAGAAATCTTGCACTCAGAGATTGGAGTGCAAGGGTCCGGGTCGATTCGCGAGATCGGGTGTACCCGAAGAAGAACGAGGTTTCTCCCACGCACGTGGATACTTCCGTCATCATCAACTTGGAAGATTAACATTGCGGTGCTAAATCCCGCACGGAGGTATAATAAACTAAACCCTAGATCTATTGAATTACATACATAATTTTTATGGTGTGTTTCGATAGATGACCATAGGGGTTCGTTTGCATTTTATTTTAACCTTGCGCATTTGATTGTTTCTTAAGAAAATTTTAATAATGTATCGCACACTGTATCGATCCTAAGATCGAGTCCGGCTTCCGTTGCGCCTCTGATTTGTTTCCAACAAATGGTATCAGAGCCATTTTCGGTGTGCGATTCATGAAAATATTTTCTATTAATCGAATCAAATGCATATTTGATGAATGAATGCATTCACCGGGGTTTGCATGCGCTAGATCATATATGCATATGTGTTGCATGCTATGTTTTACTGCAGAGCGCCGTTACAAAATAATAATTGTGATTGTTTGGTTTTGGGGGTCGGACCCCGAAAAAAAATAATTGCATAGTTATTTTTTTGTTCTTTCTGTGATGGATGGTTGTAAGGCCTAATGGGACAAGTACATGGAGGTTGTTCCACGGCTTGGTTTTTCCTGGCCAATTATTTCTATTCTTGTACTTTTATTATTCTTTATCCTAGGAAAATGTGTATGAACGAGCGATTGCTCGGAGCATACTAGATTTTTCAATTACAGGCTGAAGATTTGGAGTACAAGATCAGATGGAAAATCCATTACCAGAAGACCGGATGTGGTGGGCCAAAGGAAGAGATATCCGAAAGATGCTATGAACGGGATCATCAGAGCATTGTTAGTCAGGTTCAGGGGTCGGACCCTGAACTTGATATCAATGGATGTTTATGTTTGATGGTAGTTGGATATTTTCAAAGACCCCGGTGAAATTATATATTTTAATGCTGTAGGTATTAGATTGTGGGATGCCCTTTCCCCACTGTTTGTGGGAGGCCTATTCCCTACTTGGTCCCTGCGACCATTAGGTTAGATCTCCATTTAATAACACCCGTAGTTTAATTGGTTTTTGATGGTAGTTGGATCCCATAACACTCGGTTATGCCACCGTTACGTTGAGGTCCGACGGAGGTTGTCGGATGTCCCTAATTGGTTTGACATCAAAACTAATAGTGATGTGGTGATCATCTATGACATCAAACATCAAGTTGCATACGAGGAGTCATACTAATGGGAGACCTTTCCTTGTATGTCTAGACCATAGGCTAGGTTCTAGAGCACAAAGGGTAATGATCATTTTATTTAGTATCGAAGGCTTGAAAAGTACGTAATGTGATTCTCGGGAGAAAGGTGACAACTGAGTATCCATGGGATAGGGACTATGGTCCTCTCCAAGTCTATCTATACTTCATAAGAGGTCTTAACTCTAGTGGGAGCACGGTATGACCAGGGTCTAGGTCTAGGTTGTCGCAACCTAGGATCTAAAATACTTGTATTAAAATAACTCTCACTATAATTAAGGGATGTGTAAGAGGACTCAGTTTGAGTACCCCTGGCCTCCACAGCCAACTGCTGAATTTCTGGGTGATAGGGTATGACTCAACATCCCCCTCGGGTGAGAGTTATTTTTTGTCATGCCGGAGGCTTAGCAGTCTCCTTCGGGATATGGTGGTCACAATGCCAGGAGAGAAGGGCTTTTCCTACCCTCGCGGGGGCCGCATGAACTCCCATGTTATGATTGCCTAGGCTTGTGGGTAAGCATCCGAAGCACCCGTGAGGCTACCCGTTGCATCGCGTGGAGATCACGGGGGGCTGGCCAAAAGAAAACCATGGTCCATTATAGCCTGTCTATGGCAGATTTGGATTGGGTCTGAGAGACCTGCTGTGAGCGGAGGATGCTGCACACTGCCCCCTCGGGCGGGTGTATCTGAATTCGAGGTCTCATATACATGGTAAAATTGATCCATAGATATGTCTCCGCTTTGAGGGTAGCGTTGATATTTGGATATAATTTGACTCATTTTAAAAAGACCATAAAATGAGTTTATAAAGCATTCTAATATACTCCCATTTATTTTTCAGATGACCAAACTAGACCCCTTATCGGCCATCCTAAATGATAACAAGCTTACGGGTCCTAACTATAAG
The DNA here is from genome assembly GCA_947650365.1 of Chamaelirium japonicum. Taxonomy (NCBI): domain Eukaryota; kingdom Viridiplantae; phylum Streptophyta; class Magnoliopsida; order Liliales; family Melanthiaceae; genus Chamaelirium; species Chamaelirium japonicum. The sequence goes on from OX393553.1 coordinate 4,391,911, forward strand.
GACTGGAAACGCAACCTCATGCTTGTTCTGAGGATCGGTAAACACACCATGGCCCTAACCACTCAGGAACCGAACTTACCGGGTCTTGATGCCACTGAGGCAGAGACCAAGGTTTTCTCTGACTGGCGAGATTCTAATGAGATGTGCAAGTGCTATATCATAGCTTCCTTGCAGACAACTCTACAGAAACAAGTCGAAGAAATGCTTAATGCTTCTGATATGATGCTATACCTCAAAGAAATGTTTGAGGGGCATAACCGCGTAACGCGCTACCTCACAATAAAAAAGCTCGTTAGCACTAAGATGTCTGAAAGGACGCCTGTCCGGGAACACATGCTGAAAATGCTCGGTTTCCAGAACGAACTGGCTACCATGAACATTGTGCTGGATAACGAGGTTATGACTGATATCTTCCTTGCATCCCTGTCTGGAGCCTTTGAAGGCTTTGTCACTAACTTCAACCATAACAAGTTGGAGATGACAAATATAGAGCTTCTTGGAGCTCTCCAGGCAGCAGAAGACGGGTTCAAGGTTAAAGGTGAGGCATTAAGTGCTAAGCGCAGGGCTGCTCTGAAGTCAAAGAAGCCTATGAGCAAGAAGCCTAAGAACAAGAAGTTGAAGGCAGGGCCTCTGTAGAGCCATGTGGGGACCTCTAAGTCAAGAGAGATGAAGTCACCAAGCACGAAGTTCTTCAGATGTGACGAAAAGGGCCATTGGAAAAAGCAAAAACTTGTTGTGATTTTAAATTGTTATACCGCAAGTGCACGGCGTCTATCTAATAGACAGTGGCAAATACGGGTCGATCCCACAAAGACTTGATTGAAAACTGATTAAAGAAAGGATTAATAATTAAACTAGTACGAAAATATCTCCAAAGGAGAGCAAATGAATTTCAAATTAATTAATTCTTAATCAAAATAAATGCAGTAGACTAAAAACAATAAAATAGTGGTTGTGGAGAATCAATGGATGAGAACTAGGGTTTCGGGGTTACGCTTGGACATTCACAAATAATATTGATTATTTATCTCAGTTGGGGTAGAATGGCGTGTTCACCCCAACCGGAAGATTTAACAATTAAAATCTGAGAATCTTTAATCTTAGATCTAGACAGTTGACGTTTAGCGTGAAAGAACTTGTTGCACGACACAGGGACTCTCCCTAGCATCCGACGTAACCTGGGTCAACGCCGAATCTTAAAGAGTTTATAGAAGTGTCAACGTCTCTTTGAGAAGTTGAATCACAGAGCAGTCTATTTCTATAGATTAAAGATTTGAATTATAATAAAATAATAATAATCATACGATGGTTATTCAAAACGTTCAGAACGATACTACAGTGCTGTAGAAACTTCCCTACATATCTACTATGACCAGAGTCAATAATAGAGACAAGCGAATATGCAAGCATGCGGTATTTAATAAAGATTATGAATCGACCAAAGACGAAATTACATTACGGCATAAACGGGAATCAATATTATTCATAAATAAACCAAGTTTCACCCCTAGCCCTAGCTAGGGGTTTAGCTACGCATATTCATACAATTCATAACGAAAATATAAATGCGAGCAAACTCCATTATGGATGACGAGCGTGTGTATGAGGCTTCTTTCGATGATGACGACGCGTCTTCGACGATGGCGGCGTGCGGCTTCGTGATGATGGAGCGTGGTCGGAGATGGTGGATGATGGAAGTGCAGATGAATGGTAATAGCCTCGGTGGTGAAGAAGATGGTTCGGGTAATGGACGAATAACGGATGATGGCCGGCGGCGACGGGATGTGGAACCTTCTGATGGTGAAGATGGTGAGGGTTCGGATATGTGGTAGATGGCAGTTCCCCCCCTTGGTTCGTCCTCCACACCCCTTTTATATAGGATAGAGAGAGAGAAAAGAGAGAAAGAAAAGTCCGGCTGGGCTTGCACGGTTAGAGAGAGAGAGCTTCGGCTGCATGGGATAAGGAAGGGAGAATCACCGAAGGAGAGAAAGGTTCTAGGGAGAGAAGTTCGGTTAGAGAGAGAAAAAGGAAAGAATAGAGAGAGAATCAAGGAGGAGAGAGAGATGTAGGGAAAGGAAGAGAGAAGTTCGGCTGGGGGTTTCTCGGGTACAGCTAGGAGGCTGATCGGGTAAGGGAGAGAGAGAAGTTCGGTTGGGTTAGAGAGAGGATCCCGGAGAGAGAGAGAGTCATTCGGCTGCAGGCCGATCGGGTCAGGGAGGAGAGAGAGAGCTGGTGGGTTCCGGACCTTCTGGTTTGCATGGGGTTCTAGAGAGAGAAAAACAAGGAGGAGATAGAGAGAAGTTCGGCTGGGCTGTTGGGTCTCGATCGGGTAAGAGTCTAAGAGAGAGGAGAGAGTAAGGAAAGAGGGAGAGAGTATCGGAATTTAGAGAGAAAACGTCAGGCTGGCGGTTGGGTTCACATGCAAGCATGCATGTGTTTGCTCTAGGATCGGATGGACGGCTGTGATCAGTTCCGGTTTTAAAGGGAGAGTGTGGGTAAGGTGTTCGGCTGGGGGTTCGGTTAATGGGCCTCCATGCAATGGATCGGACAGCTGTGATTAAAGGGGGATAGAGGGGCGGCTTTGATCAAGTGGGAAGGAACGATGGGAGCTGTGGGCCGCTGGTGCACATGCATGCATGCATGCCTGCATGGACGGCTGCGATGACTTCCAAGTGGGGAGGTTAGAAACAAAAGGTTCTGATGGGATCCGGCCGGTTTTGATGGGTTTTCAGGAGACGGAGATGCTGGGTTCACATGCATGCATGCATGGGTTTGGATAGGTGGAACGGATGGTTGTGATGAATCGGACGGCTGCGATTAGTTGAAATGAAGGACTGGGTGCAATGGGGTTTTTTAGAGAGGGAGATATAGAGAGATGGAGGATCGGGTGGTCGTGATCGGGTGCACAAGTGGGGACTTGGGTGCCATGCGATGCAAATGAGAGCTGTGATGGATCTCGATGGGGTATTACATGGCTATGATGGAAAAAGAGAGTAAAATAGGGAGAAGAAAGGTGGTAGGTCATTCGGGTTCCACCATCCGGGCCATCTGATCTCGTCAACCTCCGTCATTCCATTTGCATACGTGTAATCCTCCTCTATGTTTGAATCCTGCATTGCGCCGGCTCGATGAAGCCTTCCCTTGACTGAATCATCATAGATATTCTTTTTCCCATTGATCTTCAGAAAAGCCTCCAAACAGCCTGTGCATGCTCCATCGACTCTCCATGAAAATGTTCATCACTCTATCATGATGCTCTTGAGCTAGCTTCGCCAAGAACCGGATTCATTCCCTGAAAGACACACAAGAAATGACACTTATCAGATTCAAATACGATTATCGATAAAAGGATAATTTGGACTATTGGGATCCGTATTTTTCATGCATGCAATGTATGAGAGCGAACCAATATACCGTTGGGTTCGTATGAAAGTCTACTATATCATGGTGCAAAGAAACTCATGCAGTTTACGTGTAGTATGAAAGTTTTACGTAGCAAACTGATGATATATGCATAATACTAAAAGGATAATTCGCACAAATTAGCCGCTCAACACACTGCACAAAGCCTCAAGGTGCTGGGACAGGTAATTCTCATATACTTGTAGTTGAGTCACTTCTTTCAAGTAGCAGTTCTTTTGCATCTTGGATTGTGGATTCTGGTTCCACTGACCATGCCTGTAACTCTTTACAGGGGTTCCAAGTAAGCAGAAGGCTACTTGATGAAGAAGTGGTCCTGAGCATGGGGACTTATACTGTTGCAATCGCAGAAGCAGTTGGAGATGTTTATTTATCTTTTTCTAATGAAAAGACTTTGATTTTAAGAGACGTATTATATGTACCGTCTTTGAGATGTAATCTAATTTCTGTTTCTTCTATGGTGAATGATGGTTATTAGTTCTTTTTGATACATCTGGTGTGTCTATTAGAATGAATGGAACTTTCATTATTAGATGAATAGTTCAGAACAGTCTCTATATTCTAAGTCCTAAATTAGAGAAAGAAAACATAACCGTTTTGAATATTAACTTATCTAAACGTAAGAAACCTTTAGAAAATCTAACTCTATTATGGCATCTAAGACTTGGGCATATTGCCTTAGATAGAATTCATAGGTTGGTCAAGGCCGGGCTTCTGGAAACAGATCCCTCGGAGATCCTTCCAACCTGTGAGTCTTGTCTGGAGGGCAAAATGACCAAGAGGGCTTTTAAAGCCAAAGAAAATAGGGCCACAGAGATATTAGAGTTAGTTCATTCTGATTTATGTGGACCCATGAGCGTCCAAGCATTAGGAGGCCATGAGTACTTCATCACGTTTACTGATGATTACTCAAGATATGGCTATATCTACCTAATGTATCGAAAGTCTGAGTCCTTTGACAAGTTCAAAGAATTTAGAGCCGAAGTTGAAAAGCAGACTGGTAGATATGTGAAAGCCCTTCGATCTGATCGAGGAGGTGAGTACCTATCGGACGAGTTCCTTGGGTATCTTAGAGACAGTGGAATTGTATCCCAGTTGACTGCTCCAGGTATACCACAACAGAATGGAGTTTTTGAGAGAAGGAATCGGACCTTGTGGACATGGTCCATAGTATGCTGAGTTATGCTAGTTTACCAACCACATTTTGGGGATATGCCCTATTAATAGCAGCTTATATCTTAAACCATGTCCCATCTAAATCAATGCCTCTAACTCCTAGAGAACTGTGGTCAAAGCGAAAGCCTACACTGCAGCATTTCAGAATATGGGGATGTCTTGCACATATGCGAAAGGACAAGAGGGATAAGATGGAGACTAAGTCTAAGGTATGTCTATTCATAGGCTATCCTAAAGAAACAAAAGGTGGTATATTCTATGATCCTGAGGATAAGAAGGTACTCGTTTCTACGAATGCCATTTACCTAGAGCAGGACTATATTATGGACCGCAAGCCAACCAGTAAGGTAGTTCTGGAAGAGCTACTGGGTATTGGTGGAGGTAGCACATCCGGTAATATAGAGGAAAGAGGTAACATTGAAACTAGTATACCAGAGACTGTAGAAACGAATCGCTCAGTACCACCATTACCTCGTCGCAGTGGGAGACAAATCAGAGCTCCTGAAAGATACTATGGAGAGACTTTATTAGTTGATCCAGAGATTCAGGAGGATGATCCCTTGAGCTATGATAAGGCGATAAAATCTTCTGACAGTTCTGCTTGGCAAAAAGCCATGGAGGCAGAAATTACATCTATGTCCCAAAATAATGTCTGGACATTTATTGCATCATCACCCAATATTAAACCTATTGAGTGTAAGTGGGTGTACAAGAAGAAAAGAGGACCCGATGGTTCCATTGAGACTTATAAAGCTAGATTAGTTGCCAAGGGTTTTACCCAACGAGAAGGGATCGATTATGACGAGACCTTCTCACCGGTAGCTATGCTTAAGTCTATTCGAATCCTCTTATCCATCACAGCCCACTATGATTGGGAGATCTGACAGATGGATGTCAAGACAGCTTTCCTAAATGGGGATTTGGAGGAAGACATATATATGATGCAGCCTCCAGGTTTTGAGTCAGTAGGTCAGGAAGATCTGGTTTGCAAACTTCAGAGGTCCATCTATGGATTGAAACAAGCATCCAGAAGTTAGAATATCCGTTTTGATTAGATAATTCACTCATATGGATTAGATCAAAATGAGGATGAACCTTGTGTGTACAAAAGGAGTGATAATACTATAGTGGTATATTTAGTACTTTTTGTAGATGGTATACTATTGATTGGAAATGACGTAGGAATATTATCTACGGTAAAAGTCTGGTTATCCTCGCAATTCGACATGAAAGACCTAGGTGAGGCGAGTTATGTTCTGGAGATTAAGGTAACTCGAGATCGCCAGAACAAAATTCGCTCACTCTCACAAGCTGCTTATATAGATAAGATACTGGCCAAATGCAGCATGCAGGACTCCAAGAAGGGTTTCTTGCCATTCAGATATGGCTTGAAATTATCTAAGGATCAATGTCCTAAGACACCTGAGGAGAAGGCAGAGATGCAGAAGATACCTTATGCTTCAGTAGTGGGTAGTCTAATGTATGCCATGCAGTGCACGAGGCCAGATATCTGTTTTGCAGTAGATATGATGGGTCAGTTTCAGTCGAACCCGGGTACAGTGTTGGAATTGGATCCGCTAATCAGAGTCGCAGCGGAAGCAAAAGAAAGATCCGAAGATCATACGGTGTATGTTTCATTACAATTCATGATACAAAACAATTTACATGCAAATCTACGATCTTAGCATATGTGCGGACACCCTAGAGGCATACTACGATCTACGGAAGACATGAATGCGTCTACTTAAGTGTTTAGATTCATCATACCTTTTGGATCTATGATCCGGAGAAAACGGAACGATGAAGAACCGCACGTGAATCGCAAGGGAAGCTGTCGGATAGCATCTTGTCCTTTGCGAATTGAAGAATCCTCGAAATCCCGTCTCTGAGTGCAAGGATTTCGAGCCGACGGAGGAATTCGTTGCGAAGACAATCGCGAGCCACGTGATTTTCTCCTCCTCTTTCTCCTTTCTTCCTTCTCCTTCCTTCCTCTTCCTTCTCCCTTCTTCTTCCTCTCTTTTCCTTGGCCGAAACCACAAAGGAGGAGACTAGGGGCCGGATTTTTGGAGGGGAGGAAGTAGAACAATAGGGCCGGCCCCTCCCCTCCCTATTTCCTTTATAGGTCCGGTCTCCCATGGCTCCAAGGAGCCTAGGGCCGGCCCTAGGTAGATAAGGATGAGGGGGGGTCGGATTTTAGGTTTATCCGAAGTCTATCGTGAAGCCTGGACGAAAACGCCCTTCATAAAAAGCGGAAAACTGAAAGAGAGACCGAGTGAGGTGCGCTACTTGGAATCGAGTTCCGTCAGTGCCTGTGAGCTCCTGGAATTATTCCGCTCATTCCAAGATCCATATTCAATATGTTCTGAGCCATATTTCAGTATTTACCAAAATACCCCTATGGCCCGTAACACATGTGAATTGAAATGACGACCTTCCTCAAGGCGAACCAAGACGTGTTCGCATGGTCGGTTGAAGATATGCTGGGCATCAAGCCAGAGATAGCATGCCACCACCTTAACATTTGAGAAGGAGTCACACCTGTCCGCCAAAAGCCCCGGTCGCTAGCACCAGATAAAGCAGCTGCTATCAACTTGGAAGTAGAAAAATTGCTACGGGCAGACATCATCTGAGAGGCCCAGTATCCGAAGTGGATCACCAACATGGTCGCATTCCCCAAGAAGTCCAGAGCCATACGTGTCTGCATTGATTTCACAAACCTCAACCAGGCGTGCCTGAAGGACAGCTACCCGCTACCTCAGATTGATACCTTGGTAGATTCAACAGCTGGGCTTGAGAGGCTCTCATTCATGGATGGATACTCGGGCTATCACCAAATCCCCATGTACCCGGAGGACCAGGAGCACACTACCTTTGTCATAGGCCAAGGACCCTACTGCTATAAGATGATGCCTTTCGGGTTGAAGAATACGGGAGCAACTTATCAAAGGCTGGTACATAGAATGTTCATCGAGTAAATTGGAAGGAACTTGGAGGTCTACGTCGATGACTTGCTCAAGAAGAGCCAGACAGAGGAGACGCACATGCAAGACCTGGAGGAAACCTTTGCCACTCTACGAAGATATAGCATGAAGTTCAACCCGGTCAAGTGCGCCTTTGGTGTGATGTCGGGAAAATTTTTAGGCTATTTGGTCACTCGATGGGGGATTGAGGCCAACCTAGAACATATCCGAGCTTTGGTGGAGATGCCATCACCCAAGTCGTGGAAGAAAGTACAGAAGCTAACCGGCCGGATCAACGCTCTTAATCACTTCATATCCAAGTCCTCAGACCAGTGTCGGCCCCTGTTCGAAAGGCTAGGCAAGCTCACACCCTTCGATTGGGACCAGTGATACAAGGAAACGTTTCAAGAACTAAAGTCATACCTCGACCGACCTCCAATCCTGACAGCCCCTGAGCCTGGTGCAACACTGAGGGTGTACCTTTCAGTATCTGAAGTAGCAATTAGCGCAGTACTGTTATACAAGCGAGACAGGGTAGAGAGACCCGTCTACTACTTCAGTCACATCATGACTTCGGCTGAAACTAGATATGCACGGATTGAGCAAGTCACCCTGGCATTGGTGTATCTAGAAGGCTCCGCCCATACCTCGTTGCCTATCCTATCGAGGTCATCACCGAGCACCCCGTAAAGGAAGTACTAGACAACTCCACTCGGGCAGGTAGCCTGAGTAAATGGGCTGCTGAACTTCAAGAATTCGGCCTTCGATATGTGCCTCGAAAGGCAATCAAAGGCCAAGCAATCACGGACTTCCTCAGTGACTTCCCGGCAGAAAACGCTACACCGGTGTCAGGAGTGTTGGAAGACCTGTCGGTGGCTACCGGCTGACCCATAGGAGTCGGTGCGGCAGCAGGACAATGAGAAGATGAAGAGCAAGGATGGAGGTTGCTCGTAGATGGCTCATCATGCGCAACTGGCAGTGGTGTGGGGGTAATCCTAATAACTCCTAACCATAAAAATTTTAAAAAGTCAGTGCGACTACTTTTCCCAGTGACAAACAACAAAGCCAAATGTGAGGCAATGCTGACAGGGTTGGAGATGGCAGAAGCGCTAGGGGTGACCAACTTACAAGTCTACGGCAACTCACAGCTCGTGATCAATCAAATCATCAGCAAATACGAAGCTCGTGATGCAAGAATGATATCCTACTTGAAGCTAGTTCGGGAGCTGATGGCTAAGTTTGAAAGTATAGACTTCCACCAGTTCTCCAGAGCGGAGAACAAGCGAGCGAATGCCCTTGCTAATCTAGCATCAGTGCTTAGAGGAAATGAAGAAAAAAGGGTCGTTATCGAGGTACAAGTCGACCCCGGAATAGTTGACCACACAAAGGATAGTTGCCTGGCCGAGAAGACGCAAATCATTGAAGCAGTCTATGTCATCGCGGCTGGTGGTGATTGGGTAGTCAATATGAAGAAGTACCTACTCGATGGGATACGACCAGAAGGCACCAATAATTCAAGAAGAGTCAGGGCGGATGCACCGAGATACACTCTTATTGAAGATGAACTGTACAAGCACTCGTTTGGCGGACCTTACCTCAAATGCCTCACAGGAGAGAAGCGACAGAAATTATAAGGGAGGTACATGAAGGAGGATGTGGGAATCACTCTGGAGGAAGATCCCTTGCATGGAAAATAAAACTGCAGGGTTACTATTGGCCCACCATAGAAGCAGATGCGGAAGGGTACGTGAAGAGATGTCTTCAATGCCAAAAGCATGCTCCCTCCATACACTAATTAGCTGAAGAGCTACACCCAATATCCAGCCCTTGGCCCTTCCAGCAGTGGCGGTTGAATATTTTAGGTTCGTTCCCGACGTCGCCCAACCGAAGGAAGTTTCTCCTTGTCGCTACTGACTACTTCACCAAGTGGGTGAAGGCCATTCCTTTGCTGAAAATTAGAGAGGTACAAGTCGGAAAGTTTTTATGGAGTAGCATCATCTGTCTATTCGGCTTACCGCAAGCCTTTGTCGTAGACAACGGGCGTCAGTTCGATACAGAGTCAATTAAAAAGTTTTATGCCAACACCAACATCAAGTTGTTCTTCTCTACACCCCAATACCCTCAGAACAATAGGCAAGCAGAGTCGACGAACCGACCTATTCTAGACATACTGAAAAAGAAGTTCGATCAGAAAAAGGGTCTGTGGGAGGAGGCCTTACCAGGAGTTCTATGGGCTTACCGCACGACACCGAAGCGACCAACAGGTGAGTCCTCGTTTAGTCTCACCTACAGCTCCGAAGCAATCCTGCCCACAAAAATACTGGTACCGATATTGCGGACAGCTGTAACTACCGACCCAGAGGTGAATGGCGAACTCCTGCTTGATAACCTAGACCTACTGGAGGAAAAAAAGGGAAAGAGCGAGAGCACATTTAGCTAACTATCATCAAGCCATTAAGAGGGCGTACGACCACAAAGTTAGGAGGTGACTCTTCAAGCAAGACGATCTGGTTATGTGGAAGGTCTTCGATAACACTAAAGAGCCAGAAAGTGGCAAGCTGAGAGCTACTTGGGAAGGGTCATATATCGTTGATAGCATGGGAAAGAATGGTGCCTATCGTTTGAAGACCCAAGATAGTGACGTGCTGGCAAAGCTATGGAATGCAACCAACTTGCGCAAGTTCTACCAAGTCAGCTGAGCAGGAGGAATGCATGTAATCATTTTGTAGCTCAAATTCTATTCAATAAAGATGCATTTTCTTAGTACTTTCGTGTATGTGTAATGATGGTGGTCGACTAACACAATAAAAACCAAGTGGTACTTAACACTCCAAGCGAGTTCTACCACTTGGCTGACCGGTCAATAGGTCCCTGCGCAGGGCATGACCGGCCGGTGAACGCCTTGGAAGATTAGTCGATAGATCCTGCTTGCGTACAACCGATCAGCCAACTTAAACCATGCGGTATATAACACTCCTAGCGAGTTCTGCCACTTGGCCGATCGGTCAATAGGTCCCTGCGCAGGGCGTGATCGACCGATGAATGCCTTGGAAGATTGGTCGATAGACCCCGCTTGGGTACGACCGATTAACCAACTTAAACCATATGGTACATAACACTCATAGCGAGTTCTACCACTTGGCCGACTAGTCAACATGTCCCTTCATAGGACGTGGCCGGCCGGTGAACATCTTAGAAGATTGGTCGATAGACCCCGCTTGGTATGACCGATCAACCAACTTAAACCATGTGGTACATAACACTCCTAGTGAGTTTTACCACTTGGCCGACTGGTCGACAGGTCCCTTCATAGGGCATGACCGGCCAGTAAATGCCTTGGAAGATTGGTCGATAGACCCCGCTTGGGTATGATCGATCAACCAACTTAAACCATGCGGTACGTAATACTCCAAGGGAGTTCTACCACCAGGTCTACTGGTCAACAGACCTCGCTTGGGTACGATCAGTTAATCTACTTAAGCCAAGTGTTAAGTGACACACCGAGCAAGTTCTATCGCCTAGATGGCAAGTCGATGTATTTCTTTAAGGGGCAAGACTGGGCGATGTGTAATTATTGCAAAGGATTGACAAGAGGAAATCAAAGGAAAATACGATCATATGAAGATAAATAACCACCAGTGGTTCTAGTACAAGCCAAAAGAGCAATTCATTACATCGCAAAATACAACAGGAAGGGGGTCAATCCTCTAAGGGGCCTTTCCCTTTCCCCTTCGACAGTTGACTTCACAGCTTGTCGACTTTCTTTCGCCATCCGGCCACCTGATCGTCGAGAGCTTCCTGTGCCTCCCTGTTGAGGTCCTTAAACTATTGAGCAAGCGCCGCATTTTGTGATGCTGCCTGGTCTGCAGCAAGTTCAAGGGTAGAATTCAGCACAGCGAGTTTAGCCTCGTAAACTGCTCGGGTTGCATTCGACTCACTTCGGAGCATCCTAATCATGGCGGTTTATTCCACGAACCAAGCATTCACCGTAGTGAGATCGGACTGTGCAGTCTCCAGAGCGGCCTCAAGATCGAGCGGTCTGCAGTAAGATCCGCCTATATGAACCCAAATTGGGTCTTGAGTTTAGCCACCTCCTCGAAGTGGAGCTTTTTGGCTTCTGACAACATGTCCCTGGTTTTAACCAATTCTTGCTGAGCAATCCTCAGAGAGAGTTCACGCTGAGCAACCCTTTGTGCGCTCCCTTCGGCAGCCCGGCCAGCTAGCATGGTGATACGGCTCCCCATCTGTCAAAAGTGGAGGTGATGAGTATCATAGAGCTGGTAGAATGAGTTACTAACAGAAACAAATTATCAGATCTAAGAAGACTCACCTCGCGAAGGTCGACAAGTGAGTCTTGCCAGCTTGCACTACCTACCGCCACATCCTCCCTCTCCCGTACCGGAGGAGGAGCCAAATCCTCTTCCTCCATCTCATGGCGAGTGGAGGTCCCGCTAGCACGGCGGTGAGGTGCAGACACAGAAGCCCCACGAGGAGACCCAGGAAGAGGTCTGGAGGCACCTGCTGAAGTAGCGGAGGAAGGTGAAGGAATATAGGAGTCTAGGTGATCCCCCGGCATAGCAAAGGTCGGAGCAGCACGGGTGCGAGATGAAGTTTGAGCTCGCGACTCTGCAGAATCTGATGACATGATATGACTCCTCCTCCCATAGGAAGGGGGGAGTGTATCCACGTGACATCTCTGATTCATCTACCTCCATGAAATTTAGACTAGGAGGAAGCTCATCCTCAACCCAGTCGTCAAGAAGAGACTACAGTACTTTGAAAGTCGATCACCTCAGGACGCAACCCAGCCCTCGACAATGTCCTCACCCTTAGCAGAATTGGTATAATCATTGGGGATCAGACGTCTCCTTGAACCCTCTAATTTGGTTGAAGCGGCAGCGCCTTCAGAAGTACCTGCCCTGCTGCCTTCGCCCACAGTCGTAGTAGAACATTGATGACGCCTGAGGATTATGCAAAGTTTAGACATCGTAGTGTTGGGATTGTAACGTCTAATGGAGCTCACGTACCTATTGGGATTTTCTGAAGTAGAAGTTGATCGTCCTCCTCTCCCACTAGTCGTTGTAGGTGGGCTGACGTGGTCTGCTGGCTGTTTCCCTTTCTTAGGAGTAGACCCGGGATTACGAGCTCTGACCAGCGGGAGTTTTGGGAACAACTGCCTCCAGTCGTCGTCATCTTTAGTGATCCTCTTGATTAGCGCATCTAGATCTTCTTTAACAGAGTCAGGGCACTTGAGTTGCCCAGAAGGGTAGAAGGCTTCTATGGGGTAGGCAAGGTAGGAGACAGCCTCAGGGACCTTGTAACGGCCCCTCCACGGTCCCCAACCACAAGTGGGCACTCCTTCCAACCCCTGACTGAGTTACACAAGCCTCTAATAGGAGGGTGGCTGCCAATACGAGCCTGCAGGCTGAAGTAGGAATACACGGAGCCGATGGTTACCTTGTAGTCCTTGATGAAGTACTTCTTGAGAAAATAGGCCACACAAAGATAGGCCACACAAAGTTGCTGCCCTGCTATCTTCTCTACTGCTTCTACGCAACGAAGCATTCTCCATCCGTTGTCTGTAATCTGGCCAGGGGACACCCCCATACGATCCAATAATCAACTGGATAAGCTCACTAACGGAAGCCTCAGGCCGTATCTCAATTACCTCAAAGTGATAATTATGTGGTCGTCTGAAGGGTCCAAGGGACCAGTTACAAATGAGAGAAATATCAGTGGGAATGCCGTATGTCGTCCGAATGTCTTCCAACAAGGAAAACTTTTTGGGAACCGAGAACCACCCGAAAGACATCGTCGATGAAGGAGCGACAACCCAACACGTCGAGACATGTAGTTGATTGCGAGCGGCTAACTGTAAGCAGCAACGAAGCGCGTGGCCTCCTACTAGCAACCACGAGACGTGTATTTGATGGAGAGCTGCAACATAACGCACGACCAACCCACGTAACGCACGATCGACCCAAACAAGCCTCAACCAGCAGAAGAGAAAGAGAGAAAGAGAGAAAGATTTGAAGCAGAAGTGAAAATGTGAACCCTTAGGGATCTAAATATAGAGAAACTTGGAGCCTTGAGGGTCGGTTCAAATCCTGAAAAAGGTAGAAAGCTGGGTGGCGGCATGTAGTGATGCCAAGTGGCGCAAAACTGGGAAAAGATCGGTCTGACATTTGGGACTCCAGCAACACTGAAATTAGGGGTTAGAACCATTATGGTACGCACATCGAGACTAGCATGCAAACCGAGGCAAAAGAGTCCTGATCAGTTGGAGCTAGAAATCGACCGACTGTGAGGGGGTATTGTGTGTACTATTGGAAATAATTCCATGGTAGAGGTCCATAGCGGAAGCAAAGAGTAGGTGGTTAGACCGTGAACGGTGTGCGTTATATATCAAAATTTTCATCAAAACGATCTACATGTGTGTGTATGAATTTAGCATGGAAACTACACGAACCCTTAATGGCGATCTAGCGAAAAGAATAATCTAGCATGCATATATATTTTATCTCTACACTAGATCAACATGTTAGAAGTCATACCTCCGTGCGGATTCTTTCATCGCGATAAATTCCTTCTTTGTCGATAGAGACGGGCTCGGATCTGCTCAATATGCCTTCGGTGCAACGGCTATAACTTTCTATTCCAAACTCCGATTGGGCTGAAATTTGGACTACATGTAGAGAACTTTAAGAAGCAACTTTTGCAAGTAGTTTTAGATTGTTTGAAGTTCTGTAGCTCTTAAAATCGCAGAAACATCACTGATTTTTTGTGCAGATTTTGGACAACAAAAGCTTGCGGAATACACCTTCTAGTTCACCCGATCTCGCACGATGCATGAAACTGTTGGAAGTTAATCCGGGTCAGAGGCTCGCAGCGGAAGCGATTTGGCGGTCGAAAGACCGTTCATGGTGCACGTTACGCGATTTAAATTTTCATAGAAACTATTCTACATATGTGTGCATGTATATGCACGAGAATCGAAAACCCCTAACGGCAATCTAGCGTAATGATTAACTAGCATGGATGCAAATCATAATGCTCGCTAGATCTACATGTTAGATTACACATACCTTTCGTACGGATCTTTTAACCGCGGAGAATTGTCTTCTTTGTCGATGGAGACGGAAGATCGTTCGCGAAGATGCCGACGGTACGAATGGAGATGTTGCCTTCTTGTTCACCCGATCTCACACAATGCACGGAACGTCACTCTCGGATCTCTGAGTGCCTCCGAAGAACGACCCTTCTCCTTCTTCAGAACTCCACGCGAGGAAGACGAAGTAGCAAGCGGGAAACGGGAGATGAAACGGGAGAGAACTCGAGAGATGAGAGGAGGGGGGGTTCGGTTTCTGTAGCACATGGGGCCGGCGCCCATAGGTGCTTTTATAGGGCCGGCCACCCCCCCTTGGATAAGGTTCCAAGGGGATAATGACCCCCTTATCTCATCTCTCCATTATCTCCTTTTTATCTCTCCGCGTATTTATCCGTTTTCCCACTTTTTAGGGCTCGATCTTAACCGATTTTATCGCCCCATCCCTATCCATATGGCCGGCCCTATAGATGAGGGATTCTTATCCCTACATCATAGGGTCGGCCCTGGTGAGGTGTCCCACCACTAGGATCGGCCAACAGTGAGGTCCGGTAGAATGAGGTTTTTACCAAAACGCCCCGACGCCTCATTTTGATCATTTCTAGCGTGCGATACCTAGCGGCCATTACTTAAGTGATATCTACTAGTAACTTACTATTAACTGAGGCCACCGGAGGGTGCCTCTAGCAAAGTCAACTAGTCAACTCGCAACATACCCCGGTGCATCGCACCTATGCAGCGAAGTTCACTTATGGCTAGGGATTACTACATGCGACTCTGCACTAGTCTCGGGCTCAACCCTTAGTACTCGTATGTAGTTACGCATCTACCGTGCTCTAGTGCCAAGCACACACGGAGCGTATACTTCTTTCTTCCTTCTGCTTATGGTGTTCCGAGGAGACGGTTCAAGAACCGTACATAATGTTGATAAGGTGGAACCATCAGGGACCGGGGTTCATGGCTTCCAACTCAAGCTCGATCGACACACTACCCGAGTGTACCATCGATCCTCTGAGCTTGAGTTAACCTGCGTAGCCACCCAGAGTGCGACGCAGGCTGCACTCCAATTCACCAAGACTTACTATGTTCTCCATCATACCCCTGCTCTCCGCTTAGTAGTGGTAAACCCGCTGTCCCTCCACTTGATGCCATGATTCACTTCGAGCGGTGAAGACTACCGTCAGACTCGAATGATCATATGACTTGGTTCCTTCCAGGTTGATCTATACATCGTACCTCTGATTACCCCGTCGAGTAATCGAACCCGGTCAACAGTCAAACTGATGACCACCAGGCCTGGGTTTGGTACAGTATAAGTCACACCAAGGAACGCACCTCCCATCAGGGGTGTGGATGGCCTGCAGGAGTGACACGCTAATGCAACGCCAGCCGGGTAACCCAGTACACCGTGGTTTTGGATCACTGCATATGGACCCTCACACATTGGTGCGCCAAAGCACCACACAACTGGTTAGTCCATCAGTCGTGGTTCCTCAGGGTTTAGGACCGTTTTACCCTAAGCAGAAACACGGCTTAGTGTACCAGTGTCTGCTCACTGATCTGTACACCGTGTTAGTTCCGTTCAGCCACAGACACTGTGCCTGGTGATGACCATGGTGAAGACATCCTATGAACTGTCATCGCCAACAGCTTAACATGATGAGGCGACCAACCTGATCATAGCTGCGAACTTATTTAGGTTATATGGGACCAATTCACTCAGTCTTCAACTCAGTGGACTACCATATAACCATGGCTCTCTGTTCTCAAAAGAACACGTAACAATGTTACGCGCCTATATGCATCTCAAATAATAATAACTATCAATCTTTATTAGACCAAAACATAAAGTTTTACAAGCTTAGAACACATCAATCCTAACAATCTCCCACTTGGTCTAGCGAAGCAAAACGGTTTTGACTCCCATCGCGTCCACATGTCGCTCGAATGCCTTGGTAGGTATTGCCTTTGTGAAAGGATCAGCAACATTATCTGTAGATGCAATCTGTGTCACCGCTACTCGCCCTTGCTTTTGAAACTGCCGAATCAAGTGGAACTTGCGCTCGATGTGCTTCCCCTTTTGGTGATGTCTTGGCTCCTTTGCTTGTGCTACCGCCCCACTATTGTCGCAGTAAAGCACAATAGGTAACTGGGCCTCTGGTACACAGCCCAAATCCGTAAGGAATTTCTTGAGCCATACCACCTCTTTGGCTGCCTCGCATGCTGCAACGTACTCAGCCTCTGTGGTAGAGTCTGCGATGCATTTCTGCTTCACACTCTGCTAACTAACCGCTGCTCCTCCTAACATAAACACAAAACCTGATGTCGACTTCCTGGATTCCAAATCTGACATAAAGTCAGAATCTGTATATCCAATCGGCGTCAGTTCTTGTCCAGTGTAAACCAACTCATAGTCCCTTGTTCTACGAAGGTACTTGAGTATACACTTCACAGCTGTCCAGTGATCTGGACCTGGATTCGACTGAAACCGACCCATCATTCCTACTGCAAAACAGATATCAGGCCTTGTACAATGCATAACATACATTAGACTACCTAATGCCGAAGCATAAGGTATCTTCTGTATTTCTGCTCTCTCCTCAGGTGTCTTAGGACATTGATCCTTAGACAGTTTTATGCCATGTCTAAATGGCACAAAACCCTTCTTGAAGTTTTGCATGTCAAATCTAGCCATAACCTTATCTATATACGCAGCCTGTGACAGCGAGAGAATCCTGTTCTGGCGATCACGTGTTACCTTGATCCCCAAAACATAACTCGCTTCACCCAGGTCTTTCATATCGAACTGTGTTGACAACCAGACCTTTACCGTTGACAATGTTCCTACATCATTCCCAATGAGTAGAATATCGTCTACGTAAAGTATCAAATATATCACTGTAGTCTTATCACTCCTCTTGTATACACATGGTTCATCCTCGTTTTGAGTAAATCCATATGATTGGATTGCCTGATCAAAACGGATGTTCCAACTTCTAGATGCTTGCTTTAGTCCATAAATGGACTTCTGCAACTTGCAAACTAGATGTTCCTGACCCTCTGACTCAAAACCTGGTGGCTGCATCATATAAATGTCTTCTTCCAAATTCCCGTTAAGGAATGCTGTCTTGACATCCATTTGCCAGATCTCCCAATCATAATAGGCTGCAATGGATAGGAGGATCCGAATAGACTTTATTATAGCTACCGGCGAGAAGGTTTCGTCAAAGTCGATTCCTTCTCTCTGGGTATAACCCTTGGCAACTAATCTAGCTTTATAAGTCTCTATAGATCCATCAGATCCTCTCTTCCTTTTATACACCCACTTACACCCAATAGGTTTAATATTGGATGATGGTGTAACAAGAGTCCAGACAGCGTTATAGGACATTGATACAATTTCTGCCTCCATAGCCTTTTGCCAGTCAGAGCTGTCAGAAGCTCCCACTGCCTCATCGTAGCTCAGTGGGTCATCCTCCTGACCCTCTGGATCAACCAATAAGGTTTCTCCATAGTATCTGTCAGGAGCTCTGATATTTCTCCCACTGTGACGAGGTGGTGGTGGTGTTACAGGATTAACAGCTTCTACAGTATCTGGTATATTATTATCTGTAATGTCAGCTCCCACTATGCTTTCGGATGCGCTATTTGATCTAGTACCCAGCAGTTCATCCAGAACTACCTTACTAGTAGGTTTGTGGTCCACAATATAATCCTGTTCTAGGAAATAGGCGTTCGTAGAAACGATCACCTTCTTTTCCTCAGGATCATAAAATAGACCACCTTTGGTCTCCTTAGAATACCCTACAAATAAGCATACTCTGGTTTTAGATTCCATCTTTTCCCTCTTATCCCTTCGCACATGTGCAGGGCATCCCCATATTCTGAAATGTTGTATCAATGGCTTTCGCTTTGACCACAGTTCTCTAGGGGTCTGAGGCATTGACTTAGACGGAACGTGATTCAGAATATAAACTGCTGTTTGTAGGGCATATCCCCAAAAGGTCATTGGTAAACTGGCGTAACTCATCATGCTACGAACCATGTCCAACAAGGTTCGATTCCTTCTCTCGGAAACTCCATTCTGTTGTGGGGTACCTGGAGCAGTTAACTGGGATTTTATCCCATGCTCCACCAAATACCCTAGGAACTCGTCAGATAGGTATTCACCTCATCGATCAGATCGAAGGGTTTTTATATATTTACCTGTCTGCTTTTCTACTTCAGCCCTGAACTCTTTGAACATGTCAAAGGATTCCGACTTCCGATGCATCAGGTAAATATAACCATATCTTGAGTAATCATCAATGAATGTGATGAAATACTCATGGCCTCCTATCGCCTTGACGTTCATGGGTCCACACACATCCAAATGGATTAACTCTAACACCTCAGTAGCTCTTACTCCTTTGTCTTTAAAGGACCTCTTGGTCATCTTGCCTTCCAGGCAGGATTCACAGGTGGGAAGGATCTCCGCAGGATCTGTTTCCAGAAGCCCGGCCTTCACCATTCTATGGATCCTGTCTAAGGCAATATGACCAAGTCGTAAGTGCCACAGGTGGGTTAAATTTTCCGAAGGATTCTTACGCTTAGATGAATTAACATTAAATGCTGAAGTTATTATGTTATCTTTTTCAAATTTAGGACTTACAACATAGAGATGATTCTGAACCATTCCTCTTATTATAAAAGTTCCATTCAGTTTAAACGACACACCAGAAGCATCAAAATAAACTGAATAACCTTCATTAACTAAAGAAGAAACAGAAATTAAGTTACATCGCAAGGACGGTACATAAAAGACATCTCTAAGAGTCAAAGTCTTATTATTTGAAAAACTAAGATTAACATCTCCAATAGCTTCAGCAGCAGCCACGGCCTCAGTTCCCATGCTCAAGGTCACCTCTCCATCAAGCAATCTTCTGCTTTCCCGAAACCCCTGAAGAGAGTTACAGGCATGGTTAGTGGATCCAGAATCCACAATCCAATTAGCAAAAGTACTATTACTTGAAAGAAATGATTCTACAACTAAGAGTTGTAGATTACCTTCACCAGCATTCTGAGGCTTCTTGCAGTCCTTCTTCCAATGACCCTTCTGGCCACACCGGAAGCACTTCGTGCCCGGTTTCTTTGATTCTCCAGACCCAGAGGCTCCAACAGAGTCCTGCACAGGCAGTGACTTAGGTTTCCTTTTATGTTTCTTGCCCTGAGGTTTACCAGGCTTCTTGAAGGATCTGCGTTGCACGTGAAGTGCTTCGCCCTTCTGCTTGAAGCCATCCTCAGCTGCCTGGAGAGCTCCCAGAAGCTCTGCATTTGTCATAGCCAACTTGTTCAAATTAAAGTTGGTGACAAAGCCTTCAAAGGCTCCAGACAGTGACGAGAGGAAGATGTCTGTCATCACCTCGCCTTCTAGCACAATGTCCATGGTAGCTAGTTCGTTCTGGAACCCAAACATTTTCATCATGTGTTCCCGAACCAGCGTCCCATTGGACATCTTAGTGCCGACGAGTTTCTTGATGGTAAGGTATCGCGTAACGCGATTGTGACCTTCAAACATCTCCTTCAAATACAACATCATGTCAGAAGCGTCGGGCATCTCCTCGACTTGCTTCTGCAGAGTTGTTTGCAAGGATGCTATAATATAGCATTTACATATCTCATTAGATTCCTTCCAGTCAGTGAATGCCTTTAACTGTGCCTCTGTGGCATTGGGTCCTGGCAAATCTGGCTCAGGGTCATTCAGGGCTGTCATATGTTTACCAATCCTTAGGACCAGGTACAGGTTGCGCTTCCAGTCCTCATAGTTGGGACCGGTAAGTTTGTGGTCATTTAGGATAGCGGACAGGGGGTCTAACTTAGTCATCTGAAAATAAAGATTGAATAATGAGTATGCATTAAAAAACTTATTTTATGGTTTTTTAAAACAAGCTAATTAAATCCATATGTCAACGCTACCCTCAAGCGAAGTCATTACCATGGATTAATTAACCATGTATGTAAGATCTCGGAATCGACTGTACCTGCCCTAGGGGGCATCATACAGCGTCAATCCGCTTACACGGGCCTTTTCCTTGACCCTATCCAAATCTGCCAACTAAGGGCTGTGATGGACCATGGTTATCTTTCGGCCAGTACCACGTGATCACCGTTGTCTTCGCAACGAATACCTCACGTGTACTTAGGATGCTTACCCACGAGCCTAAGCAATTACGACACGGGAGTTCATGCGGCCCCCACTAGGGTGGGATGAAAAGCCCTTCTCTCCTGGCCCCGTAATCGCCATATCCACAGGGAGGTCATTAAGTAATTTGGCATGGAAACACACAGCTCCCACCCTAGGGGGTGTGAAGTTATGCATCCCCACCCAAACACAAAACGACTGGCCGTGAAGGCCAGAGGATCTTATAAAAGTCCTCTCTTGCATCCCTTATTATTCTGAGGGTTATTTTGCGAGTATGAATTTATGCAAATGCAAAGGTAGCGACCTCCTAAATACTAGACCCTGGTCACACCATGCTCCCACTAGCGTTCAAGCCCTTCGCCTAGCATTAATCACTCTCGGAATATCATAGTCCCTGCCTCAAGTGGATTTCTCCATTCAAGGGTCACATTACATATTCCAAGAATATCGATGCTCTGCAAAACTGGTTATCATGCTAATGCTCTGGAGCTAATCCTAGAGTCAGACTCATTGGAAAGGACTCCCACTAGTCATGGCGCCTCGCTTATAGATTTGACAATTGATGTTGAATGGATCTTCATCTCATCTTTGATTTCGATGCTGGCCAAATAGGCACACCCGACTAATCGGGTGCTCTCCTAATGGTGGCATAACCATATGTGATGGGATCCCACTAACATCAAAAGTCAACTAAATAATAGGCGTCATCTAGCGGGATCCTAACCTCAAACAGTCGCTTGGACCGGAGGGGAAAGGCATCCCTCTGAAGACAGATAATCACATTATCTCATCGGGGTTCGATATGAAGCATAAAGAACTAATAAAAGAAAGCAACCATAAAAAATTGAATTAAGTTCAGGGTCCGACCCCTGAACCTAATTTGCACAGCGCAGGCCTCTAGCTTTCTTCGTAAGGTTCCTCGGTTCGGCTCCTTCGTCGCGCTTGCGAACACTTTGCCGGATCGTCTTCATCCTCCAGGGTTCCGCTTCCGCTCCCGATGGTGGATTTCTTTGGCACATCTTTCTTCTCGATCTGTAACCGAAAATTCTAGTACGCTACGAGCAAGTGCTCGGTCGTACACAATTTCCTAGAAAGAAAAGAAAACACACCTAGAAAAAAAAGCCATGGGAAACCGAGGATGGTCAACCCCCATCACTCGCCCAATCTAAGGCTCAATTACATATCCACACACAGAAAGCAAATCCAGACAATTGCTAACTCGGGGTCCGACCCCCGGTAGCAAGCACAAAGCATAGATCTAGATTTTTATAGCGGCGCCCTGCAAGAATGATTAATAGAACAAGCACAATCTATACATATGCATGATCTAAGCGTATGAACCCCGATGATCTCACGCATTCATCATGCGTACACATGTTCGTTTCATGAAAAAACGTGAAACGTACACCACTAATACGGCTCTGATACCAATTGTTGGAAGTTAATCCGGGTTAGAGGCTCGCAGCGGAAGCGATTTGGCGGTCGAAAGACCGTTCATGGTGCACGTTACGCGATTTAAATTTTCATAGAAACTATTCTACATATGTGTGCATGTGTATGCACGAGAATCGAAAACCCCTAACGGCAATCTAGCGTAATGATTAACTAGCATGGATGCAAATCATAATGCTCGCTAGATCTATATGTTAGATTACACATACCTTTCGTACGGATCTTTTAACCGCGGAGAATTGTCTTCTTTGTCGATGGAGACGGAAGATCGTTCGCGAAGATGCCGACGGTACGAATGGAGATGTTGCCTTCTTGTTCACCCGATCTCACACGATGCACGGAACGTCGCTCTCGGATCTCTGAGTGCCTCCGAAGAACGACCCTTCTCCTTCTTCAGAACTCCACGCGAGGAAGACGAAGTAGCAAGCGGGAAACGGGAGATGAAACTGGAGAGAACTCAAGAGATAAGAGGAGGGGGGGTTCGGTTTCTGTAGCACATGGGGCCGGCGCCCATAGGTGCTTTTATAGGGCCGGCCACCCCCCCTTGGATAAGGTTCCAAGGGGATAATGACCCCCTTATCTCATCTCTCCATTATCTCCTTTTTATCTCTCCGCGTATTTATCCGTTTTCCCACTTTTTAGGGCTCGATCTTAACCGATTTTATCGCCCCATCCCTATCCATATGGCCGGCCCTATAGATGAGGGATTCTTATCCCTACATCATAGGGTCGGCCCTGGTGAGGTGTCCCACCACTAGGATCGGCCAACAGTGAGGTCCGGCAGAGTGAGGTTTTTACCAAAACGCCCCGACGCCTCATTTTGACCATTTCTAGCGTGCGATACCTAGCGGCCATTACTTAAGTGATATCTACTAGTAACTTACTATTAACTGAGGCCACCGGAGGGTGCCTCTAGCAAAGTCAACTAGTCAACTCGCAACATACCCTGGTGCATCGCACCTATGCAGCGAAGTTCACTTATGGCTAGGGATTACTACATGCGACTCTGCACTAGTCTCGGGCTTAGCCCTTAGTACTCGTATGTAGTTACGCATCTACCGTGCTCTAGTGCCAAGCACACACGGAGCGTATACTTCTTTCTTCCTCCTGCTTATGGTGTTCCGAGGAGACGGTTCAAGAACCGTACATAATGTTGATAAGGTGGAACCATCAGGGACCGAGGTTCATGGCTTCCAACTCAAGCTCGATCGACACACTACCCGAGTGTACCATCGATCCTCTGAGCTCGAGTTAACCTGCGTAGCCACCCAGAGTGCGACGCAGGCTGCACTCCAATTCACCCAGACTTACTATGTTCTCCATCATACCCCTGCTCTCCGCTTAGTAGTGGTAAACCCGCTGTCCCTCCACTTGATGCCATGATTCACTTCGAGCGGTGAAGACTACCGTCAGACTCGAATGATCATATGACTTGGTTCCTTCCAGGTTGACCTATACATCGTACCTCTGATTACCCCGTCGAGTAATCGAACCCGGTCAACAGTCAAACTGATGACCACCAGGCCTGGGTTTGGTACAGTGTAAGTCACACCAAGGAACGCACCTCCCATCAGGGGTGTGGATGGCCTGCAGGAGTGACACGCTAATGCAACGCCAGCCGGGTAACCCAGTACACCGTGGTTTTGGATCACTGCATATGGACCCTCACACATTGGTGCGCCAAAGCACCACGCAACTGGTTAGTCCATCAGTCGTGGTTCCTCAGGGTTTAGGACCGTTTTACCCTAAGCAGAAACACGGCTTAGTGTACCAGTGTCTGCTCACTGATCTGTACACCGTGTTAGTTCCGTTCAGCCACAGACACTGTGCCTGGTGATGACCATGGTGAAGACATCCCATGAACTGTCATCGCCAACAGCTTAACATGATGAGGCGACCAACCTGATCATAGCTGCGAACTTATTTAGGTTATATGGGACCAATCCACTCAGTCTTCAACTCAGTGGACTACCATATAACCATGGCTCTCTGTTCTCAAAAGAACACGTAACAGTGTTACGCACCTATATGCATCTCAAATAATAATAACTATCAATCTTTATTAGACCAAAACATAAAGTTTTACAAGCTTAGAACACATCAATCCTAACAGAAACCTCGTCGATGGATCTCTGAGTGCCTTCATCCAACAAGCCTTCTCCTTCTACGAAATACCACACGAGAAAGATGAGTCGCTATCCAATAGCGCAAGCGAGGAAGAGAGACAAGAGAGGAGAGGAGAAGAGATGAGAGAGGGGCGGCTAGGGTTTCCCCTAATGGGCATGGCCATCCCTTCAATGGGCATCATGTATGGTCGGCCCCCCTCTCCCCTAATGCCCTTATATAGGGTCGGCCTATCTTATGGATAAGGCCCCTAAAGGATAAGGTGGAACCTTCAGGGACCAAGGTTCATGGCTTCCAACTTGGACTCGATCGACACACTACCCGAGTGTATCATCGATCCTCTGAGTTCGAGTTAACCTGCATGGCCACCCAGAGTGTGATGCAGACTGCACTCCAATTCCTCCGGACTTACTATGTTCTCCCGTATACCTCTGCTCTTCGCTAGTATGGTAAACTCGCTGTCCCTCCACTTGGTGCCATAATGTAACTCGAGCAGTAGAGAATACCATCAGACTCAAGTGCTCATATGACTCGGTTCCTTCCAGGTTAACCACATACATCGTATCTCTGATTACTCTACCGAGTAACCAGATCCGTCACCAATCCAACTGATGACCACCTGGTCAGGGTTTAATATAACATAGGTCAGACCAAGGAACGCACCTCCCGTTAGGGATGTGGATGGCCTGCAGGAGTGACACACGGATGCAACACCAACCGAGTAACCCAGTACACCATAGTTTTGGATCATTGTATCCGGATCCTCACACATTGGTGCGCCAAAGTACTACTCAACTAGTTAGTCCATCAGACATGGTTCCTCAGGGTTTAGGACCGTTTTACCCTAAGTAGAAACACGGCTTAGTGCACCGATGTCTACTCACTGATCTATGCACCGTGTTGGTTCCGTTAGGCCACAGACACTATGCCTGGTAATGACCATGGTGGAGACACCCACGCTCTGTCATCCTAATAGCTTATCCTAATAGGGCGACCAACCCTAATCAGAGCTTTGAACGTTTTTAGATTACATGGGACCAGTCCCTTGAGTCTCCTATTCAAGTGGATTACTATGTAGCCATGACTCTCTATTTTGTAATCAGAACACGTATTAAGGTACGTACCAAGATGCAATCCTAAGCTATCAACCATGCATAGCTTAACTATAGGTTTTTATGAGCTATAGACCTCACCAATTCTAATAATCTCCCACTAGGTCTAACGAGGAAAAATGGTGTTGAGCTCTGTAGCTTCTACATGCTGTCCAAAAGCATTTGTAGGAATTCCCTAAAGGAATTGGCAATATTATCTGCAGATACCACCTCAGTACCGCTACTTGTATTTCCTTCTATAATTGTCAGATCAAGTGGAGTTTGTACTTGATGGGTTTCCCCTCACGGTAGTGCCTTGGCTCTTTGAACCTTGCTTACTGCTCTTCTGTTGTCACTAAAGATAACTGAGCCTCTAGTACGTATTCCTGGTTCTCCAAAAACTTGTTGAGCCATACCACCTATTAGACTACCTCGCACACAACAACGTGCCCAGCCTCTGTGGTGGAGTCTGTGATGCACTCTTGCATCACACTCTACCAACTACCGCTTCTAATCCCAAGATAAGAATAATTCTTGAAATCGATTCTCTGGAACATACATCTGATACCAAAGTCAGACCCTGTGCATCCAATCGATATCAAGACCTATAAAGTACAAGTTAACTCGTAATCTTCACTAGATGAGGACTTCTGAGTATACCCTTCACACATCGATCCAGTGATCTGAACCCCGGGTTCGACTAAAACTAACCCATTATTCATGCTGCGCAATAGATATCTAGCCTCGTAAACCGAATCTGGCTAGAATCTTATCTTTATACATAGTCTATGATAGCAAGAGAACCTTGCTCTAGTAATCTCGAGTTACCTTGATTCCCAGAACATAACTCGCCTTACTAGGGTCTTTCATATCGAATTGTGATGACTATAAACCTTTATCGTAAACAATATTCTTACATCATTTTCAATCAGTAGAATATCATTAATGTAAAGTACTAAGTACACCCTTGTAGCTATTTCACTTTTCTTGTACCTACTTGGTTTATCCTTATTTTGATAAAATCCGTGTGAGCGGATTCCCTTGATTAAAATAGATATTCCAACTTGGATGCTTGCATCAGTCTATAAATGGACATTTGCAACTTGCATTCTATATCTTTCCGACCTACTGATACAAAGCCTGGGTATCATGCCCCAGATCCGACTACAAGGGTAAACTAGTCAAACCCGGGGGTGATGGGATTATAAGGGTAAGTCAATGTTATAAGGTTGCGAGATTGATTTTATTATTTAGTTATTTATTGCTAATTTATCATTAACTATTTACTAGTTGATAGGGGATGGCTTTAAGGAGAAGCCTACTAATAGCTTGGCCTTGAGGAAGGGCCTACCGGGCATGAAGCTTTGAGGAGAAGCTTACCAGGGGAAACATTACTGATTCTGGTATTATTCAGAGAATCTAAAACATAGTTCCATAATTATTACATAACCAACTAGAAATAATAAAAACTAGCTAATAGCTCTAGTGTCCTCTCTCGATAGCTATTTAAGATCCTCTAGGAAGCGTCTAAGAAGGATCTACGATACCTGAAAAGAGTGTGCAACAACGGGGTGAGTTTACTAGGTAAACTCAGTGAACAGTTAACCCTAAACTAACTAGGGTAAACCATGGTCATACCCTGCCCTTCTAGAAGTCTACGAGGGCGACAACATACACATACATATATTGCAAATAAGATAGTTCAGCTAGCTAATATGGCAGTTCTACTATGGTACAACTACAACTAGTAAATGTAAGACAAATAATCTTCCAGATTAAAAGTATGCAACTAATCACCGAAGGTTAGTTCTACCTACTTCTAAAGTGAACCAGCAGTTTTCTAACTGAGTCTGCCAACAGAAACCTGGGTCCAAGCGTACCTGGAGAGCCAGAAATACCCATATGGCCATAAGGGGGCATGGTCTTTCACCACGGGGCACTCCCGCCCACCTTGCTTTTCGGGGTCATTACCCCGGGGTGGACTACTAGGCCACTAGGGGCTTTACCGCCTGCCCAACCCTATGACCCTACCTACTTGATTCGGATTATGCACAGGCGATGGTTCATCTCCCATCCTGTGCACTCGGGTCCCCTACCCATGCCCATGAGTAGTGAGTCTTCCCTCTGGGAAGAGAACCTCAACTGAGGAAGTACAATCACCAGTCTCTCCATTGAGACCACCGGTTTCTCTACCGAGATCACCAGTCTTCATTGCTCAATAGCAACTGGACTGCACCATGCGACCCATGGTCACCAAACACAGTCATTCAATAGAATATTAATAAATAATCAGTACAAGTATCTACTTGTTTGAATGCATCCTAGTGTGAATCTAGGTTGATTCAATCACTGTTACCGCTATCAAAATATTACATGTATGTTCAGAGGCAAGGGATAGTATGCCCACCTCCCACATGCAGTACCGGTTTCCCGCCTGCATGCATTGGACATACTATGCCACATACGGTTTTATTTATTATTTTACAGATACAACTACAATCTACTCTAACTAGAATAGAATTAATCATGTTCACCTGGAGAATAGCTCGGTAGTCCACGCTCCTCACGCCTATCGGTCCGGTGTACCGTCGAAAGAGAAACTGACCATCATGGTTTAAAATTTATAAGTTGTTACATCTATAAATTACTCAACCTAGGGTTCTAAAAAGGTTGGTTAAGGGATGAGGGACCTATGGGATCCGGTCTCGCTCGAATCCGACTTCGGTCGGAGGTTTTAGGGTCGAACCGGTGAAAACCGGTCTACGATCGGTTCAATAAGGTAAAGGGGTCTCTAGGGTCCCAAACTAGGTTCAATACATCGGCATCGATGATCTGAGCACGATGCCACTGGTTTCGTCCAATTCTGAGATCGGACGGAGAATTGGCGATCAAACCACAGTGCACCAACTAGATCAGGTTCATGGATAAAATGGGATAATATACAGTATAATTATCGTACCTAACTCTGGCCAACAGATAAAATTTTCCGAGCCGGTCGTAATGGCACTGGTTTCGTCCGATTCCGAGTTCGGACGAAGAAATGACGGTTGAACCAATTTCAGCTAGTTTACTGGTCTGGTTCAATTGAACCAGACCGGTCCAATCAGTGATTCGGGTCTGCTGAGAAGTCAGGTCAGGTTCAGGATTGTCGAGTCGGGTCTGCAGGTTAGGTCGGGTCTGGGGCCTGGGTTGATGGGTCGGGTCTGCAGTTTAAATATCTAAATGGCCTTGGGCAGACCCGTTATTTACGAGTCTGCCACCCCCTTCTTCTTCCCCACGAGAACCAGCAGGGTGCTGGGTTTTGTGCAATTGTCGACGACGGGAGGCCGGGTTTGGGTGCACCGGTGGTGCCCGGCCTTTCTCCCCCGCATCTCCCCCATGGAGGAGACATGGGAGAAGGCGACCGGAGCGCCGTCGCAGCCCGGGATGGGAATGGCCGGAGGGGTTTTGCTCGGGGGGTTTTATGGCCTTGGTTGCACCGGCGGTCGCCGGTGGGGCTTGGGTATTGGTCCTCTCGACGAGGACTGAAGGTGGGTTCGTAGTGACGTTCTCCACTCGAGTGGGCCTCGACCAAGGGATGGAGGAAGGCGTCTCAAGTTTTGAGTTTGGTTCGGGTGGAAGAGGAGAAGAGAAGGAGGTGAGCAAACCTGAGCTCGGAGCTCGCCGGAGTTAGGGGAGGAGGCAGGGCCTGCTCTCTCTCTCCAGTCCTCTCCCTCGATCTCTCTACTCTTTCCCTCCTTCTCCTGATCTCTCTGTCTTTCTCTTTCTCTCTCTCTCTTTATAATTATCTCTTCTTAGTTTTGCCGTTCTTTCTCTCTCGGTTCAGCCGTTCTCTCTCTCGGCTGGCCATTCTCTTTCTCTCTTTAGGTTCTTCATAAAGATAGTAATGGGTTGTTATGGTGGTAATTAAAGAGAGTTGAGAGATCGGCTTGTTAACTCCTTAATTCCAAATAGAGAGGAATGAATAAAGGAACGGAAGATTTTGGACTTATTACTCCAAATTTTGTTCGATCCTCCCCATCTGAATTTTAACATTTAATTACCTTGGGGAGGGATAATTATGAGCCCTAAAGCCAGCTAGGAGGTTAGAAGTCAGGTCCTTGGGTTGGTCGAGCTCGGTCCTGCGCCCTGAAGTGAGCTCGGTAGGAACCCGGGTGCGATTCGTATACTTACCGGGTTAAAAAGAATAATTAGCCATAGCTCACAAATCGGATGTCAGAATTGGGCCTAAGAGGATTCGTTGAAAAGATCTCGTCGACATGAACGCGTCGGCACTTGATACACAATTTTCTGACTTATGGATCTCTTAAAAAGAAAGAAATACTTAAAAATTTAAAATAGCAATTACTCATTACCCAGGTATCGGATCGACCCCAGCTCAGGCTCGTTGAAAAGGTCTCTCAGATCCCCACCCAACGTATCCAGCCTTGCTACAATTTGATTACTCGAAATTCTGTGGTAAATAAAACAATATCAAATATCAGGTAATTTATCGATATTTTAGGATATAACTACCGAATTGCCGAAACTAGCTGCGCATACACCCGATTACTGCACGGGACGCGCCATTGCGACCTGTTCGAAGCCATAGCAAATGTGAATGTAAAACATTTCATGGGTTTACAGCTTATTCTTCCAGAACAAGTCCAAAGAAAAAGTCTGACTAAGAATGACGAAAATACCCAAGGCAAACTTTTATTATTCCCAAATTTAACACCACAGGTGTTACAACCTACACACCTTAAAGAAATTTTCATCCTCAAAAATTAGTTAGAATCAGAAATCAAACATCAAAGAGATCAGGGTACAATCGCAACATATCGGACTCCACTTCCCAAGTGGCCTCATCCTCACCTTGATGACTCCACAAAATCTTGACCATCTTGATAGTTTTGGTGCGAAGCACCCTATCTTCGGAAGCTAAAACACGGATCGGCCGCTCCTCAAAAGTGGCATCGGCATTTAGCTCCAAGTCTTGCCAATCTAGTACATGTGTCGGGTCTGGCATGTACCTCCGGAGCATCGACACGTGGAACACTGGGTGCACTGCTGAGAGCCGTGGTGGCAAAGCCAGATGATACGTCACCTCTCTGACTCGATCTAGAATCTCGAACGGTCCTGTAAACCTCGGTGCTAGTTTTCCCTTCTTTCCAAACCGAAAGACGCCACGCTTGTGGGGGAAAATCTTCGTGCCGACCCGAAGACTTCTCCTCACCAGTCAGTTGAAGTTTTGAGTCGAAGATCGTCAAAGAGATCGTTGCTCGATCTATTGATTGAAGTCGTTGCTTTCGATATGCAAGCAGAGAAAGTTAGACAAGGAGATGTGATCTCGGAGTTCAGCCGAAGCGTACGTCTCCGTGCTATAGGGAGCAACCCGAATTCACTAACACTTATATCAAAGTGATCTCGACAGGCCGAGTATCACTGAAAACACTTTGATATCTTCGAAGGAGCGAAGAAGATCAAAGAGAGGTGGAAGATAGGAAGCTGAGAAATTCCAGAGCTCTGGATTCTGAAAATCAGATCTCAGAGTGGAAATCAGAAATTTTGGATCATTTACATTTGAAGGCTCTGCTATTTATAGAATTCCCGGGGATGACTTCCGGGGTAAATGGCGGTTTCTGCTGTCGTATCTAGGGATCCTCCAGGTAAAGCTGGTGGGCCCCGCTACCGTCTCCTGGGGGATTTCACAGGTTCTTGGGCTCACCAGACAGGGTCGGTGGGTCCCGCTGTTGTCTTCGGGGGTCCACTAGGCAGGGCCGGTGGGTCCCACTGTTGTCTTTGTGGGCCCACCAGGCAGGGCCGGTGGGTCCCGCTGCTGTCTTCGTGGGCCCACCAGGCAGGGCCGGTGGGTCCCGCTGCTTGCAGACTTCTTGCCAAAATTTGCACCCACAGTTACCCCCTCCAAGTTAGCAAGGGGTCATCCTGGCTGGCTTGGATTTTTGGTGCAAAAACTGTTAACTCCCTGTTTACGAAAAAATATGAAGAAACTCGTCGATTTGTTAGCAAAAAAAGGATTGATCGGTCAAAGTTGACCGATCAGTCAATTTTGGCCGATCGGTCAAATTTGACCGATCGGTTGATTTTGACCGATCGGTCATGTTTGACCGATCGGTTAGAATAAGCCGGTCAAGGTTCGAGTGATCGGGCAAAAAACCAAGTTTTTTGCCCGATCCAGTAGAAAATCGACCGATCGGTTGATTTTGACCGATCGGCCATGTTTGACCGATCGGTTACAATCAACCGGTCAAGGATCGAGTGATCGGGCAAAAAACCAAGTTTTTTGCCCGATCCAGCAGAAAATCGGCCGATCAGTTGATTTTGACCGATCGGTCATGTTTGACCGATCGGTTAAAATCAGCCGGTCAAGGTTTGAGTGATCAGGCAAAAAACTAAGTTTTTCGCCTGATCTAGTAGAAAATTGACCGATCGGTTGATTTTGACCGATCGGTCATGTTTGACCGATCGGTTAAAATCAGCCAGTCAAGGTTTGATTGATCGGGCAAAAAACTAAGTTTTTTGCCTGATCCAGTAGAAAATCGACCGATCGGTTGATTTTGACCGATCGGTTAAAATCAGCCGGTCAAGGTTTGATTGATCGGGCAAAAAACTAAGTTTTTTGCCTGATCCAGAAGAAAATCGACCGATCGGTCATGTTTGACCGATTGGTTAAAATCAGCCGGTCAAGGTTTGATTGATCGGGCAAAAAATTAAGTTTTTTGCCTGATCCAGTAGAAAATTGACCGATCGGTTGATTTTGACCGATTGGTCATGTTTGACCGATCGGTTAAAATCAGCCGGTCAAGGTTTGATTGATCGGGCAAAAAAAAAATTAAGTTTTTTTGCCTGATCCAGTAGAAAATCGACCGATCGATTGATTTTGACCGATCGGTCATGTTTGACCGATCGGTTAAAATCAGCCGGTCAAGGTTTGATTGATCGGGAAAAAAATTAAGTTTTTTGCCTGATCCAGTAGAAAATCGACCGATCGGTTGATTTTGACCGATCGGTCATATTTGACCGATCGGTTAAAATCAGCCGGTCAAGGTTTGAGTTATCGAGCAAAAAACTAAGTTTTTTGCCTGATCCAGTAGAAAATCGACCGATCGGTTGATTTTGACCGATCAGTCATGTTTGACCGATCGGTTAAAATCAGCCGGTCAAGGTTCGAGTGATCGGGCAAAAAACTAAGTTTTTTTGCCTGATCCAGTAGAAAATCGACCGATCGGTTGATTTTGACCGATCGGTTAAAATCAGCCAGTCAAGGATTGAGTGATCGGGCAAAAAACTAAGTTTTTTGCCTGATCCAGTAGAAAATCGACCGATCGGTTGATTTTGACTGATCGGTTAAAATCAGCCGGTCAAGGTTCGAGTGATCGGGCAAAAAACCAAGTTTTTTGCCTAATCCAGTAGAAAATCGACCGATCCACTCTTTTGACCGATCGATCATGTTTGACCGATCGATTAAAATCAGCCGGTCAAGGATCGAGTGATCAGGCAAAAAACTAAGATTTTCGCCAGATCTAGTAGAAAATCGACCGATTGGTTGATTTTGACCGATCGGTTATGTTTGACCGATCGGTTAAAATCAGCCGGTCAAGTTGAAGTTTCGAACCTGCCCTTCAGAGAAGGTAATATAGCTTTGTTCTTCTTCTTGATCTTTGGGCAAAGTTCTGAACATTGATGGAGTTTGATTTTTTCTGTTTTTTGAATCTTCGGTTTGCCTGAATGAGGTTTTGAACCGGCGGTCCGGTTCACTCGGACCGGTGGTTTGCTTGGACCGGTGGCTCGTTTGGACCGGTGGTCTGACGCTTCGTCTGGTCCCGACTGTTCGCCTGGTTTTGCGCTTGCTACGGATAGATGCCACGTGTACCTGCAAAAGCACGCGATTTGATATGGTGATGACACGTGTCCTCTCGATTTGTGCGCCTAATTCCCTCAGGATACTTAAGCTTCTCTGGCTGTCATTTTCGCCTCACGCTTTCAGAAATTTTTCAAAGTCCAGAGCTTTTGCTTCCAGTCTTCCGTTCTCTGTTCCACTGTCCTTTCTCGATCGATCGAATGGCTTCCTCTGGTAATTCGAAGAAGATGAGCACAGTCCCCTCGAAGAGTAAGGGGAAGGAAATTGCTGAAGAATCATCCCCCCCAAAGGTAGGGGTAAAGGCAAGGCAGTGCTGGTGGAGTTGGGCCAACTGGGCAAAAGACATCAAGGAGTTGGATTTGCCTCAGCACCATCTAGGCCAGAGCATATCCCGAAGGTGAAGTTCGTCTTGGGACCTATGCTACCTCTGGCGGAGGAGCCTGCCTATGCTTACAACACAGGCGGCCAGCTTACCGACAAGAAGAGGGCAAAGTGGCAAAGGCTGTTGGCATGCTTCACAGAGGGGAAGATCCGGCCTTCACTGCCTGGGATTCAATCTGGCTTTGGCATCGACAAGCAGACCGTGTTTGTGAACGTTGCCAGCAATGAGCAGGTGATGGGGACAGTGGTCTTCGTGGGTCAGCTGAACTGCGGACTTCGTCTTCCGCTGCTGCCGTTTGCCGCGAGGTTGCTAAACACCTCCGGCCTTTGCCCAGGACAGATCACCGGCAACGCATGTAGGATAATCTACGCCTTCTACCGCGTAGAGTCAGATTTCCAGAAGGAGTTGAGGAAATGCTACTCCAGCCTTCCAGATGACGAAGAGGCCCGGATCGAATTGGGCTACTTCTTCTTCCATTACCGATGGGCTTCGAAGAAAGACAGCCCTTTCTTCAACCTCACAGGGGTTTCCGCTCTACGCCCTCTCACCGACACCGTTGCCTCCGATAAGCTGTATACGGAGTGGCCACTCTCAGTGGCTGGTGCCTGGACGCCACTCTCAGTGCCAGAGACTCCTCGCGTTGAGGTAAACAAGGAGATTAAAATGTATTACACAGGAGGAGAGCTAGCTTGGCCTTCGGAGAGGGTTGGGGCTATCGACAACCTGTTCCTGAAGTTGACCTGTGGCACCAGATCATGGAAACAATTCTCAAACTGCCCAGTCAGGTACGGCAATGCCAACCT
The DNA here is from genome assembly GCA_947650365.1 of Chamaelirium japonicum. NCBI lineage: Eukaryota > Viridiplantae > Streptophyta > Magnoliopsida > Liliales > Melanthiaceae > Chamaelirium > Chamaelirium japonicum. The sequence goes on from OX393553.1 coordinate 4,426,466, forward strand.
CCTCCACCGATCGCAGGCCAGATACGAAGACAATGAGGTCTTGTACTCAGACTACGAGGAGGATCCTCAGTCTGGCAAGATTATCAGAAAGATTAGAACCGAGAAGAAGGTCTACGGTGCAAGGCGCCGATTGCCCACCTCTGAGGAAAAACTGGTGATACAGAGGGGCCCAGCGAAGAAGAAAAGGAAGATCCTCGTCAAGCAGGATGAAGAAGAGGACCAAGAAAAGAAGGATGAAGATGAAGAAGAAGAAGAAGAAAAGAAGAAGGAAAGTGAGGAGGAGGAAGAAGAAGACACCGTGAATGGCAGCAATGGCAACGGCGGCGACGATGATGATGAAGAAGACGGGGGTGGTGAGGATGATATTCCTCCCACCCCCACTGGTGGAGATGATGGAAACGGGGGTGGTGAGGAAGAAATTCCTCCCACCCCCATTGGTGAAGATGATGGACAGGGGGGTGGTGGGGATGAACTTCCTCCCACCCCCACTGGTGGTGCAGAAGAGGAAGACTCTCTTCCTATTCCCATCGATGAGGCTAAGGCCCGTCGTATGGAGGAGGTTATGGATGTGGAGGGCGACGGCCACAAGGTGGTTCCCGCCTACCATTTTGACGAGTTGAAGAAGCGCCCGGTGCGTTTCAAAATCAAGTTCTCAGGGAGTGGTGGGGTTGGAAGCAACCCCACGTCCCTCGATCAGATACCTCCAGTCACTCCCCGTCTCGAAGGCACGACTATAAGCGGGGGTTTGGAGGTTGAACAACCCCCACCCCCGTCGCGCTCTCTGGCCGATGAGATGGCACTTATCATGGCCGGGCTCGAGCATTCGAGTGGGCATCAAGATGAAGGGGGGGTCTCCCCTCCTCGAGATGTTCCCTCTCCCGCACACTTGGGGAGAGGAAGCCGGGTGGGTGATGAGACTCCCCAACCCCAACCGGAGCCCACCCCCACCAAGGAGAAGTCTACTCCCAAGGGTAAGAGCTCCGACCGTGGGAAGGGCAAGGCGTCTCAGGTCGATGTCTCAGGTATCCTCACTGGATTCTACTTCTGATCATACTGCCTTTGAAGTTTGAAAGTATTCTAACTCTTTTGAACTTTTGTTCGATTTGCAGGGACTCTTGCTGGCATGGCTTTACTTTTGAAAGATTTGGGTAAGGTTGACATCAACCACCCAACTCCCATGATTCGGAAGCTCTGCAACCTTCCGGGGGCCCCGATCGAGGAAGCCTTTCATAGGCTCGAAGTGGTGGTAAGTGCACCAGCTTTGAATTGTCTTTTGAATTGAATCCTCCGATGTACTTCTATCATTTCTTGTTTGTTCACAGAACTCAGCGGTTCTGAAATTCGGCACAAAGCTCTTCAAGAAGTACGGAGAGCGAGAGGCTTCATCTGAAGTCTCTCGCCTGACGGCTGAATTAGCCACGAGGAAAAGGATAAGCTGAAGGAGCTTCTATCCTCCAAGAAGGAGGCTTTGAAGGCTAAGATTGAGGCCCTTCGCAAGGAAAAATTGGAGAGCAAGGGCTGGCAGAACGGCTACGAGGCCCGGGGTCACGAACTTGAATCGTTGAAGAAGCATTTCTTCAGGATAGAGACCCTGGCCCACGACCGAGGGGTGGAGCTCCAGGAGTTGAAGGGCAAACTTGACGGCAAGGAAGCTGCTCTTGATGCAAGGGAGGCTGCTCTAGCTGCTAAGGAGGCTGCTTCTTCTGCCAAGGAGGAGGCCCTTCAGAAGGAGTTGGAGCATATGCGCACTGAATGCGCAAGCTACAGGGAGACGACTGAGAAGGCGGTGGAGGCACTCAGGGTCCACGCTAGCAGCGTCCGATCTTCCAAGGCTTCCGTGGCGAGTAAAGCTCGAGGCGGATCCGAAGGAGAGAAGTCGCGCGCTCCCAGTGTGGCCAAGCCTTGAGATTTTTCATCTTCTTTTTTGTCGTTTAAACTTGTAAACTCTTTGATATATATCAGCTCACTCCTGTACTTAGAAAATTTTGGATAATAAAGATCCTTTTGGTGTTTGAAGATTGAATGTCTCTGGTATTGAATTCTTTGAATGTCATATTCTGGATAGCATTGGAATATGGAATGGATATAATCTTTTGAATGTAAGGGGTCGAGTCGCAACTCGATTACCCAAACTTGTTGTAACTTGAAAATTGAATTTGAATTCGTGTAACACTCATATGTGAGGGGTTGAGTCGCAACTCAAGCACCCAAACCTGTTAGACGATATCGAAATTGATTGAAATTAAATATTGAAATTGAAGGTCAGTTTAACATTTGTAAGTAAGGGGTAGTGTCGCAACACAAACTCCCCAACTTGTTAAACCGACCAGTGACTTGAAGGTTGCTTTGAATGACAACCTGAAATCGTTTTAACATTTGCCCGTAAGAGGTTGAGTTGCAACTCAAACACCCAAACTTGTTAAAAGACCTTGCAACTTGAATATGGATAATTTGAAACTGCTTCAGAACTAGAACATTTGAATAGTTGAAAAAGATCTTTATTCATCATGGAGTTTACATCATGGATAGAACAATTTGAGGTGTCTAGAATTCCAAGCTCGTGGCAATCTATCTCCTTCTGGTGAGATCAGTCTATAAGAGCCTTTGCCTCCCACTGATTCAACGATATATGGACCTTCCCAGTTGGGAGCAAGTTTCCCACTGCTGTGTTCTTTAGTGTTGTAGAAAACTGCTCTGAGAACTAGGCTACCCACTGGGAACTGTCTCTTGTAGACCTTCTCATCGTAGGCTCGTTTGATCTTTTGCTGATACTTGGCCACACGAAGGGAAGCTTGGTCTCGTAGTTCTTCAGAGAAGTCCAGATCATTGACTCGAAGCTCTTCATTGATCCCTTCTTCAACTGCCCTGGTCTTGAGAGTATTTGATATGTTTTCTGTTGGGAGTACTGCTTCCGATCCATATATCAGACGAAAGGGTGAGAACCCTGTTGTCCTTCTCGGGGTTGTGCGATACCCCCAAAGAACTTCAGGTAGGACTTGTTCCCATAATCCTTTCTTGTTGTTGAGTTTCTTCTTGAGTATACCAAGAATAGCTCTATTTGAGGCTTCAGCTTGACCATTGCATTGAGGGTACCTTGGAGTTGAATAGAAAAGCTTGATTCCGTTGTTCAGACAGAACTCACGGAACTTGTCAGAGTCGAATTGAGCTCCATTGTCAGCAACAAGAACTTGAGGTGTACCAAACCTTGAGAAGATGCTGTGCCGAATGAATTTGATCACTTCATCATCGGTCTCTCGGAAGAGTGGCACAGCTTTAACCTATTTGGTGAAGTAGTACGTGGCCAGCAGTAGATACTTCTTCTTGCTTGGAGTTGGTGGGAAGGGACCCAAGAAATCCAACCCCCATTGGTGGAAAGGCCACGGACTCGACAATTGGTGAAGCTCATATGCAGGGAGATGGATAGCTCGAGCGTGTCGCTGGCATGGATCGCATCTTTGAACAACTTGCTGAGCATCCCTGGCCATTGTTGGCCAGTAGTAACCTTGTAGCTTCGTCTTGGCTTCAAGAGATCTTCCTCCCGAATGATTCCCACAAGCTCCAGAGTGGATATCAATCAGAATTGCCTTTGCTTGTTCGGGACCAATACACTTGAGCATCACCCCGTTGTGAGACTTGAAGTATAGATCTTCTCCTTGAATGGTATAGCATGGGAGCTTCCTTTGAAGTCTTCGGGCTTGATTGAGATCTTCTGGTACTTTGCCATGTTTGAAGAAGTCAAACATTGACAGTCTCCAATCTTCAAGTTCATTTGTGGTAGTAAGGTTCAACATCAATTGATCTCCACCCCCAGATCTTTTTGTAGTAGCAAGGATCTGTTGATCGGGGATGGTCTTGGGCACTTCTTGATAATCGATCTGTATTTGCCTTCCTCCGAGTGAATCTCCAAGAACTGAGGCAGCGTTGGCTAAGGCATCTGCTTCACGATTCTCTGCTCTTGGAATTTGAACGAATTCAGTATTAGTAAAACGTTGCTGAAGACGTCGTACTAAGGCTAAGTAGAATTGCATTCTCTCTTCACGAGCTGCGTATTCCCCATTGATTTACCTTATGATCAGCTGGGAATCGCTGTAGACGATGATTCGATCCACCCCCAGGGATTCAGCCATTTCGAGTCCGGAAATGAGTGCTTCGTATTTGGCTTCGTTGTTGGTAGCATTGAACCCGAGGAGAGTGGCCTTCTGGAGATGATCAAGTTCAGGGGATACCAAGACTATCCCAGTTCCCGAACCGATCGCACTTGAAGCTCCATCAGTATAAAGCTTCCATAGGGGAGTTGTTGCAATAGCCTCGAGGCTTGGATCGGTTTTCGTTGCAAGATTGATCGGAGAATTAGCCTCATCTTCCAAGCATATATCGACATCTTCTTCCCAAGAGATGGGGTCTTCAACCGGAAAGTCAGCTAGAAAATCAGCAATGGCCTGACCTTTGATGGAAGTGCGAGATTCAAATTGAATCCCCAGAGAGCTTATTTCGATCACCCATTTGGTCATTCGACCAGCTCGACCAGCTTTGTCAACAATATCTTTGAGTGGATGTTCTGAAATGACAGTGATCTGATGAGAGACGAAGTAGGGTTGGAGGCGACGTGATGAAGTGAGCAAGGCCAGAATGACCTTCTCAGTTTTTGAATAGTGAGTTTCAGCCGGAAGAAGAGTATGACTGATGTAATAGACTGGATGCTCGATGCCTTCTCTTCTGCTGACTAGGACCGCACTGATTGCTTGATCGGTCACGGCGAGATAGAGCCATAAATCTTCTTTAGGAAGAGGAGCAGTAAGGATAGGAGCTTGCACCAGATATTTCTTGATGCCTTGGAAAGCTTCTTCACAAATTGGACTCCATCCCGATGTATCTGCCTTTCGCAGCTTGTCGAAAAGAGGCTTACATTTGTCGGAAGACTTTGAGATGAACCGATTGAGGGCAGCAAGTCTTCCAGTGAGACGTTGCACTTCCTTCCGATTAGTAGGTGATGGCATATCGAGGATGGCTCAAATTTGGTTGGGATTGGCTTCAATGCCCCTCCTGGTCACAAGATGACCCAGGAATTTGCCAGATTGAACTCCAAAAGCGCACTTGGCCGGATTGAGCTTCATACGATACTTTCGAAGGACTTGAAAGGTTTCCGCCAGATCGGATAAATGCTTTCCTCGAATGGAGCTCTTTGTGAGGAGATCGTCGACGTAGACTTCGACGTTGCGACCGATCTGACCTTCAAACATCTTTGTGACTAGCCTTTGATAGGTAGAACCAGCATTTTTGAGGCCGAACGGCATTACGTTGTAGCAGTAGAGTCCTCGGCTAGTCACAAAACATGTCTTCTCTTGATCATCAGTGTGAAGTGGAATTTGATTGTACCCAGAGTACCCATCCATAAAAGACAATAGCTCGTGGCTAGCGGTGGCATCGACGAGTCTATCTATCCTTGGCATGGGGAATGGATCTTTGGGACAAGCCTTGTTGAGATTGGTAAAATCGATGCACACTCTGACCTTCCCGTTCTTCTTTGGAACAGCAACTATATTAGAGATCCAAGTTGGATATTCTACTTCATGGATGAAGCCTGCTGCGAGTAGCTTGCTGATCTCTTCTTGAACGGCAATTTGTAGTTCTGGTCGGATTGTGCGTGGCTTTTGCTTGACGGGTTTCACTTCTTCTTTGATAGCGAGCCTGTGACAAGCGTCATCTGGATTGATCCCAGGCATGTCTTCAAAGCACCAAGCAAATACATCGATATTGGACTGGAGGAAGGATACCATGCCTTGCGCTTCTGCGTCGCTAAGACCGGTACCAATGAAAGTTTGTCGATGGAGATCTCCTCTGCCGATATTGATAGGGATGATTTCTTCAATTGAAGGTGAGGCTTCCCATTCGATTGGTGGAGGCTCGGTCAGTGGAATCTCCTTTAATTGCTATTTAGAAGGACCAGCTTCGTCTCGCGGCCGCTTTGGAGGAACAATATTGATCTTACGATCTGTTTTAGCTGCAGCAGCCTCACAAGACCTCCCAGCTTTCTGATCGCCTCGTATGCAGACAATGCCTTCTCCCGTTGCAAACTTGAGTAGTTGATGATAAGAAGAGGAGATGGCATTGATCTGGTGGAGGAAGGGTCGCCCGAGAATGGCGTTATAGCTGGACACTCCTTCAACAATTGCAAACCTCACCGAGACTCGAGTCTCTCGGCTAAGGTCGAGAGTGAATCTCGATTCGCCCACCGTGATGCTTTGTTCGCCGTTGAAGCCAGTGATCACAGTCAGGACGACGTCGAGGCTTGAGTATCTATATCCCAGACGTTTGAAACAATCTGAAAACATAATATCGATGGAGCTCCTGGTGTCGATGAGGATTCGATTGACGGTGCTTCCGTCGATGAGGAGTTTAAGACCAGAGGGTCTCGATGGGGAGTATGAACTCCTTGAAGATCGAAGTTGTTGAAAACAATGGATGGCCAAGCCAAACCTTCGATAGGCTTCTCGATCCAGGTATCCTCCTTGTTCGCAGCAGAACGAACGTGGAAGATGCGTCGAACTTGCCGATCCACTTCCTTCCCGGTCAAGGTTTGATTGTGCAATGTTCCATGAATACCAAAGACGTTGGCATTCACAGAGATAGGTTGCCGGTTGGAGGAGATTTGATGGATCCAACATGCTTCTTTCCCCTTTGCAGAGGCTCGACGTTGATCTTGTCCGCCTTTGACGAACTCTTGAAGGTGGCCTTCTCGCAATAAGTCTTCAAGATGGAATTTCAGCCGATAGCACCGATTGGTGGAATGGCCATGACTTCGGTGGAAGTCGCAGTAGATCATTTTGTCAGCCGTGAATTTTGAGTTTGGCTGAAGAGGATTGGGCCTCCGAAGGAACTCCTTGTGTTGAATGCGGTCGAGTATCTGCTCGATTGGTAAATTCCACTCGGTGAAAGTGGTCTTCATTGGAGATCGACGTCCGTTATTTTTTGCTCGTTTGTTGACTGGAGGGGCTGCTGCCTCAGCATTGTGGGCTTTGGCAGTATACTTGGGAGCTTCTTTTTCCGCCGGTCTTCGTTTCGTTTCTCGCCCTTTTCGAGCGACTTGATCATCTTCAACCTCAATCTCCCTCTGGATTCAATCGAACATAGAACCCAGAGAAGGAGGGAGATTGCGGATAAAGTCGTTGTAGATGTATAGATCGAATCAGAGGGCGTTCTGGAAAGCCAACATGATGGCTTCATCATCCAGATGTCTTCCAGAGAGGGCAGCATGCTCGTTGCGAAATCTCCTAGTGAAATTGCGGAGAGTCTCATCAGCACCCATCCTCAGCCGATATAGGGAATCGAGCTTCTTTTCTGGCTTCAGATTGAGCTGATAATGCTGCATGAAAAGGTTAGCCAAAACACCGAACTGGGTGATGGACCCAGATCGGAGATTATGATACCAATCAAGTGAGGGCTCATCGAGACTCCCGGCGAAAGTGCGACAAAGCACGTTGTTCTCTTCTTCGTGCGGTGTCAAGGCTTGCTTGAAGGCAAGTATATGGAGAGTCGGATCTGCTTTGACGTAGTTGAATTTGGGAAGGATAGGAGTTCTCCATCCCCTTGGAAATATTGACTCAAAGAGGCTTCGATGGAGAGGTCCGACGGAGGAATACCCATCCCTACGACCGTGTCCTCGACCTAGATATGGGTCAAGAGGCAAGATCGCAAGGTCTTGCTCAGGCATTGAAGTATTTGCCGGTTGAAGTCGGTGTCGAAGGTTCGATCCAAGTCCACGTTGAAGTGTAATGGAAGGGGAGACTCTACTCTTTAAAGGAGCGCCCTTCATCTGGCGCCTCTTTGGTATATCGAGCTTTGAAGGTGTCTTCCTATCGCAGTTGCGACCAGAAGAAGATTGGGAGGACTCATCGTCGAGGCGATCCCAAACACTCTGCTTTCACGGGGCAGCAGAGGGAGTCGGGTCGCGACGAATCCTCTCAAGGGCAGCAGTGCCCATTGATCTCCGTTGCTCGGAGTGGGTTGAATGTCGCGGAAGATTGACCCTCTCACTTGTAGAGGGGATAGGAAGAGCGATCCCAGCCTCGGAAGCTGCTTTCTTAAGAGCATCCCTCTCAGCAGTGAGGGTGGCATTTTGCTTTGCCAATTGAAGCAATTGGAAGTCGACCGCAGAGATTTGATAGGTCGATGGAGGGTCTTCAGCAGGAACGGGGGTAGTTTGCCCAATCGACTGTCGTGCGGGCTGGGCGATCGGTCGATTGACAGAACTCCCACTCCCTGAGCGAACCCCCATCTCGAGAACAGCAAGGGGCTGTCCGAAGTTAAGCCTTTGACTCATTGATCGAGTCTCAGGAAGAGCTTGTTGTTGAGTGTTACTTCCTTCTGGTTGACCCTGGTGCTTCGTCTTCGCCATTCAGAGAGCGAAGGGTGCAACGAGAGTGCCTGCGTCCGAGCGGTTATCTGCTTAACCGAGGGGGCGAGGAAGTTTGGCTATTTGATCAGTAGTCTGCTCAACTGATCTAATAGTAGTTATAGAACGGACACAGCTTCTCGTTCGATCCCACAGACGGTGCCAAACTGTGGGGGAAAATCTTCGTGCCGACCCGAAGACTTCTCCTCACCAGTCAGTTGAAGTTTTGAGTCGAAGATTGTCAAAGAGATCGTTGCTCGATCTGTTGATTGAAGTCGTTGCTTTCGATATGCAAGCAGAGAAAGTTAGACAAGGAGATGTGATCTCGGAGTTCAACCGAAGCCTACGCCTCCGTGCTATAGGGAGCAACCCGAATTCACTAACACTTATATCAAAGTGATCTCGACAGGCCGAGTATCACTGAAAACACTCTGATATCTTCGAAAGAGCGAAGAAGATCAAAGAGAGGTGGAAGATAGGAAGCTGAGAAATTCCAGAGCTCTGGATTCTGAAAATCAGATCTCAGAGTGGAAATCAGAAATTTTGGATCATTTACATTCGAAGGCTCTGCTATTTATAGAATTCCCGGGGATGACTTCCGGGGTAAATGGCGGTTTCTGCTGTCGTGTCTGTGGATCCTCCAGGTAAAGCTGGTGGGCCCCGCTACCGTCTCCTAGGGGATTTCATAGGTTCTTGGGCTCACCAGACAGGGTCGGTGGGTCCCGTTGTTGTCTTCGGGGGTCCACTAGGCAGGGCCGGTGGGTCCCACTGTTGTCTTCGTGGGCCCACCAGGCAGGGCCGGTGGGTCCCGCTGCTGTCTTCGTGGGCCCACCAGGCAGGGCCGGTGGGTCCCGCTGCTTGCAGACTTCTTGCCAAAATTTGCACCCACAACGCTTAGGGGAAACCCGCAGAAAGACATGGTCACCGACCTCAAACTCAAGGGGCCGTCTACGAATATCCGTATAACTCTTCTGTCTGCTTTGAGCTGTGCGGAGCCTTTCTCTAATAACCTGTATCTTCTCTGTAGTCTCCTGCACTAAGTCTGGTCCCAGAAGACTCGCTCTCCGACCTCTGCCCAACAGATGGGGGATCGACAAGGCCTCCCATACAGAGCTTCATAGGGAGCCATGCCAATGCTCGCCTGATAGCTATTGTTATACGAGAACTCCACCAAGGGCAAGTGCTCATCCCAGCTACCTTCGAAGTCTATAGAACACGCCCGAAGCATGTCTTCCAATATCTGGATGGTCCGCTCTGATTGACCATCTGTCTAGGGATGGAAGGCTGTGCTAAAGCTGAGTTGGGTCCCCAACACGGTCTGTAAACTCTTCCAGAATCCTGAGACAAACCTGGGATCTTGATCAGAGACAATGGTCACTGGAATCCCATGCAATCTGACTATTTCTGCAACGTAGAGTCTACTCAGCTCCGATAAAGAGGAAGTCGTCCGGACTGGAAGGAAGTGGGCAGACTTGGTCAGTCTGTCCATAATCACCCATACCGAATCATGCCTGCTCTTGGTTAGTGGCAACCCCGAGACGAAGTCCATCGTGATGTGCTCCTACTTCTACTCTGCTACAGGAAGGGGATGAAGGGGTCCCGCAGGCTTCTGGTGTTCTGCCTTAACCTGCTGACAGGTCAGACACTTGGCCACGAACTCAGCTACATCTCTCTTCATGCCATTCCACCAGAATTGGCTCTTCAAGTCCCGGTACATTTTGGTGCTGCCAGGGTGTACCATGTATCAAGAGCGATGCGCCACTGTTAGAACCTCCTCTCGAATCTCTAGGCCCTTCGGTAGACATAGCCTCCTCTTATACCTTAGTCCGCCATCAGAATCAAGCGACCAGTCCTCTACTGCCTCTTCCCTTATCAGTCGAGAACGCATCTCCTCCAACTCATTATCATCGGCCTAAGAGGCTATCACTTGTTTGACCAGCGTAGGTTGCGCCCGCACACTGAATAATCGAGTACATGCGGGATCTTCTCGCACCAATAGGTCATGCCCTTCAACTGCTACAATAAAGTTCTGTCTATCTACAATCAGTCGAGACATCTTGCTCTTGAACTTTCTGCTGAGTGCATCCGCCACTACATTGGCCTTCCCAGGGTGATAGAAGAAGTTGTAGTTGAAGTCCTTCAACACCTCAATCCACCTCCTTTGTCGGAGATTCAGGTCCTTCTGGGTACAGATATACCTTAGACTTTTATGATCACAAGACATCTCGAAGTCTTCTCCGTACAGGTAGTGCCGCCAAATCTTGAGCATGAACACCACTGCTGCAAGCTCCAGGTCATGGGTCGGGTAGTTCTGCTCATGAGGCTTCAACTGTCTCGATGCATAGGCTACCACTTTGCCATCTTGCATCAACACACCTCCAAGTCCAGACTGAGATGCATCTGTATAGACCACGTATCCCTTCCCACCAATTGGCACTGTAAGAACAGGGGCAGTGGTGAGTCGTCGCTTCAGCTCCTGGAAGGACTGCTCGCAAGCATCCGACCACTCAAACTTCACCCCCTTCTTTGTTAACCGAGTCAGAGGCAATGCCAGTCTCGAGAAACCCTCTACGAACCTCCGGTAGTATCCCGCTAGACCCAGGAAACTCCGGATCTCAAAAATATTTCTCGGTGACTCCCAATTCAATACTGCCTCGATTTTTGCTGGGTCCACAGAGATGCCTCCTTCTGAAACCACATGCCCTAAGAACTTTACTTCTCTCATCCAAAACTCACACTTGCTGAGTTTGGCATAAAGCTGGTGATCTCGCAATGTCTGTAGGGCAATTCTCAGATGCTCTGCATGCTCCTCTTTTGACTTTGAGAAGATCAATACGTCATCAACGAAGACCACGATGAACCGATCAAGGTAAGGCCTGAAGACCCGATTCATCAAGTCCATAAAAGCTACTGGGGCATTCGTCAGACCGAACGGCATCACTAGAAACTCGTAGTGCCCGTACCTCGTCCGGAATGCTGTCTTCTAGATATCATCATCCTTCACTCTGAGCTGATGGTACCCAGTCCTCAAATCAATCTTAGAGAAGAACTGAGCACCTTCAGCTGATCAAATAGATCCTCGATCCTCGGAAGAGGATATCGGTTCTTCACAGTAACTGCATTAAGTTTCCTATAATCGATGCAGAGCCGCTTTGAACCGTCCTTCTTCTGGGCAAACAAAACAGGGGCACCCCATGGAGAGACACTGGGGCGAATATATCCGAGACTCCGTAATTCTTCTAGCTGAGTACTTAACTCCCGTAGCTCCGCTGGTGCCATCCGATACGGGGCCACTGAGATCGGTGCCGTCCCCGGAACTAGCTTGATGCTAAACTCTACCTCTCGAATAGGAGGAAGGCCTGGGAGCTGGTCAGGGAATAAATCAGGAAAGTCTCGAACTATTGGGGAGCACTCCAATGGATTCTCGCCCTCAATCTCGTTGGCCAACTGTGCTAGGAGGCTAAGATAGGACCCTTGCCAGGGCGTCGGATATAAAATAGCCAGCTTAGCTCCCGCAAAGAAGAACTCCGTATTGCCAGGTGGATGAAAGGTGATCTTCTTGGAGTAGCAGTCTAGTGAAGCATGGTATGCCATCATCCAGTCCATCCCCAGTAAGACATCCAACCCTTCTAAGCCGAGGATAATCAAGTCGGCAACAAGTCATTGCCTCCAATGAAAAGCACACATCTCTTACATACACGGTCCACATCAATGCTAGCCCCAAGTGGTGAGACGACCGATAGGACATAACCAAGGGGTTCCGACTGTAACCCCAAGGTAGCTATAAATTTAGGGACTATGTAAGAGTGCGTCGATCCAGTGTCGAACAAGACTCGTGCAAGGGTAGTGAAACACAGGTACAACACCTAAGGCAATAACCAGTAGTTATAAATATGTTTATTCTAGCTATGTGATCTACTCGAGCACAACTACAGAACTTATTATGGAAAAGCTACTCTACGAGAAAGGATTTAGGGCTACCTTCAATGGCAGATCCAGAAGCTCCAGTATCCTGACCAACAAGTGCATAAGTTCGGCCATGAGTCTGCTGGCCACCACCACCCTGGCGGACTAGAGGTCTCTGCTGAAGTGGTTGGGGATGGTATGTCAATGCTGGACGAGGGTGATACGGCAGGGCAGGTAGGGCTGGTTGCTGCTGCTGCTGTGAAGGACGCCGAGTGTAGTCACGCCTGACATGGCCATACGTGCCACATCTAAAGCACTTGGGACCCTGAGAAGCTGGGGGTCCCTGGGAGTGGTGCTGCTGTTGACGAAAAGGAGCCTCTTGAGTCCTAAGCCTCTTGGAATGAAACCCGTGATCACTCCTTCCATTGCCACCACTTCCTCGCTTCTCCTGAATCTTCTTGGTCTCCTCCTGGCCCCGCTCTGCCACCAGAGCTCGATCCACCACCTCGTTGTAGATCTTCAGCCGTAGTACCTCGATCTTGTTTTTTATTCCAGGCCTCAAACCTTGCTCGAACCTTTTTGCCTTGCGCTCTTCCGTAGCTACCAAGAATGGAGCATAGCACGACAGTTCATCGAACTTGGCCTCATACTTGGCCACAGATAGTGTGCCTTGGTACAAGTCCAAGAACTTCTTCTCCATCTCGTCTCGGACGCTCTCCGGAAAGTACTTTTCCCGGAAGACCTTCTCGAACTCCTCCCAGGTCATAGGTGCCTGGCCTTCTCCTCGGGACCTTTGGATCCGATCCCACCAAAAGTCTGCCTCTGCCTCCAGCTGGTAGGAGGCTAGAGTGACTCTTCTCTCACCTACTACTTCCAGGGCATCCAATGCCTTACCGACTTGCTTCAACCATCTATCGGCCTCCACTGGGTTTGGATGACCCTTGAAGGTTGGCGGCTTCAATACCTGAAAGTCCTTTAGGAGCTTCCCCATCCTATCTGCATCTACTCTCTGTTCCTCTCGAGCGGCCTGCTGGGCCTGAGCCTAAGCAAAAGCAGCCTGGGCTGCTGCTGTTTGCTCATAGGCAGCTGCCTGTTGCTGGGCTACCATTACTTGTTGCTGTTGCATCATGACTTGCTGCTACTGCATCATTTCAGTCATGGTGCGGAACATTTCCATGGGGTCAGGGACAGCTGCAGCACTTGACGACCCAGAAGAGGAAGTTTGACCTCTGGTAACAGCCATCTGCAAAAATGTAGGCCTATAAGACCCTTGTTCGAGATAAGAAGACTAACCTACCACTAAATCCCTTAGGATCCTATCCCTAAGCTCTGATACCAGCTGTCATGCCCCAGATCCGACTACAAGGGTAAACCAGTCAAACCCGGGGGTGATGGGGTTATAAGGGTAAGTCAATGTTATAAGGTTGCGAGATTGATTTTATTATTTAGTTATTTATTACTAATTTATCATTAACTATTTACTAGTTGATAGGGGATGGCTTTGAGGAGAAGCCTACTAATAGCTTGGCCTTGAGGAAGGGCCTACCGGGCATGAAGCTTTGAGGAGAAGCTTACCAGGGGAAACATTACTGATTCTGGTATTATTCAGAGCATCTAAAACATAGTTCCATAATTATTACATAACCAACTGGAAATAATAAAAACTAGCTAATAGCTCTAGTGTCCTCTCTCGATAGCTATTTAAGATCCTCTAGGAAGTGTCTGAGAAGGATCTACGGTACCTGAAAAGAGTGTGCAACAATGGGGTGAGTTTACTAGGTAAACTCAATGAATAGTTAACCCTAAACTAACTAGGGTAAACCATAGTCATACCCTGCCCTTCTAGAAGTCTACGAGGGCGACAACATACACATACATATATTGCAAATAAGATAGTTCAGCTAGCTAATATGACAGTTCTACTATGGTACAACTACAACTAGTAAATGTAAGACAAATAATCATCCAGATTAAAAGTATCCAACTAATCACCGAAGGTTAGTTCTACCTACTCCTAAAGTGAACCGGCAGTTTTTTAACTGAGTCTGCCAACAGAAACCTGGGTCCAAGCGTACCTAGAGAGCCAGAAATACCCATATGGCCATAAGGGGGCTTGGTCTTTCACCACGGGGCACTCCCGCCCACCTTGCTTTTCGGGGTCATTACCCAGGGGTGGACTACTAGGCCACTAGGGGCTTTACCGCCTGCCCAACCCTGTGACCCTACCTACTTGATTCGGATTATGCACAGGCGGTGGTTCACCTCCCATCCTGTGCACTCGGGTCCCCTACCCATGCCCGTGAGTAGTGAGTCTTCCCTCTGGGAAGAGAACCTCAACTGAGGAAGTACAATCACCAGTCTCTCCATTGAGACCACCGGTCTCTCTACCGAGATCACCAGTCTTCGTTGCTCAATAGCAACTGGACTGCACCATGCGACCCATGGTCACCAAACACAGTCATTCAACAGAATATTAATAAATAATCAGTACAAGTATCTACTTGTTTGCATGCATCCTAGTGTGAATCTAGGTTGAGTCAATCACCGTTACCGCTATCAAAATATTACATGCATGACTATTCAGAGGCAAGGGATAATATGCCCACCTCCCACATGCAGTACCGGTTTCCCGCCTACATGCATTGGACATACTATGTCACATACGGTTTTATTTATTATTTTACAGATACAACTACAATCTACTCTAATTAGAATAGAATTAATCATGTTCACCTGGAGAATAGCTCGGTAGTCTATGCTCCTCACGCCTATCGGTCCGGTGTACCGTCGAAAGAGAAACTGACCATCATGGTTTAAAATGTATACGTTGTTACATCTATAAATTACTCAACCTAGGGTTCTAATAAGGTTGGTTTAGGGATGAGGGACCTATGGGATCCGGTCTCGCTCGAATCCGACTTCGGTCGGAGGTTTTAGGGTCGAACCGGTGAAAACCGATCTACAATCGGTTCAATAAGGTAAAGGGGTCTCTAGGGTGTTCCCAAACTAGGTTCAATACATCGACATCGATGATCTGAGCAAGATGCCACTAGTTTCGTCCAATTCCGAGATCGGACGGAGAATTGGTGATCAAACCATAGTGCACCAACTAGATCAGGTTCATAGATAAAATGGGATACTACACAGTATAATTACCGTACCTAACTCTGGCCAACAGATAGGATTTTTTGAGCCGGTCGTAATGGCACTGGTTTCGTCCGATTCCGAGTTCGGACGAAGAAATGACGGTTGAACCAATTTCAGCTAGTTTACTGGTCTGGTTCAATTGAACCAGACCGGTCCAATCAGTGATTCGGGTCTGCTGAGAAGTCAGGTCAGGTTCAGGATTGTCGAGTCGGGTCTGTAGGTTAGGTCGGGTCTGGGGCCTGGGTTGATGGGTCGGGTCTGCAGTTTAAATATCTAAATGGCCTTGGGCAGACCCGTTATTTACGAGTCTGCCACCCCCTTCTTCTTTCCCACGAGAACCAGCAGGGTGCTGGTTTTTGTGCAATTGTCGACGACGGGAGGCCGGGTTTGGGTGCACCGGTGGTGCCCGGCCTGTCTCCCCCGCATCGCCCCCACGGATGAGACATGGGAGAAGGCGACCGGAGCGCCGTCGCAGCCCGGGATGGGAATGGCCGGAGGGGTTTTGCTCGGGGGGTTTTATGGCCTTGGTTGCACCGGCGGTCGCCGGTGGGGCTTGGGTATTGGTCCTCTCGACGAGGACCGAAGGTGGGTTCGTAGTGGCATTCTCCACCCGAGTTGGCCTCGGCCAAGGGATGGAGGAAGGGGTCTCAAGTTTTGAGTTTTGTTCGGGTGGAAGAGGAGAAGAGAAGGAGGTGAGCAAACCTGAGCTCGGAGCTCGCCGGAGTTAGGGGAGGAGGCAGGGCCCGCTCTCTCTCTCCAGTCCTCTCCCTCGATCTCTCTACTCTTTCCCTCCTTCTCCCGATCTCTCTCTTTCTCTTTCTCTCTCTCTCTCTCTTTATAATTATCTCTTCTTAGTTTTGCCGTTCTTTCTCTCTCGGTTCAGTCGTTCTCTCTCTCGGCTGGCCATTCTCTTTCTCTCTTTAGGTTCTTCATAAAGATAGTAATGGGTTGTTATGGTGGTAATTAAAGAGAGTTGAGAGATTGGCTTGTTAACTCCTTAATTCCAAATAAAGAGGAATGAATAAAGGAACGGAAGATTTTAGACTTATTACTCCAAATTTTGTTCGATCCTCCCCATCTGAATTTTAACATTTAATTACCTTGGGGAGGGATAATTATGAGCCCTAAAGCCAGCTAGGAGGTTATAAGTCAGGTCCTTGGGTTGGTCGGGCTCGGTCCCGCGCCCTGAAGTGAGCTCGGTAGGAACCCGGGTGCGATTCCTATACTTACCGGGTTAAAAAGAATAATTAGCCATAGCTCACAAATCGGATGTAGAATTGGGCCTAAGAGGATTCGTTGAAAAGCTCTCGTCGACATGAACGCGTCGGTACTTGATACACAATTTTCTAACTTATGGATCTCTTGAAAAGAAAGAAATACTTAAAAATTTAAAATAGCAATTACTCATCACCCAGGTATCGGATCGACCCCAGCTCAGGCTCGTTGAAAAGGTCTCTCAGATCCCCACCCAACGTATCCAGCCTTGCTATGATCTGATTACTCGAACTTCCGTGGTAAATAAAACAATATCAAATGTCAGGTAATTTATCGATATTTTAGGATATAACTACCGAACTGCCGAATCTAGCTGCGCATACACCCGATTACTGCACGGGACGTGCCATTGCGACCTATTCGAAGCCATAGCAAATGTGAATGTAAAACATTTCATGGGTTTATGTCTTATTCTTCCAGAACAAGTCCAAAGAAAAAGTCTGACTAAGAATGACGAAAATACCCAAGGCAAACTTTTATTATTCTCAAATTTAACACCACAGGTGTTACACTGGGGCTGCATCATCTATATGTCCTTTTTAAATTCCCTTTAAGGAATTACTGTCTTGACATTCATCATCCAGATATCCCAACTATAATGGGCTGTGATGATTAAGAGGATCCGAAATAAACTTTAGGCATAGCTACCGGTGAGAAGGTTTCGATATAGTCAATTCCTTCTCCTGTGGTAACTAATCTAGCTACTTAAGTCTTAACTGGGTCCTTTTCTTGTACACCCTCTACACCCCCAAAAGGGTGACAGTGTAATAAAAGTCGAGACAGTTCTAAGGGACATTGATGCAAGCTTGCCTTCATGGTCTTTTGCCAGTTAAAGCTGTCGAAAGCTCTCACTACTTCATCGTAGCTCTAAGGATCATTCTCCTAAAACTTTGGATTAACTATCGAAGTTTCTCCATAGTATCTATCAGGAGCTCTGATGGTTCCACAACGACGAGGTGATGGTGGTACAAAAGTGAATCGTTTCTACAGTATCTGGTATACTAGTTTCTATATCATCTACTCCCACTATGCTTTTGGATGTGCACTCTCTACCAGTACCCAGTAGTTCACCCAGAACTATCTTACTGATAAACTTATGGTCTACAATATAATCCTGGTCTAGGTAGATGGTATTCGTAGAAACGATAACCTTCCAAACCTCAAGATCATAGAATAGTCCACCTTATGCCTCCCTAGGGTAACCTATAAACAGATATACCTGAAACTTCATCTCCATCTCATCCCTCTTGTCCTTTCGCACAAGTGTAGGATAATCCTATATTTTGAGATACTATAGTATCAGCTTTCGCTTAGACCATAGCTCTCTATAGGTCTGAGGCACTGATCTAAATGAGAGATAGTTTCAGATATAAGCTACTGTTTTAAGGTACAACCCCACCAGAAGATGGATAGTACACTTGGCAATATTCATCATTCTATGGATCATGTCTAAGGTCTGATTACTTCTCTCGGAGACTTTATTCTGATGTGTTATCCTTGGAGCATTTACCTAGGAGACAATCACATGCTCTCTCAGGACCCTATGGAACTCATCCGATAGTGACTCATTCCTTCGATTAAATTGAAGAGTCTCCTTCCATTTGGACGTTCTTGAAACCATAGATGTCAAAATTAACTAACACCAATACTTTAGTAGCCCTTTTAGTTATTCTGCCTTCCAGATAATACTCATAGGTTATAGAAGGATTTCCAATGAATCTGTAAATAGAAACTCAGCCTTCTGTTACCTCTGAATTTATCTAAGGCAAAATATCTAAATCAGAAGGGTCACAAATAGGATACCTTCTCTGAAGGATTTAGATAAATTTCCAATGAATCTATTTTTGAATTAGGATTAAATACAAAGAGATTATTCTGATTTATTCCTCCAGTAATGATGTTATCTATTCAATTTAAGATATACACCTACGGTGCTGTCTAAAACTAAAAACTTCATTTAGTGAAGAGAAAACAGAACTAAATCTCTAAAGACCAAAATCCGTATTTCGGAAAAACTAAGATAATCATATCTAATAGCTTTCGCAGTGGCTTATGGCATCAGTACCTATGTTAGGATCACTTTACTATGAAATAGCCTTCTGCTTTCTTTGAATCTCTGTAGACATGAAGTTCATATTCTAAGAAGCAAAAGAACTACTACTAAATAGTGACTTAACCCCTAATACCCTGAGACCATACTCAATCTTCAAATACCCCCTATACTCGCCACATTGAAAATACTTCTGTCTTTGGCATCACCAGACTTAGGAGTCCACACTAGTTTCTGCACTAGAATAGTTTTCGATCTCTGATAAGTTACTTCTTTAGATTCTTCTAAAGAAGACCTAGGTTAAGCACTAAAGGCATTGTCATTAATCTTGATCCCATCCTTTGTCTCCTGGTCCTTAGAAGTTCTGCAATTATCATCTCTAGCTTGTTAAAGCTAAAGTCTCTGACAACGCCTTTGAAGGTTTCAGACAAGGATGCAAGATAGACATCTTCCACCACCTCGTCATCTGGCACTATGTCTTTGGAATCTAGTTCGATCTGGAACCATAGATGTGTTTCCGAACAGGTATACCCTCAGACATCTCAGTACCGACAAGTATATTGGTGGAAAAGCGATAAGTCTACTGACTTCGCCTTCCAGACATCTTATGTAAGTAAAACTTTATTTGAGAAGACCCGGCATATCTCTGACTTGCTTCTAAAGAGTTATCCGTAAGTCTATTATAACATAGCACTTGCATATCTCCTTAGACTATCGCTAGTCATTATATGCCCTAGTTAGTGCCCTAGTGACATCTGGACCCATTAGGTCTAGTACAGGGATATTAAGATTGGAAGCCAATGCACGTTTACTACCCTAAGCATAAGCTAAAGATAACACTTCCACTCTATGTAGTTAGAGACCCAATAATTAGTTCTCTTATGGGATAGCGAATAGGGGAACTATATGGTTGAATGAAAAAATGCAGAAAAACTTATTTTATGGATTTTGAAAAATAAGCTAATTATATCCAAATGCCAACGCTATCCTCAAGCGAAGACATCTCTATGGATTAATTTAACCATGTATGGGAGATATCGGAATCGGATGCATCCGCTCTAGGGGGCGTGGTGCAGTGTCATCTGCTCATACGGGTCTTTCCTTAACCCAATCCAAATATACCAACTAAGGGCTTTGATGGACTATGGTTATCTTTTGGCCAGTGCCACGTGATCCCCATTATCGAAGCAACAGATGTCTCATATCCACTTCTGATGCTTACCCACAAGCCTAGACAATTACAATACGGGAGTTCATGCGGCCCCCACTATGGTGGCATAAAAAGCCCTTCTCTCCTCACCCCGTAACCACCATATTCCAAAGGAGACTGCTAAGTCATCTGGCATGGAAAAACATAACCCTTACCCTAGGAGGTGTCGAGCTACGCCCTTCCACCCAGACATAAAACAGTTGGTTGTGGAGGCCAGAGAATCTCTAAAAGTCCTCTTTTATATTCCTTATTAAATTTGAGGGTTATTTTATGTAAGTATAAGGGTACTCTAAGGTCACGATAACCAATACACTAGACCCTGGTCAAATCGTGCTCCCACTAGCATTTCAAGCCTTTCGTTTAGCATTAATCGATCTCGAAATATCATAGTCCCTGTCTCAAATGGATTTTTTCACTCAAGGGTCACATTACATATCCCAAGAACATCGATGCTCCGCAAACCTAGCTATCACACTAATGCCCTGGAGCCTAGCCTAAGGTCAGACTGATAGAAAAGGTCTCCCACTGCCATGACACCTTACTTATAAATTTGATGATTGATGTCATAATAGAATTCCAACTCATTCTAGGTTTCGATGCTAACCAAATAGGCACACCCGACTAATCGGGTGTTGAACTAATGGTAGCATAACCAAATATAAGAAATTCACACTATCATCAATGGTCAATTAAATAATAGGCGTCACTAGTGGAATCCTATCCTAATAAGATCACTTGGACCCAAGGGGAAAGGGCATCCCTCTAACACAGATAATTAAATTATCGCATTGGGGTTCTCTACAGAAATATAAAGCACTACTGAAAGAAATAATCACACAACTGAATCAAGTTCAGGCTCCGACCCCTGAACCTGCTGACTGGCACAGCGCAGGCTCTCTGTCTCCTTTGCAAGGTTCCTCGATCCGATGCAAGCCTCTGTATACGATCTCCTGACACTTTCTGCTATTTGCCATCATCGTATACGCTTCGCCGGATCGCCATCGTCCTCCAAGGTTCCGCTCGTCCTCCCGGTGGTGGATCTCCGCGGCAAGTCCTCCTCTTCAATCTGTAACCGAAAAAAATCTAGTACGCTTTGAGCAAGTGCTCGCTCGTACACAATTTTCTAGAAAGAAAAGAAAAACAAGCCTAGCAAAAGACTAGGAATCAAGGGTCGTCAACCTCCACCACTTGCCCGACTATGGCTCTAAAACCTATCCACATACAGAAGAAAACACATCTAGATAATTTATTAGCACGGGATCCGACCCCCAGTAGTAAGCAATCACATATCCAGATTATTTTAGAAGCAGCACCCTGCAAGTATAATTCATAGAACATACAATATCTACTATGCATGATCTGCTCGTAGAACCCCGATGGCGGCACATACTATTCATGCGCGCACATGATGGTTTCATGAAAAACATAAAATGCACACTACTAGCATGGCTCAGATACCAATTGTTGGAAATAATTCCATGGTAGAGGCCCGCAGCGGACGTAAAGAGTAGGTCCGAAGACCGTGAGCGGTGTGCGTTATATATCAAAATTTTCATCAAAACGATCTACACGTGCGTGTATGAATCTAGCATGGAAACTACACGAACCCCTAACGTCGATCTAGCGAAAAGAATAATCTAGTATGCATACATATTCTATCTCTACACTAGATCTACATGTTAGAAGTCATACCTCCATGCGGATTCTTTCACCGCGACAAATTTCTTCTTCGTCGATAGAGACGGGCTCGGATCTACTCGATATACCTTCGGTGTAACTGCCATAACTTTCTAGTCTGAACTCTGATTAGGCTAAAATTTAGACTGTATATAGAGAACTTAGAGATGCAACTATTGCAAGTAGTTTCCCATTGTTTGGAGTTTTGTAACTCCTGAAATCGCAGAAATATCACAGATTTTCTATGCAGATTCTGGACAGCAAAAGCTTGCGAAAGACACCTTCTAGTTTACCCAATCTTGCACGATGCACGACACCTCGTAGATGGATCTCTGAGTGCCTCCATCCGATGAGCCTTCTCTTTCTACGAAACACCATGTGAGAAAGACGAGTCGCCATCCAATGGCGTAAGCAAGGGAAAGAAACGAGAGAGGAGAGGAGAAGAGAGAAAAGATGGGTGGCTAGGGTTTTCCCCAATAGGCATGGCCGACCCTTCAATGGGCATCATGCATGGCTGGCCCCCCTCTCCCCTAATGCTCTTATATAGGGCCGACCTATCATATGGATAAGGCCCCTAAAGGATAAGGTAGAACCTTCAGGGACTATGGTTCATGGCTTCAAACTTAGACTCGATCGACACACTACCCGAGTGTACCATCGATCCTCTGAGTCCGAGTTAACCTGCGTGGCCACCTAGAGTGCGACGCAGGCAGCACTCCAATTCCCCCGGACGTACTATGTTCTCCTTCATACCCTTGCTCTCTGCTTAGTATGGTAAATTTATTGTCCCTCCACTTGGTGCCATGATGTAACTCGAGCGGTGGAGAATACCGTCAGACTCGAGTACTCATATGACTTGGTACCTTCCAAGTTGACCATGTACATCGTACCTCCAATTACTCTACCGAGTAACCAGATCCGTCACCAGTCTAACTGATGACCACCTGGCCAGGGTTTAATATGGCGTAGGTCGGACCAAGGAACGCACCTTCGATCAGGGATATAGGTGGCCTTTAAGAGTGACATGCCGATGCAATGCCAGCCGGGTAACCCAGTATACCATGGTTTTTGATCTCTGTATCCGGATCCTCATACATTGGTGTGCCAAAGCACCACTCAACTGGTTAGTCCATCAGACATGGTTCCTCAGGGTTTAGGACCGTTTTAGCCTAAGCAGAAACACAGTTTAGTGCATCGATGTCTGCTTACAGATCTGTGCACCGTATTGGTTCCGTTCAGCCATAGACACTGTGCCTGGTAATGACCTTGGTGGAGACACCCATGCTCTGTCATCCCAATAACTTATCCTGATAGGGCAACCACCTCTAATCAGAGCTGCAAACGTATTTAGGTTACATGGGACCAATCCCTTGAGTCTCCCACTCAAGTGGATGACCATGTAGCTATGGCTCTTTGTTCTGTAATCAGAACACATATGCAATCTTAAATGTACCAAGATGTAATCTTAAGCTATCAACCATACATAGCTTAACTATAGTTTTTACGAGCTGTAGACCTCACCAATTCTAACATGTACCTCGATGGTCCGACTAGAAGGTGGCCGTCAACCATGTCGCGGACCGACCGTAAACTTCATCGTGAGCCGACCGTGCACTTTGCCCCCGGGGAAGCAAGTGAACCTACCGGGGCCGTCAATCTTGTCATGGGTCGGCCGCGCGCGAAGAGGAGAAAGGGGGCGCTTCATGCCCCGGGGAAGCAAGCGAACGTACTGGGGCTGTCAATCTCGTCAAGGGTCGACCGTGCACGAAGAGGAGAAAGGGGGGACTGCCTCTTCTTTTCCCTGGTGGTCGACCGTGCACGAAAGCAGAGAGAGGGGGGAGTCCCCCCCTGGTGGTTGGTCACGCACGAAAGTAGAGAGAGGGGGGAGTCCACCCCCCCCCCCCCCATGGTGGTCGACCGCGCACGAAAGTAGAAAGAGGGGGGAGTCCACCCCCCTGGTGGTCGGCTGCCCACGAAAGCAGAGAGAGGGGGGAGTCCACCCCCCTGGTGGTCGGTCGCGCACGAAAGTAGAGAGAGGGGGGAGTCCACCCCCCTGGTAGTCGGCCGCGCACGAAAGCAGAGAGAGGGGGGAGTCCACCTCCCCCCTATGGTGGTCAGCCGCGCACAAAAGCAGAGAGAGGGGGGAGTCCCCTCTGGTGGTTGGCCACGCACGAAGCCAAGGGGGGAGTCCCCCCCCTCTCTGATAGTCGGCCGTACATGAAGAAGCGGCTCATGGGGGATCGAGTTCCCCGAAAATCACGCCCCTAAATCACGCGACGGTTGAACCCGGGAATCTCGGTTGAACGACGGTTACGGGAGAGCAACCCACGCTCCCAAGATTCCCGGTTGATCGATAAGGCAGGAAACGACCCGGGCCGTAATTACCGGGTCCAGCCACGCATCACGTCCCCACCACGCAGGCAGTTGAGTACATTGCGAGAACACGTCGTCAGCGTCGTTCCGCGCGGAGCACTCCAACTGTCTTCCCGGGACATTATAAAAGGGGCCCTACCCCTCAGTGAAAAGGACCGAATTCTGGAGGAGGTGCTGCCCAATTCTTTCTGGAATTTTCGGAGCTAGAGAGAGAGTGAGATTGTAGAGGTCGGTGTTTTGGGTGACCGGTCCTCTCAAGGTGTAATCAGGTCAAGGTGAGAGATTGTAACCAGATTGCTGTGTTAGTGAATTCTCGTCTCGCCCCGTGGTTTTTTCCCCTTCGACATTGAGAAGGGGTTTTTCCACGTAAAACCTGATCTTCTTCATTTCTTTGGTTTGTTAGATTGTGCATTCCAAGTGAACCGCCCGATCCAAGAAAAAACCCCCGACACTAACCCTCCAGAAATTTTAGGAAGTTGAAAATAAGCCCATGCTTTCGGATAAGTGATTTTTTTAAAAATAATATTAAAAAAACAAATATTTAATTCAATAGCGTTTAATCAAAAGTACTTATCAATTTATCGCTCTGACAGCCACGTGGCATGTCAGCGCCGTAAAACGAGTCACGAGATTTTTTATTTTTTTTCCGTTTCAAGTAGAACCCGATATTTGGATTACAGGGTTTAAACCTGGTATTCTGAACACAAAGTTTAACCGAAACCCCCTTGTATAATGTTCCCATACTTAGCCGTTTTCTCGTTCGATTTCGGGTAAACCCAGTGTCCATAATACCGGGTTTAAACCTAGTAATCCAAATACCGGGTTTTATTTGGGAAAAAAAGAATCACGACTTGCTTTATGACGCTGACATGCCACATGGCTGTCAGAGCACTAATATGATAATTACTTTTGATCAAACGCTATTTGTTTAAATATTATTTTGAAAAATATTCCTTCGGAAGTTCGGATGAAGACATCTAGCACCTCTATTCAAACCCCATCAAAAATCTCGAACTACATTATTAAATAAATATGTAGTACATTTGGTGGAAGGTTTGTAGCTATGAAATACAGGCTTACAGCGAACCAAACGTCCCCTTTACAGTGAGAAAATCTCTGTCCTCGGTTCGGATGTGTTTGTACCAGGATAGCCAGCCCATCAGGTTGCTGCTGCTATCGGTGTGCCGCTGACGTTCCACGAACGGTGGCGGTGTAGCAGCTCGGCAATGGCACAACGGTCAGCGGCTGTTTGACGAAGGAAGGCGGCGGCTGGCTGTGATGGAGCTTTGGTTGGCATGTAGATGACAAATTAGAAACCTGAGGTTCTTCTGACACGATCTCCTCCTTCTCTCTTCTTCCCAGTTCCCATCCCTACCCCTTCCCTTCTTCACGAGTCCACCCTAACCCTAACCCTAACCGTCTAGAGAGGGCACATTAGAAAGGTCTGTACCCATTATATTGAAATGCCTGCCCATGATAAAATTGCTTCTATCTCTCTCTTGTAGGAATCTCGATCGGAAGGCATGGCCTCTGCTGATGTGATCAGATCTTGCTTGGACTCCATTCGCCAGGTGACTATTAAGATCTTCTTCTTCTGGGGGTTTCAGAGTCCATCAGTCTGTCTGGTTTACAATTGTTGGGCTGGATTATGTTGACATGTCTTCTGTGGACGGGTTGATATCTGATGCGGATCATATCAGTTGATTTCCTCGATGGCACGGATCTTGGAGTACTCATGGATAATCAATAGATTTTTAAAAGTTTTTCAAAAAAAATGAATTTTTGAAATGAATAAATCTAGAATTAATATTTTTAGAATAAAATATTATTTTCGGAATAAAATAATAGTTTTATTCCTAAAATATTATTTTAATCCGAAAGTGTTTTATTTATTTATTAATGGTGATATTTTAAAAGTTAGGATTTTGGATAAGTATGGTTGGTTAGTAGTTATTATCTTCTGTTATTCGGATAAATCTTCGCTTAGGAATTCAAATTATGGAGCTTATATTGTTATCCGTTGGATTAACAAGTTGTTATTTCTTGTTACAGCAATTTCTTAAAAAAAGTATAAACATTAATATATTTATAAAAAACAGTAAAAAACTTCTTAAATTATTGAAAAAGGCCTTAGCCTATTGTATCGGTGATCCATTAGTTTTTTTTTAACCCCGCCTGTTATACAGGCGGGCAACTTATTAAAAAAAAAAAAAAATTACCCTGCTTGTTGTAAAAAAAAATTTTCCGCCGGCTGTACAGGCGGGAAAATTACACTTAACCCCCACCCAAAAGAGTGAATTATACTTTGCCCCCCTAAAGATTGGTTCAAAAACACTTAACCCCCACCCAAAAGAGTGAATTATACTTTGCCCCCCTAAAGATTGGTTCAAAAACACTTAACCCCCTTCAAAAACACTTCCCCCTCCCCCCCCCCCCCCCTCCCCCTCAAAGGGTAAATTATACTTTGCCCCCCTGAAGATTGGTTCAAAAACACTTAACTGCCCTATTGTTTAAAAACTACATTTTGCTTTACTCAATTCAGTTTTTAGCAGATAAAAATTACCAAATGAGAAAATTAAGTAGTTGACAAAAGGGGATATTGTGCTAACATTTCAAATTTTAGGGTGCAATTTGGAACAAAATAAACTACAGGAGGGTTAAATGTTTTTGAGCTAAATTTCAAGGGGGCAAGGTGTAATTTATCCTTTAGAAAGGCAATTTTTTTAAAGGGTAAATTACACTTTGCCCCCTTGAAGATTGGCTCAAAAACACTTAACCCCCTTATAGTTTAAAAACTACATTTTGCCCCCTTCAATTCAATTTTTATCATATAAAAATTACCAAATGAGGAAATTAAATAGTTGACAAAATAAACATTTCAAACTTGAGGTTGCAATTTGGAACAAAATAAACTATAGGGGGGTTCCGTGTTTTTTGAGCTAAACTTCAAGGGATCAAAGTATAATTTAGCCTTTAAGTTTTTACCTGCCTGTACAACAGGCGGGGTAAATTTTTTATTTTTTATTTAAATAAGCTACCTGCCTGTTGTGCAGGGTTAAAAACAAACAAAAAATTAATGGATCGCCTATACAATAGGCGGTTAAGACCTTTTTCAACAATTTAAGAAGTTTTGTACCATTTTTTATAAATATAATATTTTTTATATTTTTTTTAAGAAATTAATGTTCTTGTTATTTTGTTAAATCGTATAAGCTTATCTCTTATGATCTTCTCTGTTAGAATTTTTTTATTTATTTAAAGACCATGAAGCCCCCTATTGTAAAAATTGAATGATGAAAAAAAATGACAATCATTTGTTTTGATTCATGTGAGCGGTTTCGTACTGTATTCCTTAGAGAGAATTGAAGAGCGAGAGGCTCGCTGGCGTGAGGTTGGATTACCGTCAGTGCGAGGTCGACAACCCCCATTCGCCCTTCCATCCTCTCCCCTACGTTATCGTCACGACCGTCTTGCATTAAATTTGGTAACAGAGCTAGGTTTGACGGTTTCTCTTTCGTTGAGCGATCCGTCGAGATCTTCGTCGTCTTTGTCACCAAGCGACATCGTCCCTTTTCTCTCTTGGCGCTTGAAAATCCCGAAGAGCAATCGCATGTCGTCCACTAGTTTGCTTTATAATCAGACCGAGCTCTATGCAAACCTCTTGATGTGGGATGTTACAGTTCAAATTCTGCATCCTTCCACCCGCTTTGAGCAAAAATCTATTGCACGAATCAAATGCCGAGCCGATGAGCTATCATTACCCGTTGACCCATTTATCCAGTGGTTTCTACACCAACATGGGACTGAACAAGAGAAGCTTGATGATATCATACAAATAAAAGGTGAGATCAAACAAGAGATGGAGTACAGACAGATACAAAGCAAAAGAGGAGTTCGTACCACTTTGAAGCATCCGTCACCTACAGTGTCTTTGCTAGCGGATTCTTCACCGCTTGTATCACCACCTGCAGTGTTTGCATTGCCGGTCCTACCTCTACTTCCAGCGGAACCACTCCCTACTATCCAGTGTTCTAAAAGGCTCAAGGCGCACATGAGGCGCAAAGGTCTCCTAGAGCCTAGGCGCAAGCTGCAACTCAAGACGTGCGCCTGATTGAAGTAAGGCGCATATATATATATATATATATATATATATATATATATATATATTATTGAGAGAGAGAGAGAAAGAGAGAGAAATGCTATAATGCGGCATGCGGTAAGTGCGGCACTATACCGCAGCCGTCTGATGCACTGCTGCGTGCATGTGATGCACGCAGCGCGTGCATCAGACGTCTGCGGTGCAGTGCCGCACGTACCGCATGCCGCAGCATAGCATGCCCCTATATATATATATATATATATATATATATATATATATATATATATATATATATATATATATATATATATATATATATATATATATATAGGGGAGGGATACTCTTACAAGTTGGCTCTTACAAACAGCTCTTACTAATGATCCCAGCCATCCATTCAGATCCGATGGATGGCTGGGATTTTCCATCAATCTCCCACTCTCTCTCTAGATCGGGTAAACCCAGCCCCCCTGGCCCCCTCCCGTCCGTCGAGCCCCCCTGACCCCTTCTCATCCGTCGATCCACCCCGCCGGCTCCAGCCCCCACCCCGCAGCTCCGACCGGCCCCGACCCCGCAGCTCCGGCCCCGCAGCACCCCGTCGACCTTCCCCTGCAGCTCCAGCTCCGGTCCCGACCCCGCAGCCCCGATCTTCGTCCCCGACGCCGGCAGCCACGATTTCAGCGCCGGCGGGGGGCGTCGGGGCTGGCGGGGGGTGTCGGGGATGGGGTCGGGAGGGGCAGGGCTGCGCGATTTCAGTGCCGACGAGGGGCGTCAGGGAGGGGCGGGTGCTGCGCCGGAGGGGTGGTCGGGGATGGGGTCGCGGGGGGGGGGGGGGGCTATGTTTATCGATTGAGAGAGAGAGAGATAGAGAGAGGGGGAATTGATCCCAGCCATCATGATCGGAATGGATGGCTGGGATCATTAGTATATATATATATATATATATATATATATATATATATATATATATATATATATATATATATATATATATATATATATATATATATATATATATATATATATATTCAAAACACGCATACTAAGAAAATGAATCTTAAGACAAAAGCTAAATTGAATACATCGTTGTTGCAACAACACAAATGTTGTAGCCTTGTAGGTTTGAATTATGGCTCTAAATAAGCTATTTAAAATATATTAAAAATTTCAAATATGTATAGTTCAAATTCAATAACCAGTTATAAGATATGAAATGTGATATTATAGCAAACAAAAAATAAATAGTGAATGATTGAATGTGTTATTTCATCCGTGTGCTTGTGCACATGCTTTTAAAACAGTATGAAATGTGCAAATCGAGAAAGAAAATAAAACTCATTGAATCTTGTAATAGTTGAAATATTATCAAAGTCATCAAATCCAATCCACAATTACTCATATGGTCCTACCTAAGAACTATAACAAATAATTTTGAATGTAAATACTATTCAATCAATGTGTCAATATTCGGACTACTGTAATCATGAATCAAATCTACTTAATAATTTAATCATATTGCCAAAAATATCAATTGCATGCACATAATTGCACATGGTTCAACTAGGCGCACCTTTTTTTGCTCCTGGAGCCTAGGCACGCGCCTTTCTAACAGAACCTGGCCTTATGCTTTTTGAGACGCAAGGGGTGAGGCTAGTTGAGCCTGAGCCTAGGCGCGCCTTTAATAACACTGCTACTATCGTACTTCAGTGGAGCCTTCGCCAACAGTGGACCCTCTACCACTGCTTGTAGTGGACTATCTACCACCCCCTTCCGCAGAGGATTGATTCCCTGCCAGCCGAGCCGTCACCTGGATGTCGACTTCAGCACGCTAGCCTCGACTATTGACTTAGTCGGAATAGACTTTATATCTCCGGCTTAGGTGCTTCTTCGATTTCACTTGGGCGTGATATCTTACTCCAAATTAGCACGTCAGCCCGCCCAAGTGACCATCATTAGCAGTTTGTGCTACTACTGTCCTAGCCTATGGTTCAAACTCGGCTCCAACAACTTTTTCGCATGAGATCCGGGAGGTGGCTACGTTTTAAAGTGACTTCGTAAAACTCGTGGTCAAGTTCTTTTCGAAGTGGGGGTGAATGATGCGGATCATATCAGGCGATTTTCTCAATGGCATGGATCTTGGTGTGCTCATGGATAATCAATAGATTTTTATTAAAAGCTTTTCAAAATAAATAAATTTTTGGAATGAATAAATCTAGAATTCATAGTTTTAGAATAAAATATTATTTTCGGAATAAAATAATATTTTTATTTCAAAAATATTATTTTAATCCGAAAATATTAATTTTTGGATTTAGTAATGGTGGTAGTTTAAAAGTTAGGATTTTGGATCAGTATGGTTGGTTAGTAGTTATTATTTTCTGTTATTTGGATATATCTTAGGTTAGGAATTCAAATTAGGGAGCTTATCTCTTAGGATCGTTATCCGTTGGGTTGACAGGTTGTTATTTTTTGTTATTCTATTAAATCGTATGAGCTTATATCTTATAATCTTATTTGTTAGAATTTTTTATTTATTTAAAGGCCATGAAACCCTCTATTGTAAGAATTGAATGATGATGAAAAAAATTGACAATAATTTGCTTTGATTCCTGTGAGAGATTTCGTACTGCGTTCCTGAGAAAGGATCGAAGAGCGAGAGGCTCGCCGGCATGAGGTCGGATTACCGTCGGTGCGAGACCGACAATCCCCATTCGCCCTTCCATTCCCTCCCCTACGATATCACCACGATCGTCCTGCATCAATACCATATTTGCAAGTGAAGGTAGAATGGTGCTTTGTGTTCTGTAGAACCCCCCCACCATGTTTTTGTTTGCAACATGTGGTTGTGAAACCAACCAATACAACTTTTCAATCATTGCAAACTCTGTGAACTTGATATCACGAATATTGCATACGTAACACTCCCTAAACTGGGGTCAATGAATTATCAAGAGCGAACCGATTGATGACATCAATGAATTCCACCAAAAATAGTCAAATAAAGATCACAAGATCTTCGAGAATCGTGTTTAGGAGATCAAATCTAGACAACACATCATTTCGGATCTAGAATCATAGTAAAATAAAACCAAAGCTCGATAAAAGAGAGGTGATGATAATTGGTAATGTGTGTACCCGGTACCCGCCCGGTCGGCCGGTTATCAGGGAAAGGGGAGCAACAGCCCCCCCCGGTCGGCATGTCATCAGTCAGAGGAGGGGGGGGGGGGGCTCAGTCGGCCGGTCATCAGAGGGGGGCAGCAGCCCCCCCTCTCCTTGCTTTCGGTCGGCCGGTCATCAAAGGGGGGACAACAGCCCCCCCTACTACTTGCGGTCGGCCGGTCATCAAAAGGGGGACAACAGCCCCCCCCCCCCCCCCCCCCCTACTACTTGCGGTCGGCCGGTCATCAAAGGGAGGACAACAGCCCCCCCTACTACTCTCGGTCGGCATGTCACCAGAGGGGGGCAGCAGCCCCCCCCCCCCCATTGCTTCGGTCGGCATGTCACCAGAGGGGGGCAGCAACCCCCCCTCTCTACCTCGGTCAGCCTGTCAACAAAGACACAATACCACAATCGAACCCGGAAATCCAGGAGGCTACACGGTGCGGACTACACTCCGCGATTTTCGGCCCAAGGTGACCAGGCGTCAATCGCGCGCCACGTCCTCACTACAGCGGCGGTTGAGCTCATTGCGGGGACACGTCACCCACCCGTTTTTCGCGGAGCGTCGTAACCGTCACCCCGCTACTATAAAAAAGGACCTACCCCTTCAGCGAAGAAGAGGAAGAATTCTGGAGATGACGCTGTCCGTTTCGTCCCGGAATTCGCGGAGCTGCGGAGGTCGGTCGGACAGTAGTCAGAGGCTGTCTGCGGAGGTCGGTCGGTAGCCAGATACTGTCTGCAGCGACCGGTAGCCAGATACTGTCTGCAGCAACCGATAGCCAGATACTGTCAGCAGTGACCGGTAGTCAGACGCTGCCTGCAGCGGTTGGTAGTTTGAGTGAAACTGCAGAGGTCGGTAGTTTGGGAGACCGGTCCTCGGGGTTTGTAATTGGGGTTAAAGTGAGAGATTGTACCCGAAAGGATTGTTTTAGTGCATTCTCGCCCCACCCGTGGTTTTTTCCCCTTCGACGTTGCGAAGGGGTTTTTCCACATAACCGCTGTCTTTTCTCTTCATTTGGCTCGTTGGATTGTGCTTGCCACCCGAACCGCCCGGTTCGACTAAAAAACCCCCCCACAACCTTGGCGCCGTCTGTGGGATAGTCTTCGAGACTTCCTACTAGAGCTTTCGACTGTTGACCCGTGGGTGTCGACCAGTCCGAGGCTACCTGCAACCAGCAATCCACGACCACACGGTTGAAGAACGATGGCCGGTGGACCGTATCGTACCCGCTCGACGTCGCAGCTCCCATCCGAAGCTGCACCACTCGGAGATGCCAATGATGTCGAGCGTCTTGTTCAACCACCAACGGACACGGAGCGCGTAGTCCCGTTGGCGAATCCTGTACTGGGGGTCGGAGAGTCCAGTCAAGCTCCGGTAGCAACCCTGGCTCCTCTAACAGGGGGTCTATCGGAAGCTTTCCTGGCCACTATGATGATGACCCAGCAAGCTCTTACCGCCCAACTCCAAACAATGCAACGCAACTACGAGGAGTTGCGCGACTTCGTGCGGGCCGCACCGACGGGTGCTCTACTCAACCAGGGCATGTTGGCCCAAGCGGGACAGAGCCTTCCTACTCAAGCTGTCCCACCAGTGCAAATGCAGCCGCAACCAATGCCTCAGATGGAGGTCAGGGTTAATCGTTCGGTGGAGGTCCAAAGTGCGAATCCCGACGGACGAGACTCGAGTAGTCCGGAACCTGCGGAAGGAAACAAGCACACCCGAGCGGCGTCGGCACGCTCGGATGTCTGGTCCCGGCTCGGAGCACCTCCCCGACAGCCGCCTGCCTCCAAGCATCACTCGAAGACGGACTTGGCACAAGTGCATCGCCCGAAGCGAGACGGTGATCACCATCGTCAACCGAGTGATAGCCATCACACTCGGATGACGCCGGCCAGTCGGCAGCCGGCAGCCGGCTCACACTGCTGATCGGAGGAGCGTACACGAACGCATTTGGGTACACGCGTCGGAGCGACTCGGGGATCGAGAAGGAATCCAGCGAGACCGATCGGGGGTCCGAGCTCCCGACCGGCTGGAGGAAGTCGCCATTCGAGGAGCCGCTCGGTCGCCGCTTGTCGAGAAGCTACTCCGAGAGCCATTCCCTCGGGGATGGAATCCTCCACGCCTTCCCAAGTTCGACGGATCGAAAGACCCGGTGAAGCACGTACTGGCTTTCCGGGATGCTCTGGTCCCCCACGAGGATGATCATATTCTCTGCCGGACCTTTGCCAACAGCTTGTCGGGAACACCTCTCGAGTGGTTCCACAAACTCAGGCCCGCGTCCATCTCCTCATTCTCGGAGCTGAGCACGCGGTTCATCGACCAGTACCGATGCAACCGCCGGGAGCTGAAGACTCTGGAGTCACTCTTCGGGATGAGTATGACCCCAGAAGGAGACACTCAGACAATTCTACCATAGGTTCAGGTCCGAATACCTGAGCTTGGCGGATGCAGACGGGCAGGATCGCATGGTGATCACGGCCTTCAAGAACGCCATTCAGCCTACCCAGCTTGTCAACGCGTCGCTCATCAAGCGAACCCCGGAGACGATCGACGAGCTGTCGCGACGCGTTGAGAAGTACATCAAGATCGAAGACGCGGACTGCAAGAGGAAGGCGGTGGAAACCAGGGTCCCGCACCAAGGCTACGCCAAGCCAGCTGCCGTGAAGAACGTTAACAAGCAGCAGGGGGAGGCGACGCGGCACGACGCGAAGCGGCAGAGGCAAGACAGGCCCGCGAGGCCACAGTGGAACAGGGAGTTCACAGTACTGAACGCCCCCATAGACCAGATCCTGGAAGCCATCAAAGGTGAACCGTACTTCAAGTAGGCGCAACCGCTTGAGCCCGAAGAGAGGGGAGCCAGAGATGCATCAAGGTACTGCGAGTACCATCAAGGCCAAGGTCACACTACCCTGCAGTGCTGGGCGCTTAAGCATCATATTGAGGATCTCATTGAGGCCGGCCACCTTGGCTGCTTCATTGACATCCCTCAACGTAAGGAGACCAAGGCTGTAGGTGAAGTCCAGCGAGGAGCGACGACACAGCGCTTACCGGGTCCTCCGCCAGAAAGACGCCAGCTCCGAGAGGTAGACGCCGTCTACGGGTACCATGGCCCTGTACCGTCGTCAAATGCCGTCGACCGACAGGTGCGGCGTATTGAACAAGCAAGGAAAGTCCACCATGTGGTGCTCGACCCTGTCATCCGCCCCGAGCCAAGAGTGGAAGCTGCAGTACAGTTTTCGGCGGCTGATCTGGTCGGAATAGAGAGGCCTCACAACCATCCCCTGGTCATACGGCTGCAGATAGCCAATTGCCTGGTGAAGAGAATTATGGTCGACGCCGGAAGTTCGGTAGATGTGCTCTTCCTCAGCGCCTTCGACGCCATGCAGCTAGATCGCGGGCAAATGACTGAGTCGTCATCGACGATAACGGGCTTCACGGGAGAGGCTGCAAGGGTGGTTGGTGAGATCACCCTCCTGATCACAACAGGGCATCTCACCAACCTTACCCGGTTCATTGTGATTGAAGCCCACTCGGCGTACAACATCATCCTGGGAAGGCCGTGGCTCCACCACTTGGATGCGGTCCCCTCGTCGGCCCACCAAGTAGTGAAGTTTTGGACCGACAAGGGCGTGATGAGCATTCGAGGTGACCAGTCTTCGGCTGCCAAGTGCGAGATCAGCGCCATCCATCTGAAGACAACATGCCAAATTGAGGGAGGAGAACCAGGTGGAGGCGGCACTGAGTTGGGCATCCTCAACCTCTGGAATGCGAAGCGGAGTCAAGAAGCTCCAATGTTCCAGCACCTCGCCTGAACGAGCGTAGGAGCGCGAGGAAGCCAAGCCCTTGGGAAGACCGACCTGTCAGCTGAACTTAAAGAGCTAACAGTGTCGGGGGACCTGCCGAAGACCGACATGTCAGCTGAACGTAAAGAGCTGACAGTGTCGGGGGACCTACCGAAGGCCGACCATTCAGTTGAACGTAAAGAACTGACTGCGTCGAGGAACTTGAAGAAGGCCGGTCAGTTAGCTGAACTTAAAGAGCTAACTGGTCCGAGTGACCCGATGGAGACTGACCTGCCAGCTGAAGGTAAAGAGCTGAACAGGATGATGCACCCTCAGAAGACCGACTGACCGGTTGAATCTAAAGAACCGGACGAGTCGAAGAGCCCGAACACGGAGTGGGAGGAGTCACCCGCCGTCGAGCCAATTCTGCCCGTGGACTTAGGAGAAGCGGGTCATCCGAGGATAACTTTTCTCGGGTCGCTGCTGCCGAAGCATCATGCCGAAGCTATGACGGCATTTCTCAAGGCAAACCTGGATGTATTCGCATGGTCAGTTGAAGACATGCCAGGCATCCACCCCGAGGTAGCCTGTCACCACCTCAACATTCGAGAAGGAGCTGCACCTGTACGCCAGAAGCCCCGGTCACTAGCGCCGGAAAAAGCAGTAGCTGTCAATATGGAAGTAGAGAAGCTGCTACGAGCGGGCATCATCAGAGAGGCTCGGTACCCGAAGTGGATCGCTAATGTGGTCGCCGTCCCCAAGAAGTCCGGGGCCATAC
This sequence comes from Chamaelirium japonicum, assembly GCA_947650365.1. Taxonomy (NCBI): domain Eukaryota; kingdom Viridiplantae; phylum Streptophyta; class Magnoliopsida; order Liliales; family Melanthiaceae; genus Chamaelirium; species Chamaelirium japonicum. Next base: position 4,462,313 of record OX393553.1, read on the forward strand.
GGGTTTGTATCGACTTCACAAACCTCAATCGGGCATGCCCGAAGGACAGCTACCCGCTACCGCGCATCGATACCTTGGTGGATTCCACGGCGGGACACGAGAGGCTCTCGTTCATGGACGGGTACTCGGGCTATCACCAGATCCCCATGAATCCGGAGGACCAGGAGCACACGACCTTTGTCACGGGTCGAGGGCTCTTCTGTTACAAGATGATGCCATTCGAGCTGAAGAACGCGGGAGCGACGTACCAAAGGCTGGTGAACAAGATGTTCGTCGACCAAATCGGAAGGAACGTGGAGGTCTACGTCGACGACTTGCTTGTGAAGAGCCAGGCGGAGGAGGCGCATATGCAAGACCTGGAGGAAACCTTCGCAACCCTGCGGAGTTATAGCATGAAGTTGAACCCGGCCAAGTGCGCCTTCGGCGTGACGTCGGGAAAATTTCTGGGTTACTTGGTCACCCGACGGGGGATCGAGGCCAACCCGGAGCAGATCCGAGCCCTGGAGGAGATGTCATCGCCCAGGTCACGAAAGGAGGTCCAGAAGCTGACCGGACGGATCAACGCCCTTAACCGCTTCATATCTAAGTCCTCAGATCGGTGTCGGCCCCTGTTCGAAAGGCTGAGCAAGCTTGCACCTTTCGACTGGGACCAACGATGTGAATAAGCATTTCAGGAGCTGAAGACGTACCTAGGCCAACCTCCTATCTTGACAGCCCCCCAACCTGGTGCAACGCTGGGGGTGTATCTTTCGGTATCGGAGGCAGCAATTAGCGCTGTACTGATATGCGAGAGTGAAGGAGTGGAGAAGCCTGTCTACTACGTCAGCCGCATCATGACGTCAGTTGAAACTCGGTACGCGCGGATCGAACAAGTAGCCCTGGCATTAGTGTACGTGTCAAGGAGGCTTCGCCCGTACTTCGTCGCTCACCCCATCGAGGTCATCACCGAGCACCCCCTGAAAGAAGTACTGGATAACTCTACTCGGGCAGGTCGGCTGAGCAAGTGGGCTGCAGAACTGCAAGAGTTTGGTTCTCGGTACGTACCTCGGAAAGCAGTCAAGGGCCAAGCACTTGCGGACTTCCTCAGTGATTTCCTGGCGGAAGACACTGCACCGGTGCCAGAGACGTTAGAAGACATGTCGGTAGCTGCCGGTCGACCCGTGGGAGTCGGTGCGGCAGCAGGACAGGAGGACGAAGAAGAAGGCTGGAGATTGTTCGTGGACGGCTTGTCATGCGCAATCGGGAGTGGTGTGGGGGTAGTCCTAGTAACCCCCGACCACACGAAACTCGAAAAATCAGTGCGGCTACTTTTCCCGACGACGAACAACGAAGCGGAGTACGAGGCGATGCTGACAGGACTGGAGATGGCGACAGCGCTGGGGGTGACCAGCCTACAGGTCTACGGCGACTCCCAACTGGTAATCAATCAGATTACCGGTAGGTACGAAGCCCGCGACGCAAGAATGCAAGCTTACCTGAAGCTAGCCCGGGAGTTGGATGCCCTTGCTAATCTAGCATCGGTACTCGGAGAAGACAGAGAGAAAAGGGTCTTCATCGAGGTGCAAGCTGACCCCCGAACAGTCGGCCCCGCAGGAGATAGTTGCATGACGAGGAGGACACAAGCCATTGAGGCGGTCCATACCATTGCGGTCGGAGCTGATTGGGTAAGCAATATGAAGAAGTACCTACTTGATGGGATACTACCGGAGGACGTCGATGATGCCCGAAGAACCAAGGCGCACGCTCCAAGATACACCCTCATCGACGACGAGCTGTATAAGCGTTCGTTTGGTGGACCGTACCTCAAGTGCCTCACGAAGGAACAAGCGGCAGAAATCATGAAGGAGGTACATGAAGGGGTATGTGGGAACCATTCCGGAGGAAGAGCCCTGGCCCGGAAGATAAAGCTGCAGGGCTACTACTGGCCCACCATGGAAGCAAATGCGGGGGGATATGTGAAAAGGTGCTTGCAATGTCAAAAGCATGCTCCCTCCATACATCAACCGGCAGAAGAGCTGCACCTAGTGTCCAGCCCTTGGCCCTTCCAACAGTGGGGGTCGGATATTTTGGGCCCCTTCCCGACGTCGCCCAACCAGAGGAAGTTTCTCCTCGTCGCCACCGACTACTTCACCAAGTGGGTGGAGGCAATCCCGTTGCTGAAGATCGGGGAAGTTCAAGTAGGAAAGTTCCTATGGAGCAACATTATCTGTCGATTCGGACTGCCGCGAGCTTTTGTTGCAGACAACGGGCGACAATTCGACGCGGAGTCAATCAAGAAGTTCTGCGCCAGTAACGACATCAAGCTATTCTTCTCTACACCGCGGTACCCTCAAAGCAACGGGCAAGCGGAGTCGATGAATCGCGCTATTCTGGACATACTGAAGAAGAAGCTGGAGCAAAAGAAGGGTTTGTGGGAAGAGACTCTACCCGGAGTTCTATGGGCCTATCGGACGACACCGAAGCGACCGACGGGAGAGTCCCCGTTCAGCCTTTCCTATGGCTCCGAAGCAGTCCTGCTAACGGAAACCCTGGTCCCAACACAGCGAACAGTCGTAGCTGCCGACCCGGAGCTGAATGACGAGCTCCTGCTGGATGGACTAGACCTGCTGGAAGAGAAGAGGGAGAGAGCGAGAGCGCGCCTAGCCAACTACCATCAGGCCATCAAGAGGGCGTACGACCGCAAAGTCAGAAGGCGGGTATTCAAACAAGGGGACCTGGTCATGCGAAAGGTCTTCGACAATACCAAGGAGCTAGGAAGTGGCAAGCTGGGAGCTACCTGGGAAGGACCATACATCATCGATGGTATGGGAAATAATGGAGCCTACCGCTTGAAGACTCAAGACGGTGATGCACTAACAAAGCCATGGAATGCCACCAATCTGCGCAAGTTCTACCAGGGTAGCTAAATGGGCGAGACGCGTGTAACCGTTTTGTAATTCCGGATCTATTCAATAAAGATGCGTTTGCTCAACGTTCTTGTTCATGCGTGAGAATAATGGTTAACTAAGGCAACCTAAACCAATTGGTACATAACACTCCGAGCGAGTTCTACCACTTGGCCGACCGGTCGACAGGACCCTGCGAAGGGCGAGACCGGCCGGTGAACACCTGGGAGAATTGGTTGACAGACCCCGCCGGGGTACGACCGGTCAACCAACCTAAACCAAGTGGTACATAACACTCCGAGCGAGTTCTACCACTTGGCCGACCGGTCGACAGGACCCTGCGAAGGGCGAAACCGGCCGGTGAACACTTGGGAAGATCGGTCGACAGACCCCGCCGGGGTACGACCGATTGACCAACCTAAACCAAGTGGTACGTAATACTCCGAATGAGTTTTACCACTTGGCCGACCGGTCGACAGGTCCCTGCGAAGGGCGCGACTGACCGGTGAACACTTGAAAAAATCGATCGACAGAACCCGCGGGGGAACAACCGATTGACCAACGCAAACAAGGTAGGGTATATCACCCCCTGCTAATATAAGGGCCAGATTTTGGTCGCGCGTCGTCGACGTGTAGTTACGCGCGTCGACGTGTAGTTATGCATGTCGTCGACGTGCAATTACTCACGTCGTCGACGTGTAGTCAAAACATGAGAGCCAGAGTTCAATGATACGGCAACGACGAGTACTCAAGATGCAAAATCGACAAGAGAAAAACGACAATCATAGCATTCAGATGAAATATTAAGAGGTCCCAATACAAACGAGAGTGCTGTTTTATTACATCACAAAACAAAGCAGTAGGCGGGAGCGGTCAGTCGTCTGCACCAGTTTGCCACGGCCCCGGCGGGAGCTTACTGCGCAGCTTCGCAACCTTCTTACGCCACCCCACCGCCTGCTCTTCAAGAAGTGACTTGCACTCTATAGAGAAGTCCGCATGCTGCTTAGCAAGCGCAGCCTTATGCGTTGCTTCGGCCTGGTCGAGAGAAGACCTCAGCACGGCAATCTCGGCTTCGTGAGCTGCCTTGGTGGCCTCGGCGTCTGTTTGCTGCCACCTGATCTCCGATGCCTGGCGCCTGAACCGATCTTCCATCTTTTCGATTTCTGCCTGAGCGGCATCCAGTGCTTCTTGCAGCTCGAAAGGGTCAGCAGCGTTTGCCTGCGCGATTTCGAGCTGGGCCTGGACAGCAGCTAACTCTTCAGCGTGGACCCGGCGAGCTTCCGCTAACTGAGCATGTGTCTCTCTTATTTCCTGCCGAGTAGCACGCAGGGAGTCCTCAAGCTGCGCCATCCTTTGAGCACCCCCCTCGGCAACATGGTCGGCGATTGCAGCTACGCGACCACTCATCTGACAAAAGTGGAAGAGATATATACCAAAGAGTTAGGAGTGAAAACTACTACTGAAATCAAGCCTACAACGACGCGAAGACTTACATCGTGAAGGACGCCGAGCTGGCTCCGCCAGCTGGAACTGTCCACCCCAGCATCCTCTTCCTCCACCTGACGGGCAGAGAGCCCAGGGGAGCGACGGTGAGAGGTAGCTTCGGTAGCTCTGGGGGAAGCACGGGGAGGTGGCCGGGCGACGCCCCCTGAAGCAGAGGAAGAAGGTGAAGCCATGAAGCATCGAGCATCCTCACGTGCGAGTAGTGGAGCAGTTGGAGCAGCGGGGGGTGCGGCAGGAGGTGCAACGGTAGGAGCAGCAACAGGAGCACGTGGTGAAGCTCGCCCACGCGACCCCGCAGAGCTGGACGGCATGGCTTGCTTACCCCGCCCGAGAGAAGGAGAGAGACTGTAACCGGAAGACATCTCTGATTCTTCTATCTCCACGTACTGTCTACACGTCGACGGCACATCTTCTGACCAGTCGTCGGGGAGGGAGCGAAGGTCATCACAAGCAGCACGTCGCATGGCGCGAGCGGGGGGAGAGCGTTCAGCATCATCGTCGCTGGAAGACTCGTTCAGCAAGGCACGTCTCCTCGCCTTCCCCGTGGGCGCAGCTACGTTGCGTGCAGCTGGTTGACTGCAGTTGCCCGCAGCTGCAGTCGACTTCGCGCGGCGCCTGAAGATCACGCAGAGTTTAGATGCAGCGGTGTTTGGGTTGAAGCGTCTGACGGAGCTGACGTACCTGTCAGGGAGCTCAGAAGAGTAAGTAGGTGGCTCTTCTTCCCTACCGGACGCTGCAGGCTGTTTGCCTTTCTTTGGAGTGGTACTGTAAGGCCTGACGACCGGTAGCTTCGGAAACAGCTGCCGCCAGTCGTCGTCGTTGTTCGTCACCCTCCTAATAAGTTGGTCCAACTCCTCCTCAACAGCCTCAGGGCACTGAAGCTGCCTAGACGGGTAGAATTCCTCGACGGTCGCATCGAGGAGGGAGACGGATCCAGGGATTTTGAAGCGACCCCTCCAGGGTCCTCCGACCACGATGGGGCACTCCCTCCAACCCCTTACCGAGTCAGCTAAGCCCCCGATGGGAGGGCGACTGCCCGCGCGTGCCTGCATGCTGAAATAGGAAAACACGCTGCCTGGCGTCATCTTGTAGTCTTTAATGAAATATTTCTTCAGGAGGTACGCGACGCAGAGCTGCTGCCCCGCCCGTTCTTCTATCGCTTCCATGCAGCGAAGAATCCTCCAGCCATTGCTGGCTATCTGGCCTGGAGACACTTTCATGTACTCTAGCAGGCGACCAGAAAAGCTTGAGAGGGGAAGCCGCAGGCCGCAGCGTAGCTGGCCGAGCGTGACGACAGTACGGTCGCCGTCTGACGGGTCCAAAGGACCAGTAGCAAAGGAAAGTGAGATCGTATCCGGAATGCCGTAAGCCGTCCGGACCTCCTCCATCAGAGGGAACTTCTTCGTCACGGAGAACCAGGTGAAAGACATCTTCAGCGCAGGTCCTCGGCGTGTATCCAAGCGAACCAACTCGCAGGTCCTTGGCGTGTATCCAAGCGAACCAACTCGCAGGTCCTCGGCGTGTATCCAAGCGAACCAACTCGCAGGTCCTCGACGCGTATCCAAAGGAAGCTACGTGCGGCGAGAACGAACTTTCAGCCACAGAGGAGAAATCTTAAGCAGAGGAAATGAACTCGCTGGGTCCTATTTATAGACAAAGTTAGAGCTGGATAGGTTCGAATTTCGAGGAGGCGAGGTGGCGACGCCTGGTGATGCCATGTGGCGAAAGACGGGGAAAAGCCCAGACAGCTATTTGGAGTTCAACAGCCCCGAACTAAGTCGGGGGCGCAAACCGAGACGAGCACGCACGTCGAGACAGGTGCGCAAACCGAGACTGGCACGAAAACCGAGACTGGCACGCAAAATAAGGCTGGCACGCAAATCGAGGCAAAGTGATCCTGACCGGGTGGGACCGAAGACCGTCCGGTCAGGAGGGGGTATTGTGTGTACCCGCCCGGTCGGTCGGTTATCAGGCAAAGGGGACCAACAGCCCTCCCCCCCGGTCGGCATGTCATCAGTCAAAGGAGGGGGGGGGGCTCGGTCGGCCGGTCATCAGAGGGGGGCAGCAGCCCCCCCTCTCCTTGCTCTCGGTCGGTCGGTCATCAAAGGGGGGACAACAGCCCCCCCCCCCCCCCCCCCCCCTACTACTTGCGGTCGGCCGGTCATCAAAGGGGGGACAACAGCCCCCCCTACTACTCTCGGTCGACATGTCACCAGAGGGGGGCAGCAGCCCCCCCCCCCCATTGCTTCGGTCGGCATGTCACCAGAGGGGGGCAGCAGCCCCCCCTCTCTACCTCGGTCGGCCGGTCAACAAAGACACAATACCACAATCGAACCCGGAAATCCAGGAGGTTACGCGGTGCGGACTACACTCCGCTATTTCCGGCCCAAGGTGACCAGGCGTCAATCGCGCGCCACGTCCTCACTACAGCGGCGGTTGAGCTCATTGAGGGGACACGTCACCCCCCGTTTTTCGCGGAGCGTCGTAACCGTCACCCCGCCACTATAAAAAGGGACCTACCCCTTCAGCGCAGAAGAGGAAGAATTCTGGAGGAGACGCTGCCCGTTTCGTCCCGAAATTCGCGGAGCTGCGGAGGTCGGTCGGACAGTAGTCAGAGGCTGTCTGCGGAGGTCGGTCGGTAGCCAGATACTGTCTGCAGCGACCGGTAGCCAGATACTGTCTGCAGCAACCGGTAGCCAGATACTGTCAGCAGTGACCGGTAGTCAGACGCTGCCTGCAGCGGTCGGTAGTTTGAGTGAAACTGCAGAGGTCGGTAGTTTGGGAGACCGGTCCTCGGGGTTTGTAATTGGGGTTAAGGTGAGAGATTATACCCGAAAGGATTGTTTTAGTGCATTCTCGCCCCACCCGTGGTTTTTTCCCCTTCGACGTTGCGAAGGGGTTTTTTTCCACGTAACCGCTGTCTTTTCTCTTCATTTGGCTCGTTGGATTGTGCTTGCCACCCGAACCGCCCGGTTTGACTAAAAAACCCCCCCACAGGTAATATCATAAATTAGAAGAAAAGAGAGAGAGAGAGAGAGAGAGAGAGATGCCAGAAAAACGAGATATACAAATCTGACCCACTTTACTCTGTAGTCCGCAGGAAACACTCAGAGCTGCTGCCGCAAATAATTAGAAGATAGGAGACACTCTTTGCAGTTTGCATAGGCAAGATCCCAAATTTCAAATCATTTTTTTGTTACCTGGGACATCATAAACGAGTTTCCTTTTCAAATGGGCCGATGGTAGAGGGATCACGAATATTGCGTAGCGCAAACAACATTGCACCCGTCCAATTGCAAGCACCCCCACTTCGCCTTGATGGTGTTTCATGTCACATGACCCACGTTGGGCGTGGACTGCGCGAAACACTTTGTCATTGTGATGTTTAGCGTGTTCCCATTTTATTATTTTTATTTTAATTTTAATTTTGGGTTATAGAGGTGGGAGAAAGGATCGGGATAGGGCTTTTGAAACCCATTTTACTGGATTACCGGCTGGGATCGGGTGATTGTTTCATCAGGTGGGGGTGGAGGTGGGGGTGGAGGTGCGGGTGGGGTGTCCGGGGGATCTATTTTTCTCTGTTTACTGGTCTAAGAAAAACATCAAATGTCCTAAACAAAGTTTAGAACTCAGGCTATGTAGCTCCTCCTGTATCCCTAAGGATCCAAACCAATGCCTTCATTAGGAGGTGGGTGTATTGATGATGGAACAACTGAGCTTAAGACCATTTTGTACTGGACTGTAATCTCTAGCTTTCAGGAGAGCACCCTTGTGAATGTTTCAATCTTATGTCTGAAAATCAAACTATCCTCGTTTTTTCTTTAGCATACCTTTTTCTTTGCCATGAAAAATTCAAAGGAAACAGAAAGTCAATACGATCTATTTTATTTTCTATTATTTCCTTTTGCCTAAAACCCTCACAGATGCTAACATGCCACATTTGGAAAGTAGATTATTGTCGTATAGTATCTGCTAAAACATTAAGCCAATTTTAATTCTATATTTTTTCTTCTTTTGTTTAGATTTCAGATCAGATTACAGATGCTATTGTTTATCTAGATGCTGGCTGTTTAGAGGCCTTCCAATTTATTGGAGCATTTCCACTGTTACTGGAAATTGGAGCTCGTACTATTTGCAGCTTGGAAGATATGTCAGCTCTTGACATTGTAAGTATACTACTTGGCAGTTGGATTTCTCTTTGTTGGCTTCATGCTCGTGTTCAATGGATACTGATGTCAACTCCAATAAATATTAATAGCTTTACGTTAATGGGGACAAACTTCAAGTTTAACTTGAAATTAGTTGTTAGACTTTTAATAGTTTATAATCCATTAACATATATCTGAACCTAGGAAGCACCGATACGGATACGGGGATACGGATACGGCGATACGTGGAATTTTGAAAAACTAGGATACGCAGTACGGCAGGGATACGTTTATAATTATATTATATATATATAATTAATTAAATATAAATTATATAATATTTTTTGAGCTAGATTATGAACACATTGAATAATGAATAGATTGAAAATTAAATGTTACCATGTTCATCAATCATCATTATTCATTCATTACATGATTCATATCCAATACAACAAAAAATACAAAGCTAGTGTCATATTCATCCATTACAAAAAAGTAACACTAACAAGTAATAACATTACGCAAGTGTCACATTCATTGTCCATTAGGACCATTACAAAACACTAGCAAAAAATCATGCGTCTATATTTACCTATATTATGTACAATTTATAAACAAATCATGCATTACCAATAAGAGGACAAATATGATTTAAAAGTCCAATTCAAACAGAACCCACATTCTAATCAGTATCAAAGCAATCAAACAGAACCCACATTCCATTCAATACCAAAGCAATCAAACAGAACCCACAGATCCGGATCAGCTAGATAAAATCGATTTTGGCCTAATTATGTCCCGATTTGTTAGGGATTCAGCGACACTAGCCTTCAGATATGGGTTTTGGCCGGATCGTTAGGGTTTCAGCCGAAACCAGCAAGGTTTCGACGGCTGAAACCCTAATAATCCGAGCAAAACTCAGGCGAGGAGGCTTTGGATTAAAGAAAAAACCCCTTCGAGCATGCCTTCAATCATGGGATTTGAAAAAAAAGAAAAGAAAAATCAATCGTTTCTTCAGTCCGTCCAGCAGAAGGTCAACAAGGTATGGGTTTCAGCCGGATTGTTAGGGTTTCGGTCGAAACCGGCAAGGTTTCGGTGGCCGAAACCCTAACAGTCCGAGCGGAACTCAGTAGAGGCTTTGGATTTTAAAAAAAACCCTTCAATATGCCTTCAATCAGTCTGTCCAGCAGAAGAGAAGAAGAAAAGGGGAAAAAGAGAAGAAGAAAAGGGGGAGAACTGGAGAAGAGAAGAAAAAAAAACCTGAGATTGAGATCCCCCTCTCTCACCGCCGGCGGTGTGGTCGCCGTCGTCTTCGTCGCACGGTCGCCGGCGGCCTCGCGGACGATCCCCGTCGTCGCCCCGCTCTCACCTCGCGGACGATCCCCCTCTCTCACGCCTCGGCGGCCTCGCGGACGATCCCGGCGTCGCCCCGCTCTCACCTCGCGGACGGCAGCTCACGATCTCTGAGGTTTATAACCTCAGAGATCAGATGAGTTAAATAAAAAGGGTTATTTTGACTTTGCCCCCCAAACTTTGCCTTGAATTAGACTTTACCCCCCACATTATTAATTAGACTTTACCCCCCAAAACTAACTGTTCCGTTAGCTCACCCCGCAAAACTTTATTTCTTTTCCGTCAGCTCACCCTTTCTCTATGACGGTGAGTTGATAGAACAGTTAGTTTTGGGGGTTAAAGTCTATTTCAAGGCAAAATTTGGGGGGCAAAGTCAAAATAACCCAAAATTTGGGGGGCAAAGTATCCCGGCGTATCGGTCCCGTATCCCGGCGTATCGGGCCCGTATCCCCGGCGTATCGGAGATTTTTTTTTAATTTTTTTAATTCCCGATACTTCCCAGCCGTATCGGATACGTATCCCGCCGTATCGGGCCGTATCGGAGTATCGGGAAGTATCCGATACGGGTACGGCGCCTATTTTGAAGTATCGGTGTATCCCAGATCTGAACGTATGTAGTAGGAATTACACATGCATGCCCAAGGGGCACAGATACACTACTACATAGACTAATTTTCACATAGCTTATGGTTCGGCTTTATGAATGTTGATTCATTCATGTCAAAGCACGAATTGGTCAACACATGCCTTTTCATACTTTGTTTGGTGCATGTTGATTAGCTATAGTAATGTCTTTTAGACAAATCTGAGCTTCACTTCTCAGTTGAACTTTTCATCTTTCTTGCACCAGACTTTACTACGACACTTAATTTGCTGTCTATGTATTATCTACTTGGATAGCTTCTATACTTTCTTTAGTATGCTTGTCTCTCATTTTGTCCCTTGCAGAATTACGAAACGTCCACTACAACATTCTTGCCCATGCCACACCCTAAATCTTATACTTGCGCTCAATATTTTGTACGTCAAGGTTAACATTCAGAGACACATATCTTCATGCATGTACTTTGACAAGTCCCATAAGTTTCATTGGCTTGCTATAGTTAACACAAACTCCACATCAGAAGTACATCTCCACCAAGGTTGTCATATCGTGTATCGTATCGTGTATCGTTTTTCCTATTTTGTGTATCGTGTATCCTATGATATGTAGACACGGCCACGGGTGTCGAGTGTCGACACGGACACGGGAGTCGGACACAGCAACATCATAAAAGATGGATACGGAGACACGTGGGTATATATATATATATATATATATATATATATATATATATATATATATATATATATATATATATATATATATATATATATATATATATATATATATATATATATATATGCCAACAAAATTATGAAACTGATATAAATTAAAAATTACTACCCCTTTGGAATTCGACTCCTACAGAATCTACCATTTTCCTCTGTTCACCCAATTGGAGAAGGAAGAGACTCGCAACATTCGGTTTAATAACATGGAGCGATAGTATCATGCCGTGTCGACACGGGTGGACACGGGAATCCGTGTCGACACGGCTCTGAGGGCTCCATTAGAGGTGTCCCCCATATCATAGCGTGTATCGTATCGTATCGTGTATCGTAAGATACAGTTAAATTTATATTATATATATATATATATATATATATATATATATATTATAGAAAGTACATACTAGAATATTAAATATGAAAAGTCAAGTAGAAGATTAAGACATTCCCTATAATTTCACATCAAACATAACATTGGCCTATACAAAAAGTATGATGTATATATTTCTATATAAAAGAAATCATATATAAGTATTATCTATGATTTATCAATATATTGTTCTCAAAATATTCGAATGGTCAATGAAGACAAAACAAAAACTCAAAAAGTAGGAAGGTCTTATTTTTCATCTCCACCGCATCTACATCATCAATTTGATCATCACCAATTGATAATTTATCACCACTTGCTTCTTTATCTTACTCTAATGTCTCTTGCACCTCTTATTCATATTCATTCTCATCCTCATTGTCTCATTGACTTATTCATATTCATTGTCATATTCATTCTTTTCTTTAGCCTTCCTTTGTGAACATAGATCCATTAGCCCTCTACTAAGAAGTACCACACACACACACACACACACACACACACACACACACACATATATATATATATATATATATATATATATATATATATATATATATATATATATAGATAGATAGAAATGGAATCCTATAATTATTGAAATTAGCGAAGTTGTAGATATTTGGTGCTCCAAGCTCTAGAAATTTTTTAAAAACAAATGGCATTGGGCTCCGACAACTCTAGAGAAAGATTTGTAAAACACCTATAAACTTCCAAACAAAAATTATTATCACGTCACTCTAGGTTAGAAAATATTTCTAAGTATTTTTTTAACTCTAAGAGACCTATATAGTCCTTTGGGAAATTAAGAGAAAAAAAATTATTTTAAAAGTTAAAAAAAAAACAAACAAAAAAACATGTTTTCACCGTATCGGACCGTATCGTAGTGTATCGTATCGTGTATCGTACGATACAGGAGAAAAACGATACGTAAACACGATACGTATCGCTTTTCTCCTGTATCGTATCGTACGATACTAACAACAGAGATCTCCACTAAATCCACCTTATTGGAACGCTGTTGGATATGTTTCCATCTATACCACGATTCTTTGAAAGGGTGTTCCTTGTCAGCGTTGTCTCACAAATTCTTATGAGTTATGAGGAAGTATTTGAAAAATCATGTGTTGATAGAGGATTGTCTGCCTTAAATTGTCTGTACTTGGTAGAAGGCTATCCCTCATGTTCGATACATATACACATCCTATTAGGTTATATACCTTTATGGTTAGCAATCAAGATCAACACATAACCTCATATCAATGCCCATGTGTGGTGTTTTATTGTGATTTATTCGTGGTAACTATATAGCCCATATAGAACTGTGAAACTCAAATTCCATTATCTTCCTTCTGATTGACTGCTAATTTTTTATCAGATAAATGTGCCCTTATTCTGGTTAAATTTCCCCTTAGTTACATGTCTTGCTATAGTTAGCACAAAAATCCATTCTGGAATCTCATCTTCTCTTTATCTGTCTTGTTTTGTTTGATATCTTCTCCTTTGCCCTACCATTCTCTTAAAGGGTGTTCCTGTTAAGCATCGTGTCACGTCTTATTACATGGAATAATTTGAAAATCTTGTGTTGCTAGAAGATTTGTCTTTAGAGTGAATGACAAAGAGGGATCTGCTAATCCTATTGTATATTGATGGGATAATACTTGGTGATAGTTTTCACATTATACAAGCAGTCACATGCCATGCATATATATGCATGCATGACATAAATGCACATGCTACATTCTTATGTTTTTTGTGAGTAGCAACGCAGATCCAAGCGTCATCTTATATGAATACTGCATGGTTTTATTATGATTAAAACAATTTAATTTACTTCTTATGATTGATCCATCTAATTTTTTATCAGATAAATTTGCATTTATTGCTGACAATCTATATAACATGCTTTCACATAATGAAAGAAGTCACATGCCATGCATATATATGCATGCATGACATAAATGCACATGCTACATTCTTATGTTTTTTGTGAGTAGCAAAGCAGATCCAAGCGTCACCTTATATGAGTACTTATGATTAAAACATTTTAATTTACTTCTTATGATTGATCCATTTAATTTTTTATCAGATAAATTTATATTTATTGCTGACAATTTAAATAACAAGGGACGTCGGTTTTGTGCTGAGTAGACAAAACGGAACAAAAAAGCTACTTAGGACAAGCTGATTGGACAAAAATGAACCGAATAGATCTAACCATTTGTTCCAAAATCAACGCACGATCTCTCCTTGGTTTCAAATCCCAACCAATTTAAACTGCACTAAACCCTTAAAATCTCGGCCCATTAAAATTGCACTAAACCTGATCGTTCATCCCGTGATCGTTTTCGCATCAACAGCTATAAACCAGCATGCTGAAATTTCGGTCGCCCCAAACCATCGGGTCGATTTCTAGGAATCCGTTCGAACATAGACAGCTGTGATTGATCGATTATAGGGGGAGGGGGAGTTGGTCGCGCAGAAGGCCCCCGCTTCATGCCGGCACGGGCGAGGAAATGGGTGTCCCTATAAATGCCGGTGTTGTCGTCGAAAGTATTTTGTTGCCGAAGGTGTTCAGGTGTGTTGCCGCCAATGGCGGCCCGCTGCAGTGCCCTATGAATAGATCTAACCGTTCGTTCAAAAATCAACGCATGATCTTTCCTTGGTTTCAAATCCCAACCCATTTAAACTACACTAAACCCCTAAAATCCCGGCCCATTGAAACTGCACTAAACCTGATCGTTCATCCCGTGATCGTTGTTCGCATTAACGGCTATAAACCCACTTACTGAAATTTCGGCCGCCCCAAACCATCGGGTCGATCTCGAGGAATCCGTTCGAACAAAGACAGCTGTGATTGATCGATTATAGGGGGAGGGGGAGTTGGTCGTGCCAAAGGCGCCCGCTTCGTGCCAATCGACACGGACAAGGAAATGGGTGTTCCTATGAATGCCGATGTTGTCGTCGAAAGTGTTTTGTTGCGGAAGGCGTTCGGGTGTGTTGCCGCCGAAGGCGGCCCGTTGGAGTTCCAACAAGCATAGGTAAGCACTAGTCTATATAACATACTACAGTTGTCCACAAGCTGACTAGGATAAAAAGGCATGGGATAGATTTAGCTGTCGATCAAGATCTGAAGAGAGAGAGAAAGGAAGAGAGAGAATTCAAACGGAGCTCTCTCTCCCGTGTGTAAATACGGTTCTCTCATAAATCCTATTAAAAACCTACTATAAAGATTTTAAAAACCTACTATAAAGATATAAATACCTATTCAATGGCATTTAATGACCATTTGATGTTAATTAATATTCTTTTTTGGAAGGTTAATTAGTACTTTCTCTTTGACAAATGAATCACACCTTGAAGGCAACTGCGTCTGCTAAAGGCGGCCGTCTGAGTGTCGACGGGCACGAGCATTTAGTAGTTTTTCATAAGTTTCATCAGCTTCTACAAATAAAATAGGATACTAGACAGTTAGATTTGTGGACATCTATGACACCATTTCTTTAGAAGGGTATATAACGGTCACATCACAACTTGATATAAGGAAGAATATGGAACAAGACTTGACACCTGTCAAGAACGGGTACTTCGAAAGGACTACCGTATGAGTACCAGGTATGCATCGGGTACGGGTACGGGTACGGGTACAACGAGTCCCATACTCGGTACACCGTTTTGAATCGGGTATGAGTACCCCAATTTGGGTTCAACGCCATTAATGCATGGGTACGACACCGGTACGGCATGGACATGGGTACGAGTGGAGAAAATTAGAAAACAATTAGAAAAATAAAGAAATTTAGAAGAAAAAATCAAAATAATAGAAAAAAATAATAAAAATAAGATATAAATAATTTTTAATTTTTGTTCCTTTTTAATTATACTAAATTATAAAAAATATCATTGATATTATACTAAAATTATAAAAAAAAAAAAAAATTGTATAGGCATCCCGCTATTCCCGTACCATACTTTTTTAAGGTTTTGTTGTATCGGCATACCCATTTTGTACCTGTACCTGTACTCGTGCTTCATAGCTTGACACAAATATATTGATCTTAATTTAGCAGTCATTGAAACTTATTTTTTTCATAGTTTTTTGCTTGGACCCAAGGAGCACCATGAGGAAGGTAAGACCTAGGTGGGGGCTGTAGGCCCAGGAACCATTGAGGATCCTAGGGTTTAGGGTGGAATCTTGGAAACAAGAAGGTCTCGGAAAGAGAGATCGCCCGAATCGCCATGTCTCTCATCCGTACCCTCTCTCTTCTTCCTCTCTCTAAAGAGTCCTCGTGCGACATAGGCAAAGCGGACAATATTTTGTGTGTTTGGTGCGGGATGTAATAATCTTTCACTTGCTTCTCTAAATAAAAGATTTAATTTGTTGATCATCAGTGGATGTCTATGCAAATTGAGGAGAACTTGTATTATCGAGCACTGGTTATTTTACCATGCAATTCAATACCTTGGGAAGCATTTGGCCCTTCTAGACATAGATGGAAGAGGCTACCAAGGATGCCTTGGGATGAATGCTTTTCTTATGCAGACAAGGAGTCTCTTGCTGTCTGGAATCAGCTTCTTTTAGAACTTGACTCTAGACGCAGATTTAGACGGAACATTTTGTTGATAAGTAACCATTTGGGATGATCTTGTTGGTGTATGCATCAGTGGGTAGAATCTTGTATGTAAACCATGCAGAGGGTGGGACATTGTGCTAAAGCACTGCAAGCCACAACTGTAGAATTTTTTTTTAAAAGATTGAGATGTGCCAACTTGGACAATTGTTTGTTAGATGCTTTGAAGTGCTCCAGCAATGACCAGTAGCACAAGTAGTTACGGCATATTACCTGCAAAAAAGAAAAAGTAGTCACGGCATATTCATCCATTTTAATCATATATCTGCATCATTTCCGATATATGATTGTCATACTTCTGAAGCAAGAAAGCCCAGGTCCAATTTATGTTAAGCATCAGTATTCATAGCTTGGCCAACTACTGGTACAATGTTTTTCCAAGAGAGAAGGTTGATCATTTTTTTTAAATTTTTCGCTTTTAACTTTGGTAATGTTCTCCTAAATTTCATTAAGCAAGCTAAAGGTTAGGAACCTTGATATTTAGACAGTGTCTTGTTTAAGATGATTTTCTTTAATGAGACTAGTGATGAAGTTCCTTGACTAAGTCCATCATGTGTCTTTTGAAAAGATCTTGAAAACTTTTGAAAAAACAATAATGGTCAACCATATTGATATAGTATATAGTAATCATCTATGATCTGTAGACACGGCCACGGGTGTCGAGTGTCGACACGGACACGGGAGTCGGACACAGCAACATCATAAAAGATGGATACGGAGCTATGATATGGGGGACACCTCTAATTGAGCCCTCAGAGCCGTGTCAACCCGTGTCGACATGGATTCCCGTGTCCACCCGTGTCGACACGGCATGATACTATCGCTCCATGTTATTAAACCGAATGTTGCGAGTCTCTTCCTTCTCCAATTGGGTGAACAGAGGAAAATGGTAGATTCTGTAGGAGTCGAATTCCAAAGGGGTAGTAATTTTTAATTTATATCAGTTTCATAATTTTGTTGGCATATATATATATATATATATATATATATATATATATATATATATATATATATATATATATATATATATATATATACCCACGTGTCTCCGTATCCATCTTTTATGATGTTGCTGTGTCCGACTCCCGTGTCCGTGTCGACACTCGACACCCGTGGCCGTGTCTACAGATCATAGATACGGAGACACGTGGGTATATATATATATATATATATATATATATATATATATATATATATATATATATATATATATATATATATATATATATGCCAAAAAAATTATGAAACTGATATAAATTAAAAATTACTACCCCTTTGGAATTCGACTCCTACAGAATCTACCATTTTCCTCTGTTCACCCAATTGGAGAAGGAAGAGACTCGCAACATTCGGTTTAATAACATGGAGCGATAGTATCATGCCGTGTCGACACGGGTGGACACGGGAATCCGTGTCGACACGGGTTGACACGGCTCTGAGGGCTCAATTAGAGGTGTCCCCCATATCATAGGTAATCATCCTGCTGCATTCTGAATGTCTCCGCAAGTTCAAATCGACATCTCTCATTCCACGACTTCAACCTCTTGGAACTATTACCGGTTCGCTTCCCATTAGCCAACCTTTTGAAAATTTTGTTGATGTTCTTTTATTAAATCTTTGTAAGTTAATTTCCAATTCGGTCACAAAATCCTATTATCACCATCCGACTAACCTATTCCATATATGACACAATTAGTGTTTTTCTTCTTCTTTTGAAATTCACAAAATCTGAACACATTGATGCCTGGACAAACTCTTCAGATCAAAAATCAGGGGCCATTTAAGCATATACTTATATTTTCCAAAATTTCTCAACATCCCAAATCTTGTGAAAAACATATATGCTTGAAGAACTGAGTTGAACTAATATTTTGAAATGGATGCTGTTTACTGAAATCCACTTTTCCTTTGCAGTATAATATTTTTTTTGGGATCTTTTTAAGTATTCATATCATCTTGTGGTTTGATATTATTTCGACTCATATATGGATTATGATTCTTTAATTGTATGCTTCCAGTATATGCAATTCCTCTCTGTGGTTGTGAATGGAACTTTGAGATAATACTTGCATGGTTGAGGTTGTGTATTTGTTGAGAATTATTCTCACTCTCTTCTTTTTTGTCCCAGACTGTAGGTTGGAACTCAGCTTTCATGAGTTTTACTAGGAAGATGGTAATTTTTACATCACGTCTTCTTAGTGATGCACATCGGTATATTTTGCATTGTCTAGGCACCCATCAAACTATTCTTCGTTGTACTATTTTTACGTCAATCTCAGAGGTACTTTGTGTCTGATTACAATGCTTTACTTTGTGTCTGATTACAATGCTTTAGTATGTCTTTTCAACTCCTTTAGTGATTGATGGGATTGATTATGGATATGTATAATTGCTTGCTTGCATAAATTGTATACGATTAAATAATCATTTGTTGGAGTGAGGATTACAATCAAGTTTGTACTGTGTCCTTGGTTTAAAAGCCACAAAGGTCAAATACACACTAAGGAATTTCCTTAAGAGTAATGCTATAGGCATCCAATGTGTTTGACAATTATACAAGGTTTTAGATTTCAAGTTTGGGTTCGGAATAGTTGAAAAAACAAACAATTTCAGTAGGCTTAGGTTCACATCCATTGCCACCGACGGGTGATAATGGGACACATGACCCTGCGAGCAGGGCAAGCGCACACAATGTCTATGGATAATGGTCAACCACGATGTGATGATCGTTACTAGCATGATCAGAGGAGCACATGGAGGCTTGCCCCCCACCATAGGGGTGTGTGTGTGTGTGCGTGGAGGTGGGGGGACCATAAGAGAGGGGTTCAACCCAAACCAAGGATAACTCCACTGGACTTGTATGATATAGTGAGATAGATATCAGGTAGACGTTTTTAACTCTTTTATGAGAGAGAGAGAGAGAGACTTGTAACTCTTTTGAAAAGGATAATAAACTCCTTTGATCATTCGTGGTTTATTCCTTTCTCCATTGAAGGGGTTTTTTATATAAAATCATGTATATTCATCTTTCCTTCTCCATTTCCACTT
The DNA here is from genome assembly GCA_947650365.1 of Chamaelirium japonicum. Taxonomy (NCBI): domain Eukaryota; kingdom Viridiplantae; phylum Streptophyta; class Magnoliopsida; order Liliales; family Melanthiaceae; genus Chamaelirium; species Chamaelirium japonicum. The sequence continues at coordinate 4,481,583 of OX393553.1, forward strand.
TCGATTTACTAGTTCACGGCCTTTTGGTTAAATCGACTTGTATCAAGGACTAGAATTGATGAGGTGAGGGATCCCGAAAAATCCTTCATATTTTTTGGCGCCCTCTGGGGTAATCTCTTGAAGCAGTCCGTCGAATTCACCATGTCCTCACCCCCCATCTTTGTATTTAAGTGAAAAGAGAAGTGTTGAGGGGGAAAAATTCAGTTTACGTGGTTATAATAACTTTGTTTTCTTTGGGAGTGGAAACACTTGCGATCTTGATGATCAGAAAACATGAAAAACTCATAAAGCTAGTGCTTGTAATTATTAACAGTCATACATACCACATGGAACTCCCGATGTAAATCGAGTATCTTTTCCTACCGCTGTTAGGTTTTTCGTTGAAGAAGGCTATTGGTCACCCTTCTTGATTGAGAGCTCCGCCAATTTCCTTTCTTGAAGCCTCTTGGTCTCAAAAACCTTAAGTTCTGGAAATGCAAGGACGGGAGCTTATTTGATAATGGACTTCATCTTCTTGAATGCTCCCTCTGTCGCCTTTGGTCACATTAATAGAAAGCGAAGTCTTGCACTGTGTGAATAGGTCTCATAATAAAATTTGTCAGTACCAAACTCTACACGTACAAGTGGAGGAAACACCTATAAACAGTGATAACTAACGTCAGTAACAGGGCGGCACGAAGAACTAGAGCAAGGCACTTAGAACAGACTTGGAAGCTGATTGACTCTAGGTCGTAAGTCCACAAGTCGAAACCAACTATGCAGAGGACAGATAACTTAAGTAGTCGTTTGACAAGTCTCCAGCAAGTCGATACAACATACCGATGAACCGACTTGACTATAGCAAGCATACAGCACATAGCATATTTGGTGGGGACTTTGACCTTGTTCGATTGGAAATGATGCACGCTTACATGCGTAGACGTAGGAGGACGGCTGCACCACATGGCTTATGGCTTAGAGACACGTGATGCTTGGTGGGCTAGCCTTATTGGGCCCTCACATGGTGATTTATTTATTAGGAATTAAGTTCTCATTTTTGAAGCTTTTATGGGGTAATTTCTGGTTTTATGTAACCTCAACTTATGACAGTGTTTTTAGTCATTTCCCTAGGTCATTAGGGTTTGGTTTGGGAGTCTTTATAAAGACTTATAGTCGTCATTAGGGTTTCTTTAGGAAGAGCCGTTACTTGAGGTGAGGGATCTCGGGCTTAGGTCGGAATCCTCGTTACATTTGTGATCTATCGATTGTCCTTCCTCGACGAGTGATCCCGTGACTATCTTCATCTTCGTCCCAATTCAACAACGAGACATACCTGTGCGAAGTCCTCGATCGGCGACTCCTGTGATCCCGTCGGCATCCATCGCACTCGTGACTTGCCCTCATCCGTGACCTGCCGTCCGCGACCGGACCCTGTTCGCCTGCCCTCCTGCTACCTGCACTAGCCCCTCCCACGACCTGCCTGCCCGTGCCGACTCCTCCCGCGACCCTCCAGCTCGTGTCGGCCCCACCTGTGGCCCGCCAGCCCATGCTACCTCGCAAGTGGCCCGTCCGCCCGTGCCTTATCTTGTCTGCGGCCTGCTCGCCCGTAGCATCCCGTATTCGCTTCACGCCGTCCTAAGGAGCGCCGATCTTCGTCCACGCCTTTGAAGTTTTCCACACCATTCGGGTTTGATTGCTCTTTTCCTCACAGCTTTGAACCTAAAGCTTTTTTTTGCTAAGTAACCATTTTCATAGATCAAATACTCTGTCAATTAATTATCGTTGGTTTGATTAGGTGCCATAACTCTACACGAACCTGAGCCTTGACTTTGTTTATTTGAGCTTAATAGTTTGATTGAAATCGTTTAGAGGATCCCTCGATCTTAAGTTTGATTGTGGACTGCCCTGTGCTTACGGAGGTTCCTTAACCTCTAAACGATCGTCCCTAGAATTCCGGACTGCCAGGAACTACCTGTGTGTAAGCCACATGTACTTATTCATCATTAGTTACTCTCAAAGATCTGAAAGCCCCATTTGAATTGTCTAATAATTATAATTCTCATTATTAAAATTTTGATTCTTCGACTTATTTCCTGAACCGCGCGGGTCTTGCTTCAATAACTCCCTCTCCATCTTACAGAGACTAAGGTGCAAGGGATGGGTTACAGACCGATCTTCGACCTAAGAAGGATCATGGCGCCCCCAGAGGTAATGCCACCCATGAGTGATAGGTCACATGCCCCCGTGAGCAAGGCAAGCGCACATGATGTCTATGAATAATAGTCAACCACGATGAGATCATCGTTACTAGCGTGATCAGAGGAGCATACGGAGGCTTGCCGCCCCTACCATAGGGGGGTGTGCCTGTGTGTGGAGGGGGGGGGGGGCATAAGAGAGGTGTTCAACCCAAACCAAGGATAACTCCATTAGATTTTTATGGGAGAGCGAGATAAATATCAGGTAGACGTTTTTAACTCTTTAAATGGGAGGTTGAGAGAGAGAGAGAGAGAGAGAGAGAGAGAGAGAGAGAGAGAGAGAGAGAGAGAGTTGTAACTCTTTTGAAAAGGATAATAAAACCCCTTTGATCATCCGTAGTTTTTTCCTTTCTCCATTGAAGGGTTTTTTTTATGTAAAATCTTGTGTATTCATCTTTTCTTCTCCATTTCCACTTCCGATTTGCTAGTTCACAGTTTTTTGGTTAAATTGACTTGTATCGAGGGGTAGAATTGATGAGGTGAGGGATCCCAAAAAATCCTTCACATTTTTTGGTGTCTTCTCTGGGAATCTCTTGAAACAGTCCCATTCTCACATATGATTATAGTCTTCTTCCCACATCCTCATTCTCTAGTTTCAATAATATGATGACTACAAGGTAGAACTAAACTTAGGAATCTCCCCAATGGCAAGATTTACCTCTACTATAGGAGACATGATTCTATTGTCCATCTGCAACATCCAACATTTATAATGCTTCATGCATCATCAATGCAATACGTTCTTTTGACAACCATGGTGACCAGCAACAAACCATTCTCACCAAGCTAGGGACTATCAAGTTGGAAGACGTAGAAATGTAAACCCAACTCATGGCACCCGCTGGCCACCCTTGAGAGAGTTCGTGGACAATCCCCCACTTGTAGATCCTAAATCAAGATCGACAACATTCTGCTCGACGATCCCTAGACCATCACCAACAATCACGCATACTATTGCAGACAGGCGACAACCACCCCGTTATTGCTTTTTGACGTGAAGTGCACAATGACCAACTGGAACAGGATACATTCACGAGGTGTTATAATAGGATCCTGGAGCGACATGGATAACATCTATGACTGTCTCAGCAGTTTGCACTATGCCACATGTAGCATCTTTGACTGCCTAGGCTAGCGACCTGGCTGTGCAGATGGAGTCATCATTGAGATCACCTGGCAAACGTAAGATCTGATAGTCAGAAGTCAAGAATCATCCGAGGTTGACTAGGCCCTAGTGTCCCCGACAAGAGCGCCAAAGAGTTGATTCCCCAACTTATAGGAGATGACTTGACAACGCCCCACCTACAAGATTTGAGGGATCTAGTCGAAACGACAACCTAAATGTGGAAGATGAGATGACCCGATCTTTGATTGTTGATGAAATCTTTGAGCTGGATGTTCTATTTAAATTTCGATGCTTCGACGAATGTCCTATCCCTTTTAGCACCCAATGGGCCTCCTTCAAGCAATGGTGCTCCACTAAGGTCTGAACCATCTAGTCTGCCACAGTTTTTTCAACAACTTGAATTACAGTTTTTTCAACAACTTGAATGGAAGGACTCACCTAGTAGGCTGGTACCAAAAGTTACTAACTAGGCCACTTATTATATTCAACGAGATGAGTTAGGCGATTCATCGCCCAATGCCTATGTAACCGCGAGAAGCTGATCTCTTTTGGCTCTCCATCTTAGAAGTCCCTCTGAAACTTCACCAAGTGGTTAAAGAGCAAACTCTGGAACATTGACTGTTGCAAGAGATAAAAGAAGTATGTCATCTTGTATTTCCAACATGTACTCACCTCAGACAACCGGGGGTACAACTCGTTGGTCAAAGTTGTCCCATGACATCTAAACGAACGTCATAGTCGGGTCAAGTGCTATGCCCAAGTGGAGGATGCAAAAGCCTGAAAGTAGAGGCCGGGAGGAGCCCACAAGGTTCTAAAAAGCGTTAGGCGCTAGTCGGGCGATGGGGGGCCGCCTAACGCCCGACTAGCGCCTAGGCGATCTAGGCGGGGCCTAGGCAGCGCCTAGGCGTTTGCCTTTTTTTTAAACTATTTTAATTATTATTTTGATATTATATAATATATATGTTTAAAAATTAATATAAGTTCAAGATTATTCCAAACCATTATTTTAAGGAACAAGTATATAACCATAATTCAAAATTGAGTGATTAACAAGAACAAAAGCAAACATGGTCCGCCTGGCCAGCCTCAGTCCGCCTGACCCGTCTATCCTGACTGGCCAGCCTTAGCCTGCCTGGTCTGCCTAGCCAACCCGATCCCGTCTGGCCAGCCTGAGCCTTCCTAGGCGACCGCCTTGCCCCGCCTAGCTTCGCCTGGGAGCTTGGCCGCTTTTCTGGAGCGCTTAGGGCCTAGGCGAGGCGGCAGGGGGCTACCTAGCGCCTAGGTGGCCGACACGGCAATGTCACTCGGTGGGAGGATTGACTCCACCTCCATCCGGTCAGAAGAACAAGAAGCTTCACCGGGAATCATTGTCAAGTTCCTACCAAATCCTGTTGAGCGTCGATTCATCGTCAATGCGCCCCACGAACAAGTTCTCTAACAGATTAAGGGAGAACCATTCTTGACCTGGTCGCGGCCTTTCGAGCTAGAAAAAGAGGCACTGATGCCACAAGTATTTTTACTTCCACTAAAGTCGCAGACATAAATTTTAGGCAATTTTTATCTGCTAAACCTTTAATTTGGCCTTGACAGATTTACCGAGGCTTGAATTTTCAAGTAGTAGATGGTCTATGAATATGCTAGCGAATGGAACCCTTTGCTTGATGAGCTCATTATTCTCATACCATCCCTGTCGTACTTTGGTCATCAGTCGGCAGTGGCCCCAGCCATAATTTCTTATTTTCTCGAGCGATCGATGTGGTGTTTTAGATTGATCGTCCTGTCCTAAACATAGTTTGATTTTTGAGGATCGATCTGAAGTAGACAATAATTTAGGCAAATTTTATCTCCTAAACATAGTTCGAATCCTCTTTCAAAGTGATTTTCAAGTCCTTTTTCACAAGAGATTTTCAGGACCATTTTTAGGCAAGAAATGTTCCTAGGGGTGAATGTCATAGCTCTAGTCCACAATCTCCTCTATTATGTTATGAGCATCACCAAGGAACTGACTTTGTAGAATTTGCCAACACTATCATAAAATCTCACCTCCTCGCAAATTTGTACTTTGTAGTCGTTGCATGTTTTCGAAAGGTAGATCTTTGTGATCCCAAACCTGAGACTCGCTCCTCTTGCCTTTATTTTTTGATCTTTTGGAATTGGCCAAAAGTTAACAAGCTAAGTAAGCATGCAATGAGTTACTTCACGGATCATGCATTTAGCCCCTCACCTATGGGGCAGAGGAGGCACGCGACTCCTCTCATGAACTTTGTTCTAGAATTCATCTCTTTAAATTCGGCTTATGATTATTTTCATAAAAATCAGGATTTTACCACATAAAACCAAGGAATATGGAAAGGTGAAGCTGACTAATTGTTGTCCTAGATTATTACAAAATGGTCCAACTTAAACTTTTGCGAAGAAACCACCATCTTTACCTCAATTAAAACAAGGATTCTAGTTGCTGAGAAACAACATCTAAAACAACTCTAGAAATCAAACTAAGGTCTAAAACCATAAAATAAAGATACATATGAAAAAGACACCTAGTGAGCCTCCAATTCACTACTATCGTAGCTCTCTATGCACTTAAACGTCTAACGAAGTTCCTCCATCAATAAGTTCCAATTTTACTTTCTTAGTAGAGAACCTAAGCCAACCCCAAACATATGGGATAAGGCTAAGTGGTTATGGTAGCAGAGAAACCAATCCATTGACTAAGTGGAACTGAACATGGTAGATTGATGAGATAAAAGTGAAGAGGAGAGAAGGGAGTATTGTGTTGTGTGTAGCTTAATTGTTGGTTAGTTGATTGGGACGGACTTTGTCATAGGACTTCACAACGATAAGAATCAGGGTCTTTCCAGAGGGCAAGGCTAAAAGCCCAAGCCCGATGGAAAGGCCCCACCACCTTGTTCGTGTGAGACCCATGCATACTTCTAGGGTTTTTTTTCTTGAGTACGTTTTCTTCAATCTTTATCTTCTCTCACGGTCTGGGCTAGGGTTTCGTAACAGGCAATTCACATTAAACTAATGTGGAAACAAGGGCACTCAATTACCAACATTTATGAGAGAACCTTTGCCTTCTTGCATTCCATGTTTAAGCAAAGATATATGGTTTACTTTATAACTTTGTTCATAATCATTGTTCGATCACATTTACCATTTATAGATATTTTCTAGGATTTTCTATATCTATGTTAAATTCAGAAGAAAATCTAATGTTTTGCGTTTTAAATCCTGAAATGATCTGGTTTGACCCCTTAGGTGATTTTTGATGCAATTTCGATTTTGACAACAATATTTGCCAGCTGTTTTATGTTGATTTCATTAGTAACCATGAACAACTAACTAATATCCCTTCTGGCTGGAGTAAAATACCCAGTGTAAACACTTATTCTTGGAACTTACATCTTTTAACATCTGGTGCATTGCATATTTTTTTAATTAGGAGTCCATTCCTTATTATATTGCGAAATAATTACAGATAGCTCACTCAGCATATGTTGATTCACCGCTGGGGCCAGATGCTTTTCGTGAATATGAATCCTTGCTTCTCCAAGACTATGAAGAGATTGTGAAGAAAAAATGCTCACATCATCATAATGAAAATGAACAGTCAACAGAAAGTGACTATCACGAAAAAAGGGCTTTTGAAGAAAATGTTGGGTTGCAAGACTCACAACTGGGTTCTAGTGATAGCTATGATCTTAAGCTTGAATCTAGTTGTTCTGCAAAGCTATATGATGGTGACCCTATCACTTATTTAAAATCAGAAGGGCCTGCAAGATTGCTTGTCTCTGTGCATCACTTCCCATTGATTATGTGTCCTCTTTCACCAAGAGTCTTTGTTTTGCCTTCAAATGGAACTATTGCAGAAGCATACTTGTCAAATGACCATGAAGATTCCCTTAGCCCTGGGTTGCCTTCCATTTGCACCCCACCACCTTCTGATGGTGAGGATGTTCCCCCTGGAGTGACACTGACTGCTCATTTCCTTTACCATCTGGCTGCCAAGGTAGTCCTTTGCATTGGTAAACTATATATTACATACTTCTATTTATCAAAACTAAGTTCTTCCACGCTTGCTTTTTGACCAGAATGTTTTTTAAATTTTTTTTGGAAATCATGTAGATGGATTTAAAGATGGAAATATTTTCTCTCGGTGATACGTCAAGAATCATTGGGAAGATGTTGACAGATATGTCAAGTCTATATGATGTAGGTCGGCGCAATAGACGATCAGCTGGGTTATTGCTTATTGACCGCACACTTGATCTTCTTACACCCTGTTGTCATGGTGACTCATTTCTTGATCGGATGTTATCCTCTTTGCCACGTATGAATAGGACCACATCCCCTTTGCCTGTGAAAATCTCAGAGCACCAAAGCAAACATTCCCCTGGTCATGTACGGCGGGTTCCACTTGATGCAAAAATAACCTTTGAAACAATTTTCTGCAAAGAGGAACCTGCAATGAGCAGCACTCAGGTCTCTGAAAGCATCACCGCTTTTATATCAGGATGGAACTGTGAGTTAGCCGATCATGTTGACAGGGTGCACATTAATGCTTCGAATTGTGAGTTAAGCTTGCTGAATGGGCCCTTTCTACCCAATTATTCAGGAACATATTACTTGGAAGCATTACTTGATAAAAGAGCAAAAGATGGGACCATCCTGATAAAGAACTTGTTACTGGAAGTTCTGCAGCGTGATAAAATACCTCTAACCACAAAAGTCCGTCTGGGTTTGACTCCCGCTGCAGAGCTTCATGCTTTGGTTAAAATGTTGGATCCAAATTCGATTTCTTTAATGAAAAGCAGGGGGATTATTCAGTTGGCGCTTGCTGCTAAAATTGCACTGAGTGAGCCTCATAGTTCCCGTTGGGATGCATTTGTCAGTGCTGAGAGGATATTGAACATAAGTTCTGCAGATACTAGTCAGAGTTTATCGAGTCAAATTCGTGATCTCATCAGTAGAAGCACTTTAGTGAGACCTAACGAGCCTAAGAGCATTGAATCATCCCAGGGTCTTCTCTCTTTTCGAGATGCAGTACTTCTGTCAATGATTGGATATATTTTGGCAGGTGAAAATTTTCCAACATCTGGCCCTTTTTCTTGGGAAGAAGAGCACTCTCTGAAAGAAGCTGTAATGAATGCCATCCTTGAAAATCCGAAGTCTGCAGAGTTCCAATTCCTCCACGGACTAGAGAAAGAACTCGAAGCTAATTCTAGTAAAGGGGAGTCTTATAAAGATGTGAATACTTTTGCCAAGCCATCTAAAATTGATGATTTTGATGATCCATGGGGTAGCTGGGATGATGAAGATATAGATTATCGCGGTGAACAGGAATATGGGGGCATGCAGCTTAAGTTGTTGTTGCAAGATAGGGTGGATCGACTATTCAAGTTGTTCCACAAATTATCTGGTTTGAAATGGAGAAATCCAAGTATCCAAGAAGGGACGTTAGCCTCCGGAAGTAGTTTTCAAGGTGATACTTACATCAGAAAAGGATTGCTCTATAAGCTTCTAACCAGTGCATTGGCAAAATGTGATATACCTGGATTAGAATATCACTCCTCGGCAGTTGGACGATTTTTCAAAAGTGGGTTTGGTAGATTTGGTCTTGGACAGGCATGTGTTCTTGTACCTCTTGACTTTTTGCATATTTTTTGTGTATGTTACAATCTTGCTGTACAAATGAGACCCTCCCTCTTCTTTTCCAGGCAAAACCAAGCTTTGGTGATCAAGATGTTCTTCTGGTTTTTGTTGTGGGCGGCATTAGCAGTCTTGAGGTTTGAATCTCTCTCTCATTTCTTCTAGATACACCGTACCAGCTGCTAAACCATCTGCCTGTTAGTCAAGCATTATGCTGGCCACAAGTGCTCCTTGGGTTCTGTGAACAAATTTCTTCACCTATGATGCTGCTGTTGTTCGTTGACCAAAATGCAGGCCTTGTTGCTTATGGAGTGGTGGTATCCTAATTTTCAGTTTTGGTTTCTCTCAATCTTCTCTAGCTTGAAACATTGAACTGAAGATGTCATAAAAACCTGACTTATATGCTTTGATGCCCTTTAACACTGAAGATCCAGTGAGTGACAGGGCATAGTAATTAATTAAAGTGTCCGAACTCGGTGGTTCAGTATCACTCGTAAATATATATAGTAGTACTGGGGGGTTTTTATGGTCCCTTCAAAGTAGTATTGGCAGACCAACTGATAGTTTTAATTTTAATTTTAATTTTAATTTTTTTTATGATTGCAAGGTTCGGGAAGCTATGGAGGCAGTTTCAGAATGCAGCAGGCCAGATTCAGAGTTGATTCTTGGTGGTACTACACTTGTAATTCCGGATGACATGTTTGAGTTGCTGTGGGGTTCTACTAGCTACATTTGATGGTGGTGCATTTTTTTTTCAAGTGTAATGCATTGATTCGAAGAAACAAGGATAAATGAGCTTTACAAGGACGTGACAAACATACAATGACACTTTATTAGTCCTCATAGCAAAAATGAAAGAAGAAAGATAATTGATTATCATGCTTCATGCAGGAGATGTATGAGAGCAAAGCAATAGGCCATTATGTTTGTATGAACAGTGTTAATGCAGTGGTGTAAGGTAAGTGGTGCACTTTATGTGTAATGTGAAAAAGTGACGCAATGTGGATAGTAAAGAGACGATAAATGGACGGAAACTCAACAGTTGCCATATGTGTCTTGCACTGTGCTTCTATGTCATGAGACACATTTGGTAAGACAATGTTGAATGTATATTAACATCATTCGTTCATTGGTTGTATTAGTGTTCGACATTTGATTACAGAATGTTGTTTCCCTGAGCTTTTATAACCTGAAATACACGTTCGGTTGTATGATGTTGTAGACATACAAATTGTGTTAAACCCGAACCTGACTCACGTGTACCGACCCACGGGCAAACCCAACATGCATCCGGGGGCTATCGGACCCGAGCCGAGCCGAACAGGAGGCCGGATGGCCCCACCTGGCCCCTCTTCATTATGGAAAACCATGCCCCCTATCCATGGGTAGGGGGTGGCCGGCCAAGCAAGAAAGAAAAAGAAAGAAAGAAAATGAAAGGAAAGGAAATGAAAGGAAAGAAAAGAAAGAAAAAGATGAAAAAGGAAAGAAACACCGTCATGCGTGGAGGGAGGTTGTGTAGACGTCTACACAAGCGTGGATCTACGTCGATCCGATGGACAAGAAACGAAGACGGGTTGCCATCGATTTAATGTGCAAGATTCAAATACATTTTAAAAAAGATTGGCCCATAACTATTCCGTCAGAAAAGTAAAAGAAATAAATGTTTATTTCCCCCATCAATGAAAGAATAAATCTTGGGTAGTTATGTGAGAGATATTAAAGGGATTTAAATAAATATTTCCATATTTGTCTCATCCCCCTTCACCTACAAATAGAGGGGGAGGGGGAAGGGGGAAGGCTCAAAAGGTCGAAGTTGAAGATAGAAGCGAAGAAGCTTTGCAAAGGAGGAGACGCGCCCTTCATCGATCCAAGGCTTCACGAGGCTCGGGCAAGCCTATCCCTTCAGGACCGGCGTAGTCCATTGAAAGTCCTCATCAACTCCGTGCACGAAGAAGAAAGCTCGGAGAAGAAGAACCTTTCAACTCCGAAAACGCCAGAAGCAAAGGCCGGAGAAGAAGATCAAAGCGGTATCACCCCGTCATCTCCAACAAGCCTTCGACTCCGATCAAGCCCAAAAGCCCGGAGAAGAAGATAGGAGCAGCATCACCCCGTCGTCTCCAACAAGCCTTCGCCTCCGATCAAGCCCAAAAGCCCAGAGAAGAAGATAGGAGTGGCATCACCCTGTCGTCTCCAACAAGCCTTCGACTCCGATCAAGCCCAAAAGCTCGGAGAAGAAAACCGAAGCGGCATCACCCCATCGTCTTCAAAAACGTCCGCTCTATTCACGAAGAAGAAAGCTTGGAGAAGGATACCCGAAACGCCGCTACACCCGTCGTCTTCAAAACAAAGTCTTCAGCTCCGATCGCGCTAAAGAAGCCCGGAGGAGAGGAGAAGTCAAGCCGACGCCACAACCGTCGAGGAAGCTGGAAGAATAAAGAAGAAGTGAAGACGTAGCCATCGCCGTTCGATAAGAAGATCGAGTCAACGCTCAAGCAAAAACCAACACAAGAAGCCAAAGCAAAAGCACCGGTAAAGCCCGCGCCAAAACAAAGCAAGTGCCATAGCCAAGCAACTACGACGGTCACGAGTAAAGCATCGCACGTTCTAGTCGATAGACGCGAAGTCCGGAAGAACTAAAGCATCGCAAGCCTCTCCTCGTCTACGTTCAAGCACAAGCGCCGAAGCAAAGCAAAAACAAAAGCCACGCCAAAGCCGAAAGCCAAAGCCAAAGCCAATGCCAGAAGCACGATCGACGCCGCAAAATGATGATCGAGGACGCCGAGACCTAGCTAGAGCCGAGAGAGATGCAAAAACCGAGGAGCAAAGCCAAAAAACTCCTTGCCGAGAAAGCGCGAAGCACGGAAGGGACAAAAACAACGACAGAAAAATCCTTAGCCTCTCAAAAAATCCTCACCCTGTAAAGATCTTTGTCCTGGGCAACCCCTTCAGAGCTCTCGCACGAACACCATGTGGAAACGCGGATCAAAGGGACCCTCCAGAGGATCTCTCCCATAATCTCCTGATCAAATCTTTGCCGCACCCGGCTCACCACCCCCGAGTCCCTAGGTCCCGACATCTGTAATCTTGTATGTTTGCAATAAAGACGACCTGTATCTTTTTCTGCACATACAGATTTCTGGCACACCCGGTGGGACCTCCTCCCCTTTCATCTGTACGTCTGAAGGAGTTGCTGCAAGTTCGTCATGGCCAGAACAAACGACGTAATGTTTGCTCCAACAAGCCTTTCACCTATTGCCGAGTCTTTGCTACTCCAACATATTGATCCAGAGAATATAGAGGATGACGTTCCCCCTGTAGTACGCGTCTACACTCAACGTACTCGAACTCTTGCGGATGTCTTCACGCCAGAAATTGCTGCTGAAGATGCTTGCCAAAGTACCGACGAGGCATGGGTGCATGAAGAAACGAGACTTGATCCTGGAATCTCTATCCAGAAATTTGGGGAGGACCAGCCCCAACCCCAAGCCCGTTTGGGTTTTCCAACGAACTTTGCACCTCCTTTACAGGGGCAAACATCCGCCATCAAGCAGAAGCAAGTCGGTGCAACTACGTTTTCGACGATAACAACGAGGATGCAGGCATGCAGCACCGAGACGTCCTACGTCATCCTCCTCCGTCCGCTCTTCAGCTCCAAGTCATGCAAATGGGTGAGCACATGGCTCAGATTACTCGGCTGATGGAAAAGAAGGATCGTCACATCAACACCTTGCTTCAAAGGCTAAACGCGAGGGATGCTACAGCAATCAATCAACCTATTGCTTCTCCAGTAACCGCTCCGGCTCCGTCTTTACCCGACAGAGGTTGTCCCGACGGTTCTAGCAGCTACACTAGTACTCTCTTCGACTCCTGTCCCAACGGGGGTCATCTCTCCAGCACCAGTCTTGGTGTCCACGCAACCACCGGCGGCGGCGATAATGACTGCCCAGTAGATACAGGCGTTGGTAGCCGACATGATGGGTTCCCATGGTGGCAGTCTTCCTTTGATCACGGCAGCCTACTCGAAGCCTTACACTGCAAGGATCCAGTAGCTGTGTTTTCCTATCGGGTTCCAGCCACCAAAGTTCTAGCACTTCGATGGGAAGGGAAATCCAAGGCAGCATGTCGCCCACTTCGTCGAAACTTGCAGCAACGCCGGCACATACGGCGATGAGATGGTGAAGCAGTTCGTTATCACTCTCAAAGGTAACGTGTTTGACTGGTATGTTGATCTCCTTCAAGGATCCATCGACAGTTGGGACCAGATGGAGAAGGAGTTCCTCAACCACTTCTACAGCACCCGACGCATCGTTAGCATGACCAAGCTTACTGCCGTCAAGCAAAGGAAGCCGATAATCGACTACATCGATCGTTGGAGGAATCTTGCGTTGAATTCGCGAGACCGCTTGTTTGAAGACTCGGCCATCGAAATGTGTACCCAAGGCATGCACTGGGGCATGCTCTACATCCTCAAAGGGATCAAGCCTCGATCATTCGAAGAACTCGCAACTCGAGCCCACGATATGAAGCTCAGCCTAGCAAATCGTGAGGATTCAAAGGGCAAAGACTTCTTGAAAGTGGAGAAGAAGGACAAGCCGTCGGCACAAAGAGCAAAGCAAGTTAACGTTGCCGACATCGCTTCAACCTCTAAACAGCTCAAAATCAGTGACAAGCCGGATCAAGGAAAAGGGGCCGCCATATCGCCATTTCAGCCTCAAAGACAACCAAGGATGACTCTCGAGGAGATCGAAGCAAAAGAGTATCCCTTCCCGGACTCGGAAGTCTCCTCCATATTCAACCAGATGTTACAGGAAAAGATGATCGAGCTTCCTCCATCAAAGAGGCCTGAGCAAATGCATCGTGTCAACGACCCACTCTTTTGCAAATACCACCGAGTGGTTAGCTGTCCCATCGAGAAGTACTTCGTCTTCAAAGAGAAAATCACGGCGCTCACAAAGTAAGGGAAGATCGAGATCGACTCCGGCGATGTTGCTGCAGCAAACATGACGTCAATCACCTTCGGTTCCTTTCTGCCGGTACTCGTTGCTGCACGATGGAAAACGCCCAAGTTGCGCATCAATAGTCAAAGGCCGATCGCGAAGACAGCTTCACAACCAAAGGTCTCGAAGCGACGACGGCATGCCCCTGCGCTTGCTAGAAATGAAGCACTATTGCCCCGGGGGCAACCATCACCGCGGCAGCAAGCACCTCTCCCGAGTGAAGCTATGTTGCAACAAATTCTCCGAGAAAGGTGCGAGCGTGGAGATCCAGAAGTCATCATGTTGGGCCAACCCTCGGGTAAGTTCAATTACTACGTTCTCTACTCCCAGCCTCTATCAGTCTCAATAGAGGAGATCACGCCAACTGGCTGGGGGTCGGAGAACGAGTCTGCAAAAGAGCAAGTCCCTCCCCGTCAGGCTACATCACGCCAACTGGCTGGGGGTCGGAGAACGAGTCTGCACAAGAGCAAGTCCCTCCCCGTCAGGCTACATCCCAACGTGCTCTCCAAAAGAGGTACGAGCTAGGAGATCCAGAGGTCGGCCTGTTGGGTCAGCCCTCGGGTAAGTTCAATTACTACGTTCTCTACTCCAAGCCTTCGTTCGTGTTGATGAAAGAAATCAAGCCCACCGACTGGGGATCAGAAGACGAGCCGGCAGAGCCCCCAGACGAATGAGCTTCTCCGACCAACGAAGAACCTGCACCCACCACTCCGAATCTTCACTTTGGCGAGGAAGAATCCACCAATGAAGACGCATGGGTCATGCTACCCCGGAGGCGAAGGCCACGACCAGCGATATGACACAAGCTAGATTGGGTGACGAGGAAACTACCTGAGCGAAGAACTTACAAGAAAAAAAGTAAAGCTCCAAGAAGAAAGGCGTTCAAAGTACCACCGGCAAATCCAGATGACCTCCTCCAGCAGAGCCCCCCGGAACCAGCAACGCTGCAAGAGTTCTTCCCCTATCACTTCTTCCCAGAAGATCAGCATCTCAGAGTCTGCTGTTGCATGGTCAAAGTTCACGAGATGCCAAAAGAAAAAAGCGAGTCTTCCAAAGAAGGCGACTCCGGTGACGAAAGGAACGGCTTCGACAAGGAGGGCACTGCCTCACATGACGAGGCAATCTTGCACTTGCCGCTCATAGAAGCCTTGTACCTTCTGAAGAAAGCTCGTCTAGCAATGGCCGTAGCCCTGGCGGATCCAGATAGCTATAAGAGAAAGAGGAAAGAAGGTGAGAAGGGCAAAATTGTTGCCTCCTGCGATGCGGCAATAACCTTCTCAGAGGAAGATCTGCAACTCGGAGTATGACTGCACAACCGGCTCATCTACGTCTCGGGATACATCAAGGAGAAGCCAGTAAATCGAATCCTGCTAGACTGTGGCTTCGCTGTCAACATCATACCCATCCAAACAATGAGGCAGCTCAACATTACCACCGACCAGCTCTTACAAAGCCAGCTGGTCATTCAAGGGTTCAACCAAGGCGGACAGTCCACTATCGGGATCATTCGTTTGAAGCTTTCCATAGGCCGGTTCGACACGACGGTCCTTTTCCACATCATTGACTGCCAGACATCATATCGCCTCCTACTGGGAAGACCTTGGCTATATGAGAACGCTGTTGTGGTGTCCACCTGGCACCAGTGCCTCAAGTACTACGAGGAAGGCAGGGAGAAGTGCATCGTCG
Organism: Chamaelirium japonicum; assembly: GCA_947650365.1. Taxonomy (NCBI): domain Eukaryota; kingdom Viridiplantae; phylum Streptophyta; class Magnoliopsida; order Liliales; family Melanthiaceae; genus Chamaelirium; species Chamaelirium japonicum. The sequence continues at coordinate 4,497,278 of OX393553.1, forward strand.
CTGATGACAAGCCATTCAATGAGGCTGAAGCACACCTTGCTGACGCCAAGTTTTACCAGGCAAAAGACCTTATTCCAGCCAAAGCTCCTTGAATCCAAAAAGCTAAAGAGGTGAGGCAAGATAAAACTCCTCCACCTACAGATCCAAAACAACCTCCTAGCAAGGCAATGCTTGAGGTCAAGGAAATGCTAAGGCCAAAACAAAGAATGCGCATCAGCCTCAAGTCAAAATCCGCACAACATGCTCCGTTGCCAGTCCAAGCTACGGTGGTCCTGCGTCTCATGCCTCAGTGGCTTTGCAAACACGAGCGATCGTCTCTTGCTTCGGCAAAAGAGCCGGTTCTGCCACTATCAAAGGCCAATGTCATCACTCTACAAGAAACAATATTGCCATTAGCTGGTTTGGTGCAAGCTTCAAGCCCGATCAGACCTGTTGACTCCAATCAACTCGAATTAAAGCCAAAAGGGAGCTGGGGGCAAAACGCTGCTAAAAATGCTGTTCAAATCCAGCTAAAATAAAAAGAGCGCTATACATATGGGTACACTTCCTCCAGCTGCGACACCATACGGGATGAGTCCGAGTTAACCTGTGTAGCCACCCAGAGTGCGATGCATGCTGCACACTAATTCCCCAGGACTTACTATATTCTTTGCATACCCCTACTCTCTGCTTAGTAGTGGTAAACTCATTGTCCCTCCACTTGGTGCCATGACGTGACTCGGGCAGTGGAGACTATCATCAGACTTGAGTACTCATATGACTCTGTTCCTTCCAGGTTGACCATGTACGTCGTACCTCCAATTACTCTGCCGAGTAACTGGATCTAATCAATAGTCCAACTAATGACCACCTGACCAAGGTTTAATACAACGTAGGTCAGACCAAGGAACGCACCTCCCTTTAGGGGTGTAGATGACCTGCAGGAGTGGCATGTTGATACGACGCCAGCCAGGTAACCCAGTACATCATGGTTTTGGGTTACATAAATGGACCCTCACACATTGGTTCGCCAAAGTACCACACAATTGGTTAGGCCACCAAACATGGTTCCTCAGGGTTTATGACCATTTTACTCTAAGCAGAAACACGGCTTAATGCACCGATGTCTGCTTACCGATCTGTGCACCATGTTGGTTTTGTTCAGCCACAGACACTATGCCTGGTAATGATCGATGTAGAGAAACCCACGCTCTGTCATCTCAACAGCTTATCCTGATAGGGTAACCAACCCTTATCAGAGTTGCGAACGTATTTAGGTTACATGGGACTAGTCCATTGAGTCTCCTACTCAAGTGGATTACCATGTAGTCATGGCTTTCTGTTATGTAATCAGAACACGTACTACGATACGTACCAAGTTGCAATCCTAAGCTATCAACTATACACAGCTAAACTATAGATTTTTATGAGTTGTAGACCTCACTAATTCCAACACCAAGACGGTGCATAGATCAGTGATTCAAATACTGGTGCATGAACCGTCTTACTACTATAGATAATATGTCCTTAACCCTAAGGGATCATACACACTGAGCCAACCAGTTGTGTGGTGTTTTGATGTACCAACGTGTGTGGACCTTCCATAGTCCAATACACGGTATGTTGGGTTACCCTACTGGCGCTAGAGTGGTATCTAATCCCTACAGGTTATACGACCTCCAGTATTGGATGGGTGCGTTTTGATGAATCAATTTGTCCATATAATTAATCCAGACCTGGTGGTTGTTAGTATGACTGACGATGTTCTGAATGCTAGGCATAGCACAGGAAGATGTGTGGTATTATAGATGACAAGTCATCAAATCCTAGTCAGATAATCGATCAGGTTCTGATGGTGCTCCTCAACGCCTGAGTCGAATCATGGCACCAGTAATAGAAGGGACTAAATATTATCAAAGTATAGTAGAGAATAAGGTTACGAGGGAGTAACATAAGTTTAGGATCACTAGAGTTCAACTCGCGTCGCACTCTGGGTGGCTACGCGGGTTAATCGGATTAGGGTTGATTAGCGAAACTTTTGATGTGTCACCAGAACATTTAATCAAGGATCCGGTTGGAGCTAGAGATCATGAACCCTGAAGTTTCTACCCTATCGTTGCGTATAGGAATTATTCCCCGACCTAGTTGGACACGTTGGATGCGAAGTAGCGCGATGGAGCGCAAGCCCGAAGCCTAAGAACCTGATTCACATATGCTAAGGGGCCATAGTGATATTTTGGTAAATACTGAAATATGGCTCCAAACATATTGAATATGGATCTTAAAATGAACAGAATAATTCCAGGAGCTCATAGACGCTGACGGAACTCGATTTCGAGTACCGCACCTCATACTCTCTTATAGTGCTCCCTTTTTTGTGAGGGCGTTTTTGTCCTGGCTTCACGGAAAATAAAGAAAAGCCCTAAAAACCACCCCTTTTCAACCCTATCCTTAGGGGGCCGGCCCTAGCTTGTGTAAATAAGTAGGGGGCCAACACTATACGAGGAATAGAGAGAGAGGAGGCCAACCCTAGCTCTCCCTCTCCTTGGAAAAACTGGCCCCTCTACCTCTCTCTCTCTCCCCCCTTTGTGGTTTCGGCCAAGAAGGAGAGGAAGAAGAAAGAGGAAGAAAGGAGGAAGGAAGGAGAAGGAAGAAGAAGAGAGAAAGAGAAGAGAAGGCTTTGGAGCGTTGTCGTCTTCCCTACTTGATCCTCTGTCGACTCATAGTCCTTGCACTCAGATATAGGATTTCGAGGATTCCTCTCTTCGCAAAGGACAAGGTGTTATCCGATAGCTTCCCTCTCGATTCTCGTGCGGTTCATCATCAACCATTGTTCCGTTCTCTTTGGATCAAAGATCCACAAGGTATGATGATTCTAAACACCTAAGTAGATGCATGCATATCTTTCGTAGATCGTAGTATGCATGTAGGGTGTCCACAAATATGCTAGGATCATAGATTTGCATATAGATTGTTTTGGGAAATTAATTGTAATGAAACATATACCATGAGATCCTCGGATCTAAGTTTTGCTTTCGCTGCGACTCTGATAATAGGATTTAATTCCAACATTCTATTCCCTGAATAGCAAGTCAGTCTATCCCTAGCCAAAAAATAGAAACAAGGAAAGACCCTGGCAACCACAAAGTCAAACAACAACACTGGCCTCAACACCAAACCAAACGAGGCCAAAACAGAGGGAAACTAGCACTCCACAACTCTCAAGGAGATAGAGTGCCATCCATTACCAAAGGTCGTTGTACCTCCCCAAGTCCAAGCTTCAGAAGCCATATGTCTCAGACCCAATCCCTCGCCATTAAGAAATATATTCAGGGTGCAAGAAGTACTTGGCCCTCCACAAACGTTGGTCGAGAGGGCAAGAGCATTATCTGCCGAGGTTGAAAGCGAGGAACAATAAGGGCTTGGGCCCTCCCAAAGCTTAGGTGAGGAACAAGAAGGGCTTGGGCCCTCCCAGAACAAGTCAGCCACTGCCAAAGAAAAGCACCACTCGCACCACTAAACTGATAATTTTCCATGGGGAGCAACTGAAGAAGCACTCAGATCCAAGCTCATGATGTGGTGGCCGGCAATAGGAAGTGCATCCTTTTTAACAATAGTTTTGAGGATCTCCACATACTTCGCAGCCACTTTCAAGAAAATTTCTGATGTTGTGCAATACAAATCCTTATGGACCCGATAATTCCTCTCAACCCAAAGAGAGAAAACAACAGTGGTAAGCAAACACTTAGCTAGCAGCCTAGTCGGATTGTTAGGAAGGGATAATGAAAACTTACAAATCTTCTTGATTGATAGGCTTGTAGCTTCATAATTCCATCCCAACCTCTCACAGCATTTCAACTAGACCTCCTTAGAGTAGGAGCATTTGAAAAAGTGATGTTTAGCATCTTCTTCGTCTTGGCAACACAAGAAACATCTGTTAGCAAGAGAGGTACCTCTCCTTTGAACCCAAGGGAATGTTGGTAACCTATTCCTTATAGCCCTCCAAGTATAGAAACTATGGTTCAAGGGAGAGTAAGTATTCCATACCACTTTAGCCCAACTCATTGAGACCCCTACCGGTCTTACAGACTCCCAAGACGTCTTTAGAGAGAAATCCCCTTTGTTGATTTTGTTCCACACGACAGTGTCTGCTAAAAGGGTCTGATCAATTTGAATTTCCCGAATTGTTGAAAACAAGTCAGCCAGAGCCATAGTAGCCGGATTCGGGAGTCGCCATTGACCCCTATCAATCCAAAAACAAAGCTCAGTCTATCCATCCCGTAGGTCTGGGATAGCATGAATTCCATCAATCTGCAATGGGCTCCTACCCTCCACCCAAGGGTCTCACCATATATCTATGTCTCTACGATTAAGGATGTCCCGCCAAACAGTAGACGAGGAGTGATTAGGAGTGGCCTCGCAAAAAGACTGGTTACCCAGGTATCTTGCTTTCATCCAAGAAGACCACAAGCTTTGCTTATCAGTGAGGAGGATCCATCCAAGTTTCAAATAGATCGCTTTGCTAATATCAGATATACTGCGAATCCCAAGGCCTTCTTCCTTGCACAGCTCCTGCCATTTAACATGCACTATTGAAGACCCCCTCAAAAATTTCCCCATCCACCTTTCTAACATTATCTGGATACAGGAGTGGATTGTGAATACAGCTGACCAAAAGTACAGATAGGCTGAGAGCACCGATTTGATTAAGGTTAATCTTCCTCCAAAGGAAAGACTATGGGTCTCCCAAGAAGCCAGCTTCGATCTGAATTTCTCAACCAACGGATGAAATAGACTTAGGGTGTGTTTGGCATTGGTTTTGGAGGCCTAGTTTTGCGTCAAAACTAGTTCCGCTTGCCAAACTGGTTTTGGTATAAGATTTTAGTGCGTTTGGGATTCGATTAGAAAATTGGTTTTTCAAAACCAAAACCAAAAAATCATCAAAACCCAAAAGCAGAAATTTTTTGCTTTTGGGTTTTCCTTTTGGGTTCTTGAGGCAAAAAGGCAAAATAATAATTAAAAAAAATTATTGTGAATAACATATATGTTGTAGAGAGAAACTATTGTAAAATGAAAAAATTAAAACCGAGAGAATATATACATATCATATTCTAGAGAGAGAAAATTATTATAGAGAGAATACTTTGGAGAAAATATATGATAGATATAAAAATATTATAAAGAGAGAAAATCATAAAGATAATAATATAGATAGAGAGTATTAAATAAATAAATATGTAGTGAGAGAAAATATTGAAGATAAAAAATATTATAGAGAGGAAATATTATAGAAAAAGAAAATATTGTAGAGAGAGAAAATATTATAGAAAAAGAATATTTTAGAGAGAGAAAATATTATAGAAAGATAATATTTTAGTGAGAGAATATGTTATAGAGAGTAGTTTAGATAGAAAGATTGTAGAGAGAGAAAAAAAACATAGAGAGGGGAAAAATATTAATAATAGAGAGAGAAGATATCATAAAGAGAAAATATAATAGAAATAAAATATTTTAGAGGAAAAAAATATTATAAAAAGAGAATATTTTAGAGAGAGAAATGTTATAGAGCGGAAATTTTGTAGAAAGAGGATATTTTAGAGAGAAAATATTGTAGAAAGAGAATATTTTAGAGAGAGAAAATATTATAGAGAGAATATTTTAGAAAGAAAAAATATTATAGAGAGAGAAAATATTTTAGAAGAAGAATATTTTATAGAGATAAAATATTATAGAAAGAGAATATTTTATAGAGAGAAAATATTATAGAGAGTAAAATTTAGAAAAAAAATATTATAGAGAGAGAAAATAACATAGAGGGGAGAAAAATATTAATTATAGAGAGAGAAGATATCATAGAGAGAGAAAATGTTCAAGAGAAAAATATTATAGAAAGAATATTTCAGAGAAAGAAAATAGTATAAAAAAAGAATATTTTAGAGAGAGAAATGTTGTAGAGATAAAACATTGTAGAATATGATATTTTAGAGAGAAAATTTTACAAAAAGAGAATATTTTAGAGAGAGAATATTATAGAGAGAGAATATTTTAGAAAAAAAATATTATAGTGAGAGAAAATGACATAAAGAGAAAAAAAAATATTATATAGAGGAAATATCATAGAGAAAAAATGGTATAGAGAAAAAATATTGTTGAAAGAGATTGAAGATATTGCAGACCGAAAAAATGTTATAGAAAGATAATATTTTATAAAGAGAAAATATTGTAAATAGAAAATATTGTAGAAAGAGAATATTATAGAGAGAGAGAAAATATTGTACAAAGAAAATATTTTAGAGAGAGAAAATATTATAAAGATAAAATATTTTAAAGAACAAATATTTAATAGAGAAACTGAATGAGAGAAAATATTATAGAGAGAAAATATCATAGAGAGAAAAAATGGGGTAGAGAGAGGAGAAATAATATTATAGAGAGAAAATATTAGACAAAGTGTTATAGAGAGAATATTTCTAGAGAGAGAAAATCATGTAACAAGAGAATATTTTAGAGAGAGAAAATATTATAGAATGAGTTTATTTTAGAGAGAAAATATTGTAGAGAGATAAAATATTGTAGAAGGAGAGTATTTTAGATAGAAAATTACGTAGTAAGAAAAGAAAATATTATAGAGAGAAAATATCGAGAGAAAATATTGTTGAAAAAAAAAATATCATAGAGAGAAAATATTGGAGAGAACATTTTAGAAAAATAAAATATTGTAAAAAGAATTTGACATAAGAGAGAGAAGAAGGAAATATCATAGAGAGAAAATATTATAGATAAAAAATATTAGAGAGAGAGAAAGTACTCTAAAGAGAAATATTATATAGAGAGAATATAAATAGAGAGAGTATTACATAAATAATGTTTTAGAATGAGAAATTATTGCAGAGAAAATGATATAGAGAAAATATTATAGAGAGAATATACTATAGAAAAAGAATGTGATGGATAAAATATATTATATAGATAATATTTTACAAATAGAATATTTAAAAATAGAGGAAATAACTGCAAAACTAGTTTTAGGCTCAAAACTGGTTTTATTGGCAAATGCTCAAATGTTGATAATTCTAGAACTGGTTTTCGATAAGTTAAAACTGGTTTTGCGCAAAACTAGTTCTTGGTATTCCAAAATCAAAACCTAAAATTTCAAAACCAATGCCAAACGCACCCTTAATTTCTTTGTAAATGGAAATAAAGGGAGCCCCAAATATCAAACTGGAAGAGACCCAAGAGTAATCCCTAGCCCTGCGGCTAACTCTAGGTCATTGTTCACAGCTTTAGAGACAAAGATAGAGCTCTTATCTGCACTTATCTTTAGCCTCGTCTCATAGCCGAAGTCCTCCAAAATTTTTGCTAAACCCTGGATAGATTGCATAGTAGCCGAAGAAAAAATCATAATGTCATAAATAACAGCAGGTGAGAAATTCCAGGAGCAGATCCCACCCTATAACTTTTCCATATGCCAGTCCTCCTCCCCTCCTCAAGGGCCAAAGAAAAGCCTTCCATCACCAAGGAGAATAAAAATGGGGAAAGGGGATCCCCTTGACGAATCCTGTGGGTGCAAAAATTGTACTGGATTAGACCAGACCCACATGGGCCTACGCAGCGGCCCAAATAAGCAAGCCCAGGCCTAGAATCAGTGCCACCTTAGCACTGCCATGTCATCAATGCCACATCAGCACCGCCACATCATCACTGCCATATTAGCGCAGGCTTCAACTATAAAAGGACCCCGATGGCATTCAGAAAAGGGGTTGGTCATTCGATCAGAGGAAGAGAAGTTTCCAGAGTCAGAGCCAAAGTTTTCTTCTCTCCTTTTGGTTCCCTTCTAGTTGCTCCATGTAACCCTCATTGTAAAAAGCTTCTCTTGGCCTGTCGAGAGAATGCTCACCCTCCTTCATATCCATTATAGTGCAAACCAGGTGGCACCTCTCGCCCGGAGACGTAGGTTATGAGACCGAACTCCGACAACAACTCGTTGTGTCATCTCTCTACTCTCTAATCTCTATCTCCACATCTCTATAAACCATACAATTCAATCAAGAATTGTGGGGTGAAGTCTCTGATCTAGACGGCTTAGAAATTTCCCCCACAAATACCCCTTGAAGATTTTATAAAGCCTTGAGAAACCCCATTAATAAGAACTGAAAAATTGGGGGTAAAAATACACTTCTTTATCCACCCTATCCATTTCCCTGAGAATCCAAGGTAGTGTAAGGTAAATAAAATAACTCCCAGCCACTTGATCATAAGCTTTAGCAATATCAACCTTGATGCAAGCACGCTGCGGACTCCTGTTGACTTCAAAGCCTCTAACCAATTCATGAGCGAGTAAAATGATGTCAGTTATGCTCCTCCCTAGTATGAAGACCGATTGGTTGGAAGAGACCAGTTCCCCCATACAGACCTGCAATCTATTAGCCAGGATTTTAGAGATAAACTTATACAGGCTGTTGCAGAGTGAGATAGACCTAAACTCCTTAAGCTGAAAAGCATTAGTCACTTTAGGAATCAATACGATAAAAGTGTAATAGATCTCCTTCAGAAGGCGCCCGGAATTGAAAAAGTTATTCACCGCTGCTCGAATATCCTCCTTGATCACCGACCAGCCATCTTGAAAGAAGTGGGCATTAAATCCATCAAGTCCTAGAGATTTTTCACCATCAGACGAAAACACTACATACTAAAGTTCCTCCCTTGAAACAGGACTTTCAATCCAAGCAGTAGTGGCATTAGTGACCACCTTTTTGAATTTTGGAATTCTGAATGTGGGAGTTGTTGAGCGTCCATTTGGTGCGAATTATCCCTTCTTTATCATGCACATAGCGTCACTTTGCTACGTAAAACTTTCATAATACACGTAAATTGCATGAGTTTCTTTGCACCATGATATAGTAGACTTTCATACAAATCCAACGGCATATTGGTTCGCTCTCATACATTGCATGCATGAAAAATACGGAGCCCGATAGTCCAATTTATCCTTTTATCGATAATCGCGTTTGAACCTGATAAACATTATTTCATGTATGTTTTTCAGGAAATTGATATGGTTCTCGATGCAGTCAGCTCAAGGGCACCACGATACTCCGATAGAGGGTGCACAGCTCGTTTGAGGACTTTTCTGAAGAACGATAAAGAAAATGATACTTGGAAGAATCTAGTCGAGGGAAGACTTCAACAAGCCACTGCAACGACTCGAACCAGAAGATGACTACATGAATGTAAAGGAGCGATGATGGATTTGATGATGAGTTCGGATGATGATGATTAATTAAGTTCCCACTTGACCCATTCTACTTGAACCCAGACAACCCTAGTCAGTCCTTCTCTCGTCCTTTATCTCACCACCGCACCTATCGCAACCGTCCAGTGGTACCCATTCATCCAACCCGATTTCAACTCCAAACCATGCACGTCGTGCAAACCATCGATATCCAATCTCTTGAGCAACTCCCTCGGCTAAACCCGAGATCCATGCACAGTGAACCCATGCAGCCCCTGCACTCGTTCCCTACTTCCTCTCTTTCTCTCTACGATTTTCTCTCCCTCTCTTTCCTTAACCGGCCCAGATTTCTCTCTCTTAAAACCGAACGGCTCTCTCTATTCTTTTCTTTATCTCTCTAGAGCTAAACCCCAGCCGAACCCCCCACTGAACTTCCCTCTCTCCCTCCTTAATTCTCTCTCCTGTTTCCTACTTTCTCTCTCTCTAAAGCTCCGCCCGACTTCCTCTCTCTAAAACCCGATCCCACCCCTCCAGATCATGTCTCCCTCCTATCTCGTTACTCTCTCAACCGTCCAAACCGAGCCGAGATCCCCTCCGGATCTCCTTGCACTCCTACCCGATCGGGAACCAGTCGAAACCCTCTCTCTCGGACTCTCTATCTCTATCTCTTCTCTTCCCTTATCCGACGATTCCGTCCGTGTACCCATTCCTGTCCGCAGCCATGCAAAAACCCGGGGCGATCTCTACATGTTCTCTCTCTAAAACAACCGACCTCTCTATCCTATATAGGGGGGGATCCGAAACACTAAGAGCTTTTTTGGACGACGAAATCCTATTTCACTACCGGACCTGAGCCATCATCTTCTTCACCACCGGACCTAGCCTCTACCTCCCATAATCCTCCGTCAGTCGTTCATTCGAACCGTCATCATCCACCATCTCCATATCCCATTGCCATCATCCACCATCTTTATCTCGAGCCGCCATTGTACCATCGCTCGAGCCGTCATCCATCATACAAGCCATCGTACCATCGAAACCGTGCCGTAGCCGAGTCGAAGTGAAGGAGCATCGATCGGAGAGGAGGACAACAAAGATCAAAAGCATACTTCTAGAATGATTTGTATCTTGTTCTTCCCTTCTCTTACTTTTGATGTAGTGCGAACCATGATGAACTAAACACATTGCTAAGGCTTAGATGAAACCCCAATTATGAATAATTATTAGGTTTATTTATATTGTCTATGCCATGCACTCCAGTTCGAATATTTGATTCAATTATCGGATTATTATGATGGAAGTATCTCACATAGTATGTCATGCATCCTTTGTCGTTATGATAACCCTTCGTAGTAATCAATGCATGTTTATTAACGAAAATTTAGAATCTTGATTAGTTGTGCTTTAGCTAGACATCTAATGCTCTATTCTAATATATTTTGCATGAGAATTGAATCATACATATGTCTTCAATCTAATTAAGAGCCTAACGATCATATTCTCGAGTCGAGCACGGGATTTGTATTCCCGCATGCTACTCGTTCGCATAGATTAATCTAAATAAACCTAGTAACTATGAATAACCGAGGTGGATTCGAATGCCTTAGTACCTTCTCCACTTGAACTCGACTTACCGTAACTTGTTTTTCTTTCTTTAATTTGTTCTTAATCTCAAAACAATCAACTCCCATTAAACTATCATTTAAAGTAATTTAGGTTAAATAACTAATAACCCTAGATTAGACTGCTCCCCTCATTAGCAATCCCTGTTGGATCGACCTCGTAATACATACCGCTCTTACAAAGCGATTCGTGCACTTGCGAATTATAATTTAGATCAAATTAACCCCTTAATATAGGATTAGTTTAGATCACATCAAGTTTTTGGTGCCGTTGCCGGGGATTGCAACGAAGCTTTCGAATTTAGGTTATTTCATATTTGCCCTATCTAGTTTAATTAGCTTAGTTATTATTCTCTATTTCTAAACAAAAAAAAAACAAAACAAAACAAAAACAAAAACTTCTTATCGAGCGATGTATGTCCACGTGGACTCGCATGAACGGTCGCTTAGTTCGGAACGAATCATTAGATATTCCTCTTACCTTTGTGGGTAACGTCCCCATCTTTAATACAATAGCGAATGGAAATCCACCTCAAGCGATGACCCTGAAGGAGTACATGTACCCTACTCGGTCTACTCAACCTTCTAGCATCACGCTTCCAGCTGCTACGGCTCACTTCGAAATTAAATCCGGCATGATACAGATGCTACCTGTCTTCCGTGGCATGGCCAATGAAAACCCATACCAACACATTAGGGAGTTTGAAGATATCTGTGGTACAATGAAATTTAATCAAGTTACTGATGACTCTCTCAAACTTAGGTTATTCCCATTCTCCCTGAAAGAAAAAGCCAAAGCTTGGCTAATTTCGATACAACCGGGAACCTTTATGACTTGGAAGAGTCTAACTGAAGCATTCTATAAGAAATTCTATTCCAAGCAGAAAACTGCTATTGTACGTCAATCCCTCAACATATTCCATCAATTAGAGGGAGAGACTTTCTACACGTATTTCGAAAGATTCAAGGATCTTCTACTTGAATGCCCTCATCATGGGTTTGAAAAAATTCGACTGATCCAGATCCTCTACGAAGGTCTCAACTATATGACTAAGACTATGGTAGAATCTCTCTGTAATGAAGGATTCACTGAGAAGACTGTCGATGATGCCTGGAATTATTTCGAGGAAATGGCAGAGAATACCTTAGAATGGGAGCCCGTTAGTATTGACCCTAAGAAATTCATTGCTACTAGCAAGGGAGGTCTCTATAAAGTCGAATCTAATTTTGAAAATGATACCAAAATGGCTGCACTAATACGAAGACTCAAAGCCTTAGAAGTAAACAAGGAGGTGAACACTACTGCTTCTGAACCAACTAGATTTAAGGAATCCACTATATGTGTCTTGTGTGATGGAACCGACCATCTAGTCGAGGATTGCCCTGGTTTACCAGTGATTAAAGCTGAGCAAGCAAATGTGCTTGATACTTTTCGTAAGTTCAACCAAGGTAATAACCCTTATAGTCAAACCTATAATCCTGGTTGGCGAAACCATCCAAACCTTGCTTGGAAGCCACCACAAGGGTATGGAGGAGCATCATCTTTTCAAGGTCCTAACCAATACTCCTCCTCTAATCAACAATATAGATCCAATAATCAGTTCAATCAAGAAAACCAAATTACTGTGGCACCACAAGTACCTCCCTACATCCCTCCTAATCAAAGAAAGCCATCGGTGGAAGATATGCTCCAACAAATTATACAGAAACAGGAGCAATCTGACAAGGTCAATCAACTTGCAATAGCTAAATTAGAAACCCAATTCGAACAACTAGCAACATCAGTAGGAGGACGAGAGAAAGGCCAATTTCCAAGTCAAACAGTCCCTAATCCGAAAGAGCAAAGCTATGACCAAAACTCTTCGAAAGTCCAGTTTGAAGTTGGAACTACCTCCAGGGAACTCCATAAAGAAGTCCAAGCTATCCATACCTTACGATCTGGCAAGGAAGTGGACAATCAAGTTCAAAATCCAAATGAAAACCAAACAAATACTGAAACTCTTAATGAGAACCATAATCAACCTGCTCAAGAGGATACGACAACTCAAAAAGATAAAGAACTTGTCGTTGAATCTTGCACAAGATCTTATCTACCCAAGGCCCCATTCCCACAACGCTTGCAAGCCAATAAAAAATTTAATCAAAATAAGGGCATCCTAGAAGTCTTTAAGAACATGCAAATCAATATCCCATTTTTGGATGCCATCAAGCAAATAAACTCCTATGCTAAGTTCCTCAAGGACCTTACTACTATTAAAAGAAAAACATTTGTCCCTTGTGCTGCTACTATGGCAGCCCAAGTCTCATGTTTTATCCAACAGACTGTTGCACCCAAATATAAGGATCCGGGCTGTCCAACTATTTCTATAGGAATAGGAGACACAATAGTGGAAAAGTGTTCTTCTGGATTTGGGTGCTAGCGTTAACCTTTTTCCCTATTCGGTTTAGACTCAATTAGGTTTGGGGGAGTTAAAACCCATAACCCTAACGTTACTTTTAGCCGATAGGTCTGTAAAAATTCCAAAGGGCGTAGTTGAAGATGTTATCATTAAGGTGGACAAATTCTACTTCCCTACTGATTTTGTCGTCCTTGATACTGAACCAGTCCTAAACCCCAATAAGCACATCCCTGTGATCTTAGGTCGACCATTCCTTGCCATGGCGGATGCTGTTATTCGATGTAGAAATAGAGTAATGACACTTTTATTTGGCAATATGAAGGTCAAACTCAATGTCTTTCATAATAGCGAACAACCTTCTGACATGGATGACGTTGAAGAGGTTGACATGATTGATACTCTGGTTGATGATACCTTTGCTATATCTTATTTTAGTGATCCATTGGAACAATGCTTAGCCTATTTCGGATTAGACATGGATATGGATGCATCCATTAGAGAAGTCAACACATTGTTAGATTCCGCTCCTCCCATGGATATAGGTCGATGGAAGGTTAGGATAGAACCCTTACCAGTAAATAAATCTATGCCTATTCCATTAATAGTCAAACCTCCAAAGTTAGAATTGAAACCTCTCCCTGACACGTTGAAGTATACTTTTCTTGGTGACTCTGATACCTTGCCTGTTATTATTTCTCCACAATTAGACAAGGATCAAGAAAAACAATTACTTGACGTCCTACAAAAACATAGAGAAGTCATTGGGTGGACCATAGCTGATATAAAGGGAATTAGTCCTTCAATAGTCATGCACCAAATTCATCTCGAAGAGAATTCTAAACCCTCGAGAGAATCACAAAGATGACTAAATCCCGTTATGAAAGAAGTAGTGCAAGGCGAAGTGATGAAGTTACTTGACGCGGGCATTATCTATCCTATATCTGATAGTCAATGGGTCAGCCCCGTACAAGTTGTTCCTAAAAAGTCTGGTGTTACCGTAGTTGCAAATGAAAACAATGAACTAGTCCTAACTCGAGTCCAAACTTGTTGGCGAGTTTGTATTGATTATAGGAAGTTAAACGCTATGACTAGAAAAGATCATTTCCCCTTGCCATTCATTGACCAAATATTAGAGCGTTTAGCAGGCCATGCATACTACTCATTTTTGGATGGCTATTCAGGATATAACCAAATCCCAATTGCTCGTGAGGATCAAGAGAAAGTGACATTCACATGTCCGTTTGGTACATTTGCCTACCATCGCATGCCCTTTGGGTTATGCAATGCACCTGCTACCTTTCAGCAGTGTATGTTAAGTATCTTTTCAGATATGGTAGAATGATTTTTAGAGGTCTTCATGGATAACTTCTCAGTTTTTGGATCTAACTTTGATGAAGGGCTATATCACCTCTCTCTTGTTTTGATCCATTGTAAGGAGAAAAACTTAGTTCTTAATTGGGAAAAATGTCACTTCATGGTTAAATCTGGTATTGTCTTAGGTCATATTGTGTCAGATAAGGGGATAGAAGTTGATAAAGTAAAGGTAGATCTGATCTCTAATTTACCTCCTGCCAAAACAGTCAGAGAAGTGTGATCCTTTCTAGGACACGCTGGCTTCTACCGTCGCTTTATTAAAGACTTCTCTAAAATTTCTAAACCCTTATGTGACCTGCTAGCCAAAGATGTCTCTTTCGAATTTACTCCTGCATGCTTAAATGCCTTTGAAAGGCTTAAAACTGAATTAACATCAGCACCCATCATCCGACCTCCAGATTGGAATGCTCCATTCGAGGTGATGTGCGATGCATCGGATTACGCTTTAGGTGCAGTTTTAGTGCAACAAAGTGCTAAACTCCCCCACATCATTCAATACGCTAGTAAAATTCTTAATGATGCTCAACTCAATTACTCAACTACTGAGAAAGAGTTATTAGTCGTCGTCTTTGCGCTAGACAAATTTCGTCCCTACTTAATTGGATCTAAGGTCATTATTTTTACTGATCATGCTGCCCTAAAGTATCTTCTCACAAAGAAAGACGCTAAAGCTCGATTAATTCGATGGATTTTATTGCTACAAGAATTTGACCTCAAGATTAGAGACAAAAAGGGATCGGAGAATGTAGTTGCTGACCACCTATCCAGGCTAATAGTTGAGCCAATTACAGAACCTACACCTATATTAGAAACCTTTCCAGATGAGCAATTAATGCTAATCTCTTATATTAACACCCCATGGTATGCTGATATTGTAAATTACCTAGGCACAGGACAGATGCCTAGTACTTGGATTAAACAAGATGCGATTCATATCGAAAGCCAAATGGTATTTCTGGGATGAGCCATATCTATTCAAATACTGTTCCGATCAAACTATCAGACGATGTGTCCCTGACTGCGATCATAAACATATTATGTCATTTTGCCATGACCACGCATGTGGTGGCTACTTTAGTGGTAAGAAAACCGCTGCAAAAATTTTGCAGTGTGGTTTCTATTGGCCGACCCTAATTAAAGATACTCATGCTTATTGTAAATCATGTGATCGTTGTCAACGTCTTGGAAAAATCTCAAAACAGAATGAGATGCCCTTAAATCCAAATCTGATCGCGGAAGTCTTTGATGTTTGGGGCATCGATTTTATGGGACCTTTCCCTATGTCTTATGGTTGCCAATATATTCTAGTCTTTGTTGATTATGTCTAAAAATGGGTAGAGGCAGTCGCATGCCGAACAAATAACCACAAGGTCGTGGTCCAATTCCTTAAAGAAAATATCTTTGCTAGATTTGGAACTCCACATGCTATCATAGCGATGGAGGTAAATATTTCTGCAATAGAATTTTTGAAGCATTAATGAAAAAGTATTGCACCACCCATAAGGTAGCCACTCTCTACCACCCATAAACTAGTAGGCAAGTCGAAATTTCAAATAAGAAGATTAAGACTATATTAGAGAAAACAATTAACCCTAACAAGAAGGATTGGTCACTTCGGTTGACTGATGCCCAGTGGGCATATCGTACAGCTTTTAAAACTCCGATTGGAATGTCTCCATATCGCATAGTCTATGGGAAGGCCTGTCATCTGCCAGTCGAGTTGGAACATAGGGCCTATTGGGCGATCAAACGATTGAATTATGACCTCGATAAGGCCGACAAACAAAGAAAACTTCAACTCGATGAGCTCGATGAGATTCGAAATGATGCATATAATTGCGCTAAACGATATAAGGATCGCATAAAGATCATGCACGATAAGATCATAATTCGAAAGGAATTATATCCAGGCCAAAAAGTCCTATTATACAACTCTAGATTGCATCTGTTCCCTGGCAAGTTAAAATCACGTTGGACGGGACCATACATCATCGACGAGGATTATGGGAGGTGGAGGCTAGGTTCGGTGGTGAAGAAGGTGATGGCTCAGGTCCGGTGGTGAAATAGGGTTTCGTTGTCCAAAAAAGCTCTTGGTGTTTTGGATCCCCCCTATATAGGATAGAGAGGTCGGTTGTTTTAGAGAGAGAAAACTACGATAAGAAACTAAAATATGAAAAAAAAATAAAAACATGCAAATACAAATTCCTATAGATTTCTATACGAACACTATAGTTTTGGTAGGGGACTATAGACGAGACACACATACGCCAAGACGTATATGCCGAGCTTTCACACTATAGCGTAAGTTAATGTAATGTTTTTTTTTAATTAAAATTAGAATAGAAAAATTTTGTAGAAATTAGATGCATACAGGATTTTGTAAAAAGTACATCACACCCCCAAACTTAAATTAGACATTGTCCTCAATGTATGAATTAGACATACTCATGAATGAGATGGTAGCATTATATGATAGCATTTTTGAATGATATATATAGAAAATGAAAGTACGAAGTTTTAAGGATGGATAGTACCTTAAAAATGTTTTGTATGATAGTTTCCTGCAAAATGTTAGTGCCACAAAGAAAAAGAAAAGACAATCATAGTTTAACTACAAATAAATAGCAGACATTCCACTGAAACAGAAAAATAGCAGATGATAAAAAGAAAACTAACAGCTATTATACAAGAGAGGATTTTTAGTAGATTGATAAATCAATCCTGATAAACAGGGTCTTCTAGAAGTACCTCTTCAACTTCTGGGGTCAGATACTCAAGGTATGGTTTCAAACGATGTCCGTTCACTTGGAAAGTTGGTCCATCCTTATCATTCTACACAGAACTAGTCCATTGGGTCTCCCAAGCATGGATCCACCATACGTCTCAGTGGCCTACTATGTTCCCTAGGGTCCTTTATTATATATGTGTTAACATATACCAAAGTAGTATTCTAATTAAAGCAATAACCAAAGTCATCTTTATTAATGTTAATATAGAAAATCCACGCTCAGGACACACGAGCTACAACAACATCAGCCCTATTTTTATTTTTGCTTTTAAAACTTTTATTTATTATTTTCTTTTTGGGCTACTAGCCGTTGCTGCATGTTAGACGTTATGCTAGAGCATTGTTATATGCTAGCCGTAACGAGCTAGCTCTCTGCGAGCTGTAATTAGAGGGGTTAATGGGCTTGATCGCAGCCCACGAATGAATCCCCTCTTTCAGCCTCCCATTAACTGCCCGAGGCCTATATAAGGCCCAGTGCAACCCTGGAAAAGAAACACTCCGGATTTGGGACTTATTTTCGGCCTTTCTCCCCCCCCCCTCTCTCTCTCTTATCGAGCTTGTGCTACGGTGCTGCCTCCTTGCTCCGAGAGGATTTGCTCCTGTTTCGAGTCTTGCTGGGTTCCTGAAAGTCTTCGATGTTCGTAAAGCCTTCTTGAAGTCGTGCCGACGAGAAGGAGGTTGCCTGACCGGGGTCATCGTATCTATGAGATCCATTGCCACGAGACCCACACGAGGGGGGCAATAAGATTCTTGGGATAGCGCCTAACACACTTCGACCATCAGGCCAGAGTTTCTATCTCTATTTCTTTGCTATTATTAGATCTATTGAAAATAATTTGCATCTAATTCTAAACTCTAAATAATTAATGATAATCTAGATATTATTTTTCTATCTTCTAGTAAAGTTCGGCAATGTGCATGTTGGTTCCATAGAACCCGCTCTGCCTTGAAAAACCATTTCTAAAAGAAACATGTGATTTGTCTTTGCTTGTAAAAATAATATTTGCTAAATAATAAATCTTTTAATATAAAGATTTGATTAAGTCCCAGATTTTGCTAGTTTATAACGTTTAATTTTCAACACACATAACATACGCTTGGTTAGCCTCTCTGTGTATGTGTCTGTGTGCATGTTTTAGAGAGAGAGAGAGAGACCAGTATGGGTAAAGGTGTCCCAGATGCTGGGTTTTCTTCCATCCTCTACAAATGTTCCCTCTACCTACGTTGCCCAACATCTATGGTTGAGAGATCGCCCCGGGTTTTTGCGTGGCTGCGGACGGGAATGGGTACTCGGACAGAATCGTCGGATAAGGGAAGAGAAGAGATAGAGATAGAGAGTCCGAGAGAGAGGGTTTCAGCTGGTTCCCGATCGGGTAGGAGTGTATCAGATTTTAGCGAGAGAGAGAGTAGAGGGCAGCGGCCTTGTTGCATCGCAAGGAGATCCGAAGGGGATCTCGGCTCGGTTTGGACGGTTGAGAGAGTAACGAGATAGGAGGGAGACATGATCTGGAGGGGTGGGATCAGGTTTTAGAGAGAGGAAGTCGGGCGGAGCTTTAGAGAGGGAGAAAGTAGGAAACGGGAGAGAGAATTAAGGAGGGAGAGAGGGAAGTTCGGTGGGGGGTTTGGTTGGGTTTTAGCTCTAGATAGAGAAAGGAAAGAATAGAGAGAGCCGTTCGGTTTTAAGGGAGAGAAATCTGGGCCGGTTAAGGAAAGAGAGGGAGAGAAAATCGCAGAGAGAAAGAGAGGAAGTAGGGAACAGGTGCAGGGGCTACATGGGTTTGGTGTGCATGGATCTCGGGTTTAGTCGAGGGAGTTGCTCAAGAGATTGGATATTGATGGTTTGCACGACGTGCATGGTTTGGAGTTGAAATCGGGTTGGATTTATGGGTACCACTGGACGGTTGCGATAGGTGCGGTGGTGAAATAAAGGACGAGAGAAGGACTGACTAGGGTTGTCTGGGTTCAGGTAGAATGGGTCAAGTGGGAACTTAATTAATCATCATCATCCGAACTCATCATCAAATCCATCATCGCTCCTTTGCATTCATGTAGTCATCTTCTGGTTCGAGTCATGTGTTACAGCGGCTTGTTGAAGTCTTCCCTCGACTAGATTCTTCCAAGTATCACTTTCTTTATCGTTCTTCAGAAAAATCCTCAAATGAGCTGTGCACCCTCCATCGAAGTGTCGTGGTGCCCTTGAGCTGACTGCATCGAGAACCATATCAATTTTCTAAAAAATATACATGAAATGACGTTTATCAGGTTCAAACGTAATTATCGATAAAAGGATAAATTGGACTATCCGGCTCCGTATTTTTTATGCATACAATATATGAGAGCGAACCAATATGCCGTTGGATTCGTATGAAAGTCTACTATATCATGGTGCAAAGAAACTTATGTAGTTTATGTGAATTGTGAAAGTTTTACGTAGCAAAGTGACGCTATGTGCATGATAAAGAAGGGATAATTCGCACCAAATGGACGCTCAACACACCCGCAAACTTGAATCTTTCTTGTCCTCGAGAAAGCAAACAAAATAAACTAAGAAAATAATAAAAGAATAAAAAAATAATTTAACTCACTTTCGCAGGAATCGTGATTGCACTTAGCACGTGCAACAAGCCGTTAAACCCTTAGGTCACCCTAGTGGACGAGTTTTGTCTCGTGAGGGTTTGTAGTGAATCTACCCACAAAATTCAAGCCTTTTTTTTTAAATAAAAATAAGAAATAAGAAAAGTCGGTTTCGCAGAATAATTAAAAAGTACTCAAAAATAAAATTTCTAAGGCACAAGACTCACAAGGTATCTAGCCTAAGTTTCAGCTTTCGAAGTACGCACTTTAGGTTCTAACTATTAGTTTCCTGTTAAAAAAGGTCAAGGTCAACTATGCTCGAGAGCACGGTGCTGTCTGGGCTAAACACAACTGGGGGTTTGGTTCTCTACATTCATATCATTCTAATAGTCTGCTAGAACGATCAAAGTCGACCTTAGAACCTGAGTCAAAACCAGCTAATCTAGACAGGCTAGTAAGAGTTGTGGATATTCACCTTAATACCCTACGGGCTTTATATGTGATATTCCAGTTTCCCCACGTTGTTTATAACGACGGCTTTCACACTATTTTTTTTTTCGGTCTTATTTTTTTTTCTTTTTTTTCCTAGATCTAATTATATATCCCTTCCTAACTTGTACCATGCCAGCTGCACTCTATGCCCATGACACGCTGCCGACGCTCTCATGAGTTAGGTAGCCATCCTCATATTGCCTTTAGATTTAATTCACTCTGCATCCATAGGATCATTCTCATAACCCTATCGACCAGGCTTCACTCATACTAGGACATACAGGTTAAGACCTTTATATAATTAAGAAATTGGTGTCCACGAAGATGGCAGAGGGGACTTTAGTTCGAGATCATATGCTGAAATTGTTTGGCTATGTGAATGAACTTGGTTCCTTCAATGTCATCTTGGATGCAGAGATCCAAACCGATATTTTCCTTGTGTCTCTGTCAGGAACGTTTGAGGGCTTCGTTACCAACTTTAACCTTAACCGGTTGGAGATGACTAACACAGAGCTCCTAAAGTCGCTCCAGGCAGCAGAGGACAGGATAAAGGCAGGAGCCCAATCCCTGAATGTAGAGCGGAAGCCTTCTCTGAAAGCCAAAGGTAAGTTTCAGAAAAGAAAGTCTAAGAAGCCCGTGAAGATGGGCCAGGTGCAGTTGCAGGTTCCTAAGCAGGATGGTCCGACAAAGCTCAAAGGAAAATATTTCCGATGCGGCAAGAAGGGACACTGAAAGGGTGACTGCCGCGCGGCTTCCAAGAAGGCTGAGACATGTATATCTCAGATCCACATAGTGGAATCCCTTGTAGCATCCAGTTGCTCTCTAGTCTCATGGATTATGGATTCTGGTTCTACTAACCATGCTTGCAATAATTTACAGGGGTTCAAGGAGACAAGAAAATTGGATGATGGGAAAATCATCCTGAGTATGGGAACTAAAGCCGTGGTAGAGACTGAAACAGTTGGAGATATCATCTTGCAGTTTTTTGATAGAAGAAGTTTATTACTTAGAGACATACTTTATGTACCGTCCTTGAGACGAAACTTAATTTATGTTTCCTTATTGAATAATGAAGGTTTTTCAGTTTTATTTGATGCTTCTGGTGTGTTAATTAAATTGATTAGTTTCTTTGTTTCTAAGGAAAAGACACAGAATGGTCTCTATGTAATTAACTCTAATCATAAGCAGGATAACATAACTGAAGCCTGTATGGTTAATTCATCTAAAAGAAAAAATCCCTTAGATAATCCAATACTTCTTTGGAATCTAAGGCTTGGACATATAGCCTCAGACAGGATTTACAGGTTAGTTAAGGTAGGACTTTTAAGTCCAGATGTTTCAGAGAGCCTATCAATGTGTGAGTCTTGCCTGGAAGGCAAGATGACTAAAAGAATTTTTTGAGCCAAAGGTAGCAGATCTCAGGAGGTATTGGAGTTGGTACACATTGATGTATGTGGGCCCATAAGTGTCCGTGCCATAGGAGCCTTCGAGTATTTCATCACCTTCACGGATGATCACTCGAGGTTTGGATACATATACCTAATATAGCGGAAGTCTGAATCCTTTGATAAGTTCAAGGAGTTCAGAGCTGAAGCAGAAAAGTAGACGGGTAAGAGTATGAAGTCTCTTCGATCGGATCGAGGAGGTGAATACCTATCGGATGAATTTATTGGGTACCTACGTGAGTATGGGATCATATCCCAGTTGACTGCACCAGAGACACCGCAACAAAACGGTGTATCTGAGAGGAGAAACCAAACTTTGTTAGACATGGTTCAGACTATGATGAGTTATGCAACATGGCCACCTAGTTTTTGGGGATATGTCCTAGAGATGACAGGATATACCTTGAACTTTGTTCCATCAAAGTCAATACCTCTAACTCCTTGGGAGCTGTAGTTGAAGCGAAAGCTAAGCCTGCATCACTTTAGGATTTGGGGTTGTCCAGTACATATGCGGAAGGACAAGCGAGATAACATGGAGTCAAAGAATAAGGTATGTCTATTCGTTGGGTATCCAAAAAGGACAAAGGATAGTTTATTTTATGATCCTGAGGATAGAAAGATTGTTGTCTCGACGAACGCCGTATTCTTGGAGCAGGATTATTTAATAGACCATAAGCCCACTAGTAAAGTAGTTCTTGAAGAATTGCTTGGTACTGATGGGAGTACGCAGACAGAAAACGTAGTAGGAGCTGATACTACTCAGATAAACGATACTATAGAATTGACTCCTATGGAACCACCGTAGGATCATCGCAGTGGGAGGACCACAAGAGCTCCTGATAGATACATTGGAGAAGCCTTCTTGGTAGATCCAGAGTTTCAGGAGGATGATCCTCTGAACTATGACGAAGTGATGGTATCCTCTGACCATGCAGCATGGTAGAAAGCCATGGAGACAGAACTGACATCGATGTCCCAAAACTCGGTCTGGACACTTGTAACACTGCCTCACAATATTAAACATATTGGGTGTAAGTGGGTGTACAAAAGAAAAAGAGGTCCGGATGGTACCGTTGAGACTTACAAAGCTAGACTAGTCGCTAAGGGTTATACCCAGCGAGAAGGGATCGACTATGACGAAACTTTTTCGCCAGTGGCTATGCTTAAGTCTATCCGGATCCTCTTGTCCATTGTAGTCCATTATGATTAGGAGATCTGACAAATAGACATCAAGACCACATTCCTCAACGGGGATTTGGAAGAAGACATCTATATGTCTCAGCCTCCAGACTTTGTTATAAAAGGTCAAGAAAGTCTGGTGTGCAAGTTACAAAGGTCTATTTATGGACTGAAGCAAGTATACATATACTGAAACATGCATTTTGATAAGGCTGTCTAGTCTTATGGATTTGAACAGAACATGGATGAACCATGTGTTTATAAGAGGAGCGATAAGACTGCAGTATTTTTTTTAGTACTTTACGTAGACGATATCCTGCTCATTGGAAATGATGTTGGAACGTTGTCTACAGTGAAGGTATAGTTATCCTCTCAATTTGACATAAAAGACCTGGGTGAAACGAGTTATGTTCTGGAGATCAAGGTAACTCGATATCACCAGAACAAGACTCTCTCGCTGTTACAGTCAGCCTACATAGATACTATCTTGGTCAGATTCAGTATGCACAACCCCAAGAAGGGACTAGTTCCATTCAGACATGGAATAAAATTGTCCAAGGCTCAGGGCCTAAGACTCTTGAGGAGAGGGTAGAGATATAGAAGATACCTTATGCTTCGGCTGTAGGGAGTCTGATGTATACTATACAGTGCACGAGACTAGATATATGCTATGCAGTAGGCATGATGGGCAGGTATCAGTCAAATTCGAGTCTAGACCACTGGACTGCTGTGAAAAGTATACTCAAGTATCTTTGTAAGATAAGAGATTATGAGTTAGTTTACTCTTCACAGGAACTGATGCCGATTGGATATATAGATTCTGACTTTGCAGCAGATCGGAATCCATGAGATCGACGTCAGGGTTTGTATTTTCATTGGGAGGAGGAGCTATCAGTTGGAGGAGCGTGAAGCAGGGATGCATTGCAGATTCGACGACAGAGGCTGAGTACGTTGCGGCGTGCGAACCAGCTAAGGAGGCGGTGTGGCTCAAGAAGTTCCTCACTGACTTAGGATATATACCGGGAGCTCAAGATCCTATTGTACTTTACTGCGACAATAGTGGAGCAGTGGCATAATCCAAGGAGCTAAGATATCACTAGAAGAGTAAGCATATTGAGTGAAAATACTATATTATCTGGGACTTGCAGAAGCGAGGGGAGGTTGCAGTGACTCGCGTGGCGTCTGCAGATAATATGGCGGACCCTTTCACAAAGTCGTTACTGACCAAGGCTTTTGAGAAGCATGTGGATGCCATAGGAGTTAAGACTGTTATTTCCAACTAGGCCAAGTGGGAGATTGTTGTAGCTCGTGTGTCCTGAGCATGAATTTTCTGTATTAACATTAATAAAGATGGCTTTCGTTATTGCTTTAATTAGAATACTACTTTGGTATATGTTAATACACATATAATAAAGGACCCTAGGGAACACAGTAGGCCACTGAGGCGCATGGTGGATTCATGCTTAGGAGACCCAATAGGCCAGTTCTATGTAAACCTAGAACTAGTTCACAGCTTTGGTGATGTCGGTCACTTTACCGAGAATAAGCTATTGATAGGTAGAGAATGTGGTGAAATCTCCACCACGAGAACATGGGATTTCCATTCACCTGACCAAGCACGATGATCATGTTGAATAGGAACCAAGACAGTGCATAGTTCAGTGATTCAGACACTGGTGCATAAACCGTCTTACTACTATAGATAATCTGTCCTTTACCCTGAGGGACTATGTACACTGGGCCAACCAGTTGTGTGGTGCTTTGATGTGCCAACGTGTGCGGACCTTCCATAGTCCAATACCACGGTACGTTGGGTTACCCGACTGGCGCTTGAGTGGCATGCAATCCCTACAACTTATTCGACGTCCAGTATTGGATGGATGCGTTTGGATGAGTCAATCTGTCTATACAATAACCCAGGCCTGGTGGTTGTTAGTATGACTGATGACGTTCCAGATACTAGGCATAGCACCGAAAGGTATGTGGTGTTATAGATGACAAGTCACTAAATCCTAGTCAGATGATCGATCAGGATTTGACGGTGCTCCCCACCGCCCGAGTCGTATCATGGCACCAGTAATAGGAGGGACTAAGGATTATCAGAGTATAGTAGAGAATAGGGTTACGAGGGAGTAACATAAGTTTAGGATCATTAGAGTTCAACTTGCGTCGCACTCTGGGTGGCTACGCGGGTTAATCTGATTAGGACTGATTAACGAAACTTTCGGTGTATCACCAGAACAGTTAATCAGTGATCCGGTTGGAGCTAGAGATCCTAAACCCTGAAGGTTTCACCCTGTCGTTGCGTATAGGAATTGTTCCCCGATACGTTGGATGTGAAGTAGCGCGATGGAGCGCAAGCCCGGAGCCTAAGAACCTAATTCACAAGTGTTAGGGGTCGTAGGGGTATTTTGATAAATACTAAAATATAACTCAGAACATATTAAATATGGATCTTAAAATAAGCGAAATAATTCTAGGAGCTCATAGGCGCTGACGGAACTCGATTCCGAGTAGTGCACCTCACTCAATCTCTCTTACAGTATTTCACTTTTCATGAAAGGCGTTTTCGTCCAGGCTTCACGATAGACATAAAGAAACCCTAAAAACCTCCCCCCTTATCCCTATCTCTAGGGGGCCGGCCCTAGCTTGTGTATGGGAGTTGGGGCCGGCCCTATAAAGGGATTGGAGGGAAAGGGGGTCAGCCCAAAAGTGCCTCCCTCTCCTAAAACCCGAACCCCCTCTCTCCTCTCCCTCTTTGTGGTTTCGGCCAAGGAAGAAAGAGGAAGAAGAAGGAAGAAGAAGGAGAAATGAAGGAGAAAGAAGAAGAGAGAAAGAGAAGAAGGAGATCTCGCGGCTCACCGTCGTCTTCGTAATGAATTTCTCTGTCGGCTCGTAGTCCTTGCACTCAGAGATAGGACTTCGAGGATTCCTCCCTTCGCAAAGGACAAGGTGTCATCTGATAGCTTCCCTTGCGATTCACGTGCGGTTCATCATCATTCTATTCTCTTCAGATCATAGATCCACAAGGTATGATGATTCTAAATACCTAACTATATGCATACATGTCTTCTGTAGATCGTAGTATGCCTCTAGGGTGTCCACATATATGCTAAGATCATAGATTTGCATGTAGATTGTTTTGTAGAATTAATTATAATGAAACATACACCATGAGATCTTCGGATCTATCTTTTGCTTCCACTGCGACTCTGATAATAGTATTTAATTCCAACAGATATTGACCAGCTTATTTCGGAGGTGCTATCGTGTCCGGGTCCGTGGGTGCACGCACATCATATATGCCCGGCCCGGTAAAGCACGCACGCATGTGTGATGTAGTTCAACCCCACCTTTATACTCAACTAGGAGGGGAAAGGAGGGAATCCCTTTTAATTGTGATTATGAGCATTAGCTGTTTTCATGCTATCCGTTAGGAGATGACGGCTAGGGTTTGGAGAGAATGGAGTTATCTATATTGAGGGAATAATGCCCATTATATATGTATATCAATAGCACATGAACCCGACCTGACTATACATAAAACTCGATCCATCTCTATATATTAACACTCCCCTTCAAACTCACGGTGGATCATATACCGAGAGTTTACTGACAAAATGCCTGAAGCGAGCAACTGTAAGAGCCTTCGTGAGAAAATCAGCAGTCTGCTCCATCGAATGAATGAATGGCAAGGAGATGGTGCGGGCAATGAACTCCTGGCGAACAGAGTGACAGTCAACCTCTATATGTTTTGTCCGCTCGTGGAAAACTGGGTTGCTAGCAATCTGAATAGCACTTCGGTTGTCATAAAATAGAGGTGTGGGCTCGGAGATCACAACTCCCAGGTCAAGGAGAAGGTGACGAAGCCAGACAATCTCTACAGTGGTGGAAGCCATAACCTTGTATTCGGCTTCAGTGCTGGAGCAAGCAACAGACTCCTGTTTCTTACTGCGCCAAGAAATGAGGGAGTCACCAAGGAACACACAGTATCCAAGGTAGAACGGTGAGTAGCAACATCTCCTTCCCAGCCTGCATCGATGTAGGCGCACAGCACTAAAGTAGAGGTGGAGGGGAGAAGCTAGCAAAGAACAAGTGATGGTGCCCCGGAGATAGCGAATGATCCTGAGTACTGCGGTATAGTGAACAGATCGGGGAGCTTGAACAAATTGACTGACAATGCCAACAGCATGAGCAATGTTAGGTCTAGTCATAGTGAAATAGACTAGCATACCAACCAATCTCTGATATCTGAAGACGTCCCGGAGAGGCTCACTATCTGTAGGTAGGAGCTTCAAGTTGAGCTCTATAGGTGTGTCGACAGTACAAGAGTCAGTGAGATCAGTATTGGCAAGAATGTAAGAAATGTACTTCTGCTGGAATACTAACAAACCACGGGTCGAGCGGGCAATCTCAAGGCCAAAGAAGTACCGAAGAGGGCCCAAATCTTTCATCTCAAACTAACTCTGGAGGTGATGCTGAAGGGATGCTATGGTGGCACTGTCGTCCCCAGTGATGATCATATCATCCACATACAGTAGTAAAATAGCAAGACCCTGACTGGAGGAGCAAGTGAACATGGCATAATCAGAATGTCGCTCTACAAATCCAGCGGCAAGAACTGCACTGCGAAAGCACTCAAACCAGGAACGAGGGACCTGTTTGAGCCCATAGATAGCTCGACGCAGACGGTAAACATGC
Organism: Chamaelirium japonicum; assembly: GCA_947650365.1. NCBI lineage: Eukaryota > Viridiplantae > Streptophyta > Magnoliopsida > Liliales > Melanthiaceae > Chamaelirium > Chamaelirium japonicum. The sequence goes on from OX393553.1 coordinate 4,525,063, forward strand.
CTTGGAGGAACAGGACCTCCCGATGGAGGAGCCATATATACCTCCTCGGGGAGATCACTGTGAAGGAACACATTAGTGATATCCATCTGATGGAGGGGCACCCTCGAGCAGCTGCCACAGCTAAGAGGGTGCGCACAGTAGTCATTCGAGCAATTGGAGCAAAAGACTCCTCGTAGTCAATCCCATACTCCTGTGAGAAGTCACGAGCAACGAGGTGAGCCTTGTGCTGCTCAATGGAACCATCAGGTCGGGACTTAACCTTGAAGATCCATTTGTAGCTGACAGGCACCACGCTAGAGGGATAAGGAACCAAGTCCCATATCTGAGTCCATTGAAATGCCTCAAGCTCCACTGTCAATGCCTCTCACCACTCTGGGTGCAAAACTGCCTCATGGTACAACTGGGGCTCCCGATGGGAGTGGATAGCAGTGAGAAAGGACTGGTAGGACGGAGAGTAGGAAGCAACAGTGGAGTGTCCAGTGGTGTCAGAAGAGGCAGGGGTAAAAGCAGAGTAACCAAACCTGTAAGGAGAGTAGTCATATCTGTCAGGAGGGTGATGTTCGTGCGAAGGGTAGCACCGAACAGGACCAGGATCCGCGACCGGAGAGGTGGGAGCAGCTGCAGGCAAAGTAATACCAATAGAGACAGTCTCGGTGAGAGGAACTGTGGAGCGACAAACGTAGACACGCATGACAGGTGGTGGTGGTAGAGGTGACGGGGAAGGGGGTGGTGGTGGAGATGAGGGAGGTGGAGGTGGTGGAGACAGGGGAGGTGAGGAAGGTAGAAGAGGCTCAACCGGAAAGGTGGGCGTGGGAGTAGGATATGGAGGTAAGAAGGGGATGGTGAGAAGGGGTGACGGCGTAGAAGATGACATAGGTGGTGAGGGAAGATCTCAGGACTCAGTGGAAAAGTATGGGACATCGTCTACGAAGGAGACATGACGAGAGACACGGATCCGGCGAGCCAAGGGATTGTAGCACCGATATCCCTTGTGCTCCCGATTGAGTCCTAAGTGAACACACCTAACAGACCTAGCAAAGAGTCTGGTGCACTCATAGGGAGGGAGGAGGACGAAACACGTGCACCCAAAGGTACGAAGAAGAGAGTAGTCAGGAGATGTAGAGTAAAGCCGCTCGTACGGAAAAACACCAGAGAGGGAGGAGGACGGAGTGATGTTGATAAGGTGAACAACGGTCAGGACAGCTTTAGCCCAGCAGGAATGTAGAACAGAAGCAGATAGAAGTAGAGCTCGTGTTGTCTCAAGGACATGGCGATGTTTGCGCTTGGCAACTCCGTTTTGTTCATGGGTGTGGGGACACGACTGTTGGTGAAGAGTGTCGTGAGTCTGAAGGATCTCAAGCATCTCAGAGAAAAGATACTCCTGAGCACAGTCATACCGAAAAGTCTTAATGCGCTGACCAAACTTGGTGTGAAGCAAAGTAGTGAAGGCCCTGTAAATATGAGGAATCTTGGAGCGGCGATGCATGAGATAGACTCAGGTGCAACGGGAGTAATCATCTATGAAACTCACATAATACAAAAAACTAGTAAAAGAGGCAACTGGAGCAGGACCCCACATGTCAGAGTGCACGAGATCAAAAGGGGCACTGGAACGGGAAACACTAGCAGAAAAAGGAAGAGCAAGGTGATTTGCTAATCGACACCCAGTGCAGATAGAGAGGGGAGAAGGACACCTGACTCAAAGCACCAGAGTGAAAAATGCTTTGGAGTCGATCACTGGATATGTGACCTAACCTTCTGTGCCACAAATCGGCATAAGAGGTAACAGACATAGCTGACGGAGTGGAAGTGAGAACCTAAAGGTGATCCAACTGATAGAGTCTCCCTGCTCTACGACCTAGCCAAACTCTCTGACCCGTCCGCGGATCCTGCACAGAACAAGAAGAAGAAGTAAATGTAACGATCAGGCCCGAGTCACAAAGAGAACTAACATATATTAAGTTAATGTTTAAGCGGGGAGCAAGGTGAACACGAGGTAAGATTAGGCGACCAGTGGGATCGTAGGCAGGGGTGATGGATCCACACTGCGAAATGGGTACACGAGTCCCGTCAGCAGTGTGAATCCCCAGGTGCATGGGAGCAGGGCTACAGTCTGTGAGTATCAAAGGATCAGAGGTAAGGTGGCAGGATGCACCCGAGTCGAAGATCCATAGAGCAGTAGTACCCAGAGTGGCAGAGAGACTGTGATCTGTCGAAGAGCTAGTGGAGGCGAGGTATCGAAACAGTAACTCCTCAAAGCGCTGGAGGTGGTCGGAGTAAGACCGAGACTGAGCAAAAGTGGTGACAGACGGTGCTGGAGTTGGAAGATCAGTGGCAATAGCAATCACGCCATCATGGCGGAGGGGACCCTGACGACGTCCACAGTCGACTGACGTGGTGGAGGGATGTGGCTCGAGAATACCATCAAAACGAGGAGACGGAGGGACTCGATGATCAGCTACTGTGTTCAGGTAGTACGGGAGCCAAGAGATGCTGTAGGAAACCATACCCCTGAAGTACGGAGGCGTGCCGGCACAAAGGAGGTCCTGGGCAGTCCGGTACAGAGGAGACGGGCCGGAGGGGAGCCTGCAGTGGAGGAGTGATGGGGTGATGGGGGGTGGCAGGGGGTGCAGGACGGGGTGGCGTGGGTTGCGGGGGGGCAGGAAGGGGCGACAGGGCTTTAAGAGGTGTAGGAGGAGGTGGCGGGTGCTGCAGGAGGTGCAAGAGGGGCGGTGGGGGCTTCAGGGGGTGCAAGAGGGGCCGACGGGGTTGCAGGAGGTGTAGGAGGGGGGTGGCGGGGGCTTCAAGAGGTGTAGGGGGGCTTCAGAAGGTGCAGGAGTGGGCGGCGAGGCTGCCAAAGTGCTGGAGGGGCTGCCGAAGAAGGGAATCGGGTGCTGAAGAGGCTGCCGAATGGGGGAATCGGGTACAGGAGGGGGCTGGAGGGGTTGTCGGAGTGTTGGAAGGGCTGCCGATGCGGGTGAGAAGGGAATAGGGTGCTGGAGGGGCTGCCGGAGTGCTGGAGAGGCTGCCGGAGGGGGGAATCGGAGCTGGAGGGGCTGCCGGAGGGGGGAATCGGGTGCAGGAGGGGGCTGGAGGGGCTGCCGGAGTGCTGGAGGGGCTGCCGGGGCGGGAGGAGCTGCCGGAAGGCCGGAGGAAGAGGACGTATAGGCCGGGTGGGATGCAGGAGGGGAAGGCTGGAGGAGGAGGAGGCCGGTGGTAAAGGAGGAGCTTTCACCATGGAGAAACCCTAGAACTCTAACACCATGTTAGGAGATGACAGGTAGGGTTTGGAGAGAATGGAGTTATCTCTATTGAGAGACTAATGCCCAATATATATGTACATCAATAACATATGCACCCGACCCGACTATACATAAAACCCGATCCCCCTCACGCGGAGCATGCGTGGCAAGGATCCTCCCACGCAGAGCACGCATGGCAAGGCACAATCGGTGGGGAGCACCGAGAACGGGAGCAGGAGCAGGAGACGGACTAGCTCTGATACCATATTAGATACCTTCACATCCCAAAAATTACATTAACGTGATCGTCCCATCTTTTTGGGCGGACACATGCATGGATGAAGGAATTGAGCCACATGTTACCCTCTACCATTTTGATCTGCCCCAAGCACTAGAAGATGAGTACGCCGGGCTACTGAGCCCCAAGATTGTGTAATTCCCCTCCCCTGGCCTCCTCCCATGCTAGCGCTGAACATCCAAACATTGATCTCTTGGATCGATCACAACTGTAGGCCTCTGTTTTGTTCACTGCTTATGTGGATGTATATATGCTTCAAAGAATTTGGCCACACTGGAGCACTTTCAATGCAACCCAACTTGGAGACAGTCAGCGGCCACGACGTCCGACTCTTCCCGCCGGCCCGCTGCTCTTATCCTTTTGGTCGCCCTGCCAACTGCTCCAAGGGGGACTCCACAACAGAGCCATACATTGCCGATCATAACATCCTGCTCTCACATGCATCAGCGGCCACTCTGTACAGGCTCAAGTACCAGGTGATTAAGTAATTACTTACTTGCAACACCTACCATACCACCACACTGCATCATCCTCTGGTTTGTTTGGAATCCAACAACTCCGATCAGCATATATATATATATATATATATATATATATATATATATATATATATATATATATATATATATAGAGAGAGAGAGAGAGAGAGAGAGAGAGGGTTGGGTTCCTATGACATGTCATAGGGAGTACCCTATGACATATGGTGAATTAGTAATGCTAGAATGTTTAGAATATGCTGAATTTTTTTTAGGGTGATCACCTTACCTTAGATAGAATGTCCACAAAAAATCAAAGCATTCTAAAACTTGTTGGGGCATCAAATGCAAGAAGCTTTATCGGCCATCCATTTTAACCGTTAAATTGAAAATCATATTTGATGCCTCTAGAAGTTTTAGAATGAGCCGATTTTTTGCGGGGGTCCTGCTGGAAATAAATCCATGGTAGAGGCCCGCAGCGGAAGCAAAGTGAAGGTCCGAGGACCGTAGGCGGTGTGCGTTACATATCAAAATTTTCATCGAAACGATCTACATATGCGTGTATGAAACTAGCATGGCAACTACGCGAACCCCTAACGACGATCTAACGCAAAAGAACAATCTAGCATATATGCATGTTCTAATTATGTTAGATCTACTTGTTAGAGATCATACCTGCGTGCGGAATCTTTCACCGCGACAAATTTCTTCTTTGTCGATGGAGACGGGCTACGGATCTGCTCGACATAGCTTCGGTACGACGGCCATAACTTTCTGCTCCGAACTCCGATTGGGCTGAAATTTGGACTGCAGGTAGCCAACTTCGAGACGCAACTTTTGCAACAAGCTTCATGTCGTTTGGACTTCTGTAGCTCCCGAAATCACAGAAACAACGCTGATTTTCTGTGCAAATTCTGGACAGCAAAAGGTTCCGGGAGACGCCTTCTAGTTCACCCGATCTCACACGATGCACGGCACCTCGTCGATGGATCTCTGAGTGCCTCCATACGACGAGCCTTCTCCTTCTACGAAACACAACGCGAGGAAGATGAGTCGCCATCCAATGGCGCAAGCGAGGGAGAGAGAGACGAGGGAGGAGATGCGAAGAGAGGAGAGGGGCTTCGGTTTCCCCATGGCTTGCATGGCCGGCCCTAGGGCTTGCCCATGCATCTAATTTCGTGCACCCTCTCTCTCCTTCTCATATATATAGCCGGCCTATCCATATGGATAAGGACAGTATGGATAAGGATGATTGATTCAAACCTTATCCCTATATATCTCTTCTTTATCTCTATTCTTTCCTTGTTTTCGAAAACGGTCAAAACCAGCCCGTTTTCTGCGCCTCATAACCGGCCCCTTCATCGGAGGCAACAACCTCCCAAAACTAATGAGGCCGGCCTTGACCAGTCTCTCAACACTTAGGGCCGGCCCCCTTAGTGCATAGTGGCGCATGGTATGACCAAAACGCCCTTATGCCACTAGTTGGCCGTTCCTCGTGTACGAGACTTTGCAAGGCACACATAAGTGAAGTGCACCAGTGATTTCACTATTCTCTGAGGTTCCCGTAGGGTGCCCCTAGTGAAGTCAACTAGTCAACTCGCAACATGTCCCGGTGCATCGCACCCATGTGGCAAAGTCCACTTATGGCAAGGAATTGCTACATGCGTCTCTGCACTAACCTAGGGTTTCCCCTTAGTGCACACACGTAGCTACGCATCTACCGTGCACTAGTGCGAAGCACTCACGGAGCGTATGCTTGGACTTCTCGCTTCCTCTAACTACGTTCTGTGTTTCGAGGAGATGGTATAAGAATCGTACATAATGTCGATAAGGTGGAACCTTCAGGGACCAGGGTTCATGGCTTCCAACTCAGACTCGATCGACACACTACCCGAGTGTACCATCGATCCTCTGAGTCCGAGTTAACCTGCGTAGCCACCCAGAGTGCGACGCAGGCTGCACTCCAATCCCCCCGGACTTACTATGTTCTCCCACATACCCCTGCTCTCCGCTTAGTATGGTAAACTCGCTGTCCCTCCACTGGTGCCATGACGCAACTCGAGCGGTGGAGAATACCGTCAGACTCGAGTGCTCATATGACTCGGTTCCTTCCAGGTTAACCACATACATCGTATCTCCGATTACTCTTTCGAGCAACCGGATCCGTCACCAGTCCAACTGATGACCACCTGGCCAGGGTTTAATACGACGTAGGTCAAACCAAGGAACGCACCTCCCGTTAGGGGTGTGGATAGCCTGCAGGAGTGACATGCTGATGCAACGCCAGCCGGGTAACCCAGTACACCGTGGTTTTGGATCACTGCATCCGGATCCTCACACATTGGTGCACCAAAGCACCACACAACTGGTTAGTCCATCAGACATAGTTCCTCAGGGTTTAGGACCGTTTTACCCTAAGCAGAAACACGGTTTAGTGCACCGATGTCTGCTCATCGATCTGTGCACCGTGTTGGTTCCGTTCGGCCACAGACACTGTGCCTGGTAATGACCGTGGTGGAGACACCCACGCTCTGTCATCCCAACAGCTTATCCTGATAGGGCGACCAACCCTAATCAGAGCTGCGAACGTATTTAGGTTACATGGGACCAGTCTCTTGAGTCTCCCACTCAAGAGGATTACCATGTAGCCATGGCTCTCTGTTCTGTAATCAGAACACGTACTAAGGTACGTACCTAGATGCAATCTTATACTATCAACCATACATAGCTAAACTATAGGTTTTACGAGCTGTAGACCTCACCAATTCTAACAATCTCCCACTAGGTCTAACGAGGAATAACGGTGTTGAGCTCTGTAGCTTCTACATGCTGCCCAAAAGATTTTGCAAGAATTCTTTAAAGGAATTGGCAACAATGTCTGTAGATTCCACCTCAGTACCGTTACTTGCATTTCCTCCTATAACTGTCAGATCAAGTGGAGTTTGTACTTGATGGGTTTCCCCTCACGGCGGTGCCTAGTCTCCTTGGACCTTGCTTACCGCTCTTCTGTTGTAACAACAGATAACTGAGCCTCTGGTACGCGTCCCAAGTTCTCTAAGAACTTCCTAAGCCTTACCACCTGATATACTACTTCGCACGTAACAACGTGCTAAGCCTCTGTGGTAGAGTCTGTGATGCACTTGCTTCACACTCTACCAACTACCGTTTCTAATCCCAAGATAAAAATAATTCCTGAAATCGATTTTCTGGAACGCACATCTGACACCAAAGTCAGATCCTGTGTGTCCAATCGATATCAGGACCTGTGAAGTGCAAACTAACTCACAATCCTTACTTAATGAGGATTTCTGAGTATACCCTTCATATCGGTCCAGAGATCTGGACCCGGGTTCAACTGAAACCGACCCATCATTCCTGCTGCGCAATAGATATCTAGCCTCGTAAAACGAATCTGGCTAGAATCTTATCTTCATGTGTAGCCTGTGACAGCAAGAGAATCTTGCTCTGGTTGTCTCGAGTTACCTTGATTCCCAGAGCATAACTCGCCTCACTAGGGTCTTTCACATCGAATTGTGATGACTACAAACATTTACCGTAAACAATATTCTCGTTAGGGAATAACTGTCTTGACATCCATCAACCAGATCTCCCAACTATAATGGGCTGTGATGGATTAAGAGGATCCGTTATAGACTTAGTTAGGCATAGCTACCAGTGAGATGGTTTTGACATAGTCAATCCCTTCTCCTTTAGTAACTAATCTAGCTACTTAAGTCTTAACCGGGTGCTCTTCTTATACACCTCCTACACCCTGAAGGGTGATAGTGCTATAAGTGTCAAGACTGTTCCAAGGGACATTGATGCAAGCTTGCCTTCATGGTCTTTTGTCAGTCAGAGCTGTCGGAAGTTCCCACTACTTCTTCGTAGCTCTAGGGATCATCCTCCTGAAACTCTGGATTAACTATCAAAGTTTCTCCATAGTATCTTTCAGGAGCTCTGATGGTCCCACAACGACGAGGTGGTGGTGGTACAAAGGAAGCTCCCACTACTTCTTCGTAGCTCTAGGGATCATCCTCCTGAAACTCTGGATTAACTATCGAAGTTTCTCCATAGTATCTTTCAGGAGCTCTGATGGTCCCACAACGACGAAGTGGTGGTGGTACAAAAGTGAATTGTTTCTACAGTGTCTGGTATACTAGTTTCTTGTATCATCTACTCCCACTACGTTTTCAGATGCGCATTCTCTACCAGTACCCAGTAGTTCACCCAGAACTATCTTACCGGTAAACTTATGGTCTATAATATAATCCTGGTCTAGGTAGATGGTATTCGTAGAAACGATTACCTTCCAAACCTCAAGATCATAGAACAGTCCACCTTATGCCTCCTAAGGGTAACCTACAAACAGATATACATGGAACTACATCTCCATCTCATCCCTCTTGTCCTTTTGCATAAGTGCAGGACAACCCTATATCTCGAGACTCTATAGTGTCAGCTTTCGCTTAGACCATAGCTCTCTATAGGTCTGAGGCACTGATCTAGATGAGAGAGAGTTTCAGATATAAGCTACTGTTTTAAGGTACATCCCCACCAAAAGGTAGGTAGTACACTTGGCAATATTCATCATACTACGGACCATGTCAAACAGGGTCTGATTCCTTCTCTCGGAGACTTTATTCTGACGTGTCATTCTTGGAGCATTTAACTGGGAGTTAATCCCATGCTCCCTCAGGATCCTATGGAACTTGTCCGATAGTGACTTATTCCTTCGATTAAATCGAAGAGACTCCTATCGTCTGGACGCTCTTGGAACCATAGACGTCAAAATTAACTAACTCCCATACCTTCATGGCCCTTTTAGTTATTCTGCCTTCCAGATTACACTCATAGGTTAGAAGGATCTCCGATGATTCTTTGAACAAAAACTCGGCCTTCTGTTACCTCTGAATTTATCTGAGGCAAAATATCTAAGTCAGAGGGGTCACAAATGGGATAGCTTCTCCGAAGGATTTAGATGAATTTCAATTAGACGCTACAGCTGTCATGAAATCTATTTCCGAATTAGGATTAAATACAAAGAGATTATTCTGATCTATTCCTCTAGTAATGAAGCTATCTATTCAGTTTAAGATACACACCAACGGTGCTGTCTAAAACTAAAAACTTCATTTACCAAGGAGGAAACAGAACTACATCTCTAAAGATCAAAATCCGTGTTTCGGAAAAACTAAGACAATCATATCTAACAGCTTCCGCAGCGGCTTATGGCATCAGTACCTATGTTAGGATTCCTTCACTATAAAGTAGCCTTCTGCTTTCCTTGAATCTCTGTAGACCCGAAGTCTACATTCCAAGAAGCATAAGAACTGCTACTAGATAGCGACTCAACTCCTAACATCCTGAGGCCATACTCAATCTTCAAATACCCCCTATGCTCGCCACAGCGGAAATACTTCCGTCCTTGGCGTTACCAGACTTAGGATTCCCCACCAGTTTCTGCACTATAATAGTTTTCGATCTCTGATAAGTTACTTCCTTAGGTTCTTCTAAAGAAGGCCTAGGTTTAAGCACTAAAGGCTTTGCCTTTAATCTTGATCCCATCCTTTGTCTCTTAGAAATCTCCTTAGAAGTTCTGCGTTTGTCATCTCTAGCTTGTTAAAGCTAAAGTCTCTGACAACGCCTTCGAGGTTCCAGACAAGGATGCAAGACAGACGTCTTCCACCACCTCGTCATCTGGTACTATGTCTTTGGAATCTAGTTCGATCTGGAACTCAAGGATGTGTTCCCGAACAAGCATTCCCTCTGACATCTTGGTACCGACAAGTATCTTAGTGGAAAAGCGATGAGTCGACTGACTTCGCCTTCCAGACATCTAATGTACGTAAAACTTAATTAGAGAAGACCCGGCATATCTCTGACTTGCTTCTAAGGATTTGTCCGCAAGTCTGCTATAACACAGAACTTGCACATCTCCTCAGACTCTCGCTAGTCGTCATATACCCTAGTTAGTGCCCTAGTGATATTTGGATCCGTTAGATCTGGTATAGAGATATTTAGATTGCTAGCCAATGTACGTTTACTACCCTAGGCATAAGCTAAAGATAGCGCTTCCGCTCTACGTAGTTAGAGACCCGATAACTGGTTCTCTTATGGGATAACGGATAGGGGGACAATATGGTTGAATGAAAATGAATGCATAATAACTTATTTTATGGATTTTTAAAATAAGCTAATTATATCCAAATGTCAGCGCTACCCTCACAGCGAAGACACCTCTATGGATTAATTAACCATGTATGTAAGATCTCAGAATCGACTACACCTGCCCTAGGGGGCATCATGCAGCGTCAATCCGCTTACACGGGCCTATCCTTGACCCTATCCAAATCTGCCAACTAAGGGCTTTGATGGACCATGGTTGTCCTTTTGGCCAGTGCCACGTGATCCCCATTGTCTGAGCAACGAATGCCTCACGTCCACTTCGGATGCTTACCCACAAGCCTAAGCAATTACGGCACGGGAGTTCATGCGGCCCCCACTAGGGTGGGATAAAAAGCCCTTCTCTCCTGGCCCCATAACTGCCATATCCTGAAGGAGACCGCTAAGTTATCTGGCATGGAAAAACATAACCCTCACCCTAGGGGGTGTCGAGCTACACCCTTCCACCCAGACACAGAACAGTTGGTTGTGGAGGCCAGAGGATCTCGACGAGTCCTCTTACACATCACTTATTATAGTTGAGGGTTATTTAATGCAAGTATGAGTGTACACTAAGGTCACGACAACCTATACACTAGACCCTGGTCATACCATGCTCCCACTAGCATTTCAAGCCTTTCGCGAAGCATTAATCGATCTCGGAATATCGTAGTCCCTGCCTCAAGTGGATTTCTCCACTCAAGGGTCACATTACATATCCCAAGAACATCGATGCTCTGCAAACATGGCTATTACGCTAATGCCCTGGAGCCTAGCCTAAGGTCAGACTAACAGGAAAGGTCTTTCACTACCATGGCGCCTCGCTTATAAATTTGACGAATGATGTCATAGTAGAATTCCAACTCATTCTAGGTTTCGATGCTTGCCAAATAGGCACACCCGACTAATCGGGTGTTGACCTAATGGGGGCATAACCAAATGTGAGGAATTCATGCTATCATCAAGGGTCAATTAAATAATAGGCGTCACTAGTGGAATCCTATCCTAATAAGATCGCTAGGACCCGAGGGAAAAGGGCATCCCTCTAACACAGATAATCAAATTATTGCATCGGGGTTTTCTACATAAATATAAAGAACTACTGAAAGAAACAAGCACACAACTGAATCAAGTTCAGGGTCCGACCCCTGAACCTGACTGGCACAGCGCAAACTCTCTGTCTCCTTTGCAAGGTTCCTCGATCCGGTGCAAGCCTCTGTATACGATCTCCTGACGCTTTCTGCCCTTTGCCGTCATCGTGTACGCTTCGTCGGATCGCCATCGTCCTCCAATGTTCCGCTTATCTTCCCGGTGGTGGATCTCCACGGCAAGTTCTCCTCTTCAATCTGTAACCGAAAAAGATCTAGTACGCTTCGAGCAAGTGCTCGCTCGTACACAATTTCCTAGAAAGAAAAGGAAAACAAACCTAGCAAAAGCCTAGGAATCAAGGGTGGTAAATCTTCACCTCTTGCCCGACTATGGCTCTAAAATCTATCCATACACAGAAGAAAAAACATCCAGACAAAATCGCTAACACGGGGTCCGACCCCCGGTAGCAAGCAATCACATATCCAGAATAATTTTAGAAACGGCGCCCTGCAAGAACGATTCATAGAACATACAAAAAATACTATGTATGATCTACTCGTAGAACCCCGATGGCGGCACATACTATTCATGCGCGCACATGACGGTTTCATGAAAAAACATGAAACGCACACCACTAGCGTAGCTCTGATACCAATTGCTGGAAATAAATCCATGGTAGAGGCCCACAGCGGAAGCAAAGTGAAGGTCCGAGGACCGTAGGCGGTGTGCGTTACATATCAAAATTTTCATCGAAACGATCTACATATGCGTGTATGAAACTAGCATGGCAACTACGCGAACCCCTAACGACGATCTAACGCAAAAGAACAATCTAGCATGTATGCATGTTCTAATTATGTTAGATCTACTTGTTAGAGATCATACCTGCGTGCGGAATCTTTCACCGCGACAAATTTCTTCTTTGTCGATGGAGACGGGCTACGGATCTGCTCGACATAGCTTCGGTACGATGGCCATAACTTTCTGTTCCGAACTCCGATTAGGCTGAAATTTGGACTGCAGGTATCCAACTTCGAGACACAACTTTTGCAACAAGTTTCATGTCGTTTGGACTTCTATAGCTCCCGGAATCACAGAAACAACGCTGATTTTCTGTGCAAATTCTGGACAGCAAAAGGTTCCGGGAGACGCCTTCTAGTTCACCCGATCTCACACGATGCACGGCACCTCGTCGATGGATCTCTGAGTGCCTCCATACGACGAGCCTTCTCCTTCTACGAAACACCACGCGAGGAAGACGAGTCGCCATCCAATGGCGCAAGCGAGGGAGAGAGAGACGAGGGAGGAGATGCGAAGAGAGGAGAGGGGCTTCGGTTTCCCCATGGCTTGCATGGCCGGCCCTAGGGCTTGCCCATGCATCTAATTTCGTGCACCCTCTCTCTCCTTCTCATATATATAGCCGGCCTATCCATATGGATAATGACAGTATGGATAAGGATGATTGATTCAAACCTTATCCCTATATATCTCTTCTTTATCTCTATTCTTTCCTTGTTTTCGAAAACGGTCAAAACCAGCCCGTTTTCTGCGCCTCATAACCGGCCCCTTCATCGGAGGCAACAACCTCCCAAAACTAATGGGGCCGGCCTTGACCAGTCTCTCAACACTTAGGGCCGGCCCCCTTAGTGCATAGTGACGCATGGTATGACCAAAACGCCCTTATGCCACTAGTTGGCCGTTCCTCGTGTACGAGACTTTGCAAGGCACACATAAGTGAAGTGCACCAGTGATTTCACTATTCTCTGAGGTTCCCGTAGGGTGCCCCTAGTGAAGTCAACTAGTCAACTCGCAACATGTCCCGGTGCATCGCACCCATGTGGCAAAGTCCACTTATGGCAAGGAATTGCTACATGCGTCTCTGCACTAACCTAGGGTTTCCCCTTAGTGCACACACGTAGCTACGCATCTACCGTGCACTAGTGTGAAGCACTCACGGAGCGTATGCTTGGACTTCTCGCTTCCTCTAACTACGTTCTGTGTTTCGAGGAGATGGTATAAGAATCGTACATAATGTCGATAAGGTGGAACCTTCAGGGACCAGGGTTTATGGCTTCCAACTCAGACTCGATCGACACACTACCCGAGTGTACCAACGATCCTCTGAGTCCGAGTTAACCTGCGTAGCCACCCAGAGTGCGACGCAGGCTGCACTCCAATCCCCCCGGACTTACTATGTTCTCCCACATACCCCTGCTCTCCGCTTAGTATGGTGAACTCGCTGTCCCTCCACTGGTGCCATGATGCAACTCGAGCGGTGGAGAATACCGTCAGACTCGAGTGCTCATATGACTCGGTTCCTTCCAGGTTGACCACATACATCGTATCTCCGATTACTCTTTCGAGCAACCGGATCCGTCACCAGTCCAACTGATGGCCACCTGGCCAGGGTTTAATACGACGTAGGTCAAACCAAGGAACGCACCTCCCGTTAGGGGTGTGGATAGCCTGCAGGAGTGACATGCTGATGCAACGCCAGCCGGGTAACCCAGTACACCGTGGTTTTGGATCACTGCATCCGGATCCTCACACATTGGTGCGCCAAAGCACCACACAACTGGTTAGTCCACCAGACATGGTTCCTCAGGGTTTAGGATCGTTTTACCCTAAGCAGAAACACGGTTTAGTGCACCGATGTCTGCTCATCGATCTGTGCACCGTGTTGGTTCCGTTCGGCCACAGACACTATGCCTGGTAATGACCGTGGTGGAGACACCCACGCTCTGTCATCCCAACAGCTTATCCTGATAGGGCGACCAACCCTAATCAGAGCTGCGAACGTATTTAGGTTACATGGGACCAGTCCCTTGAGTCTCCCACTCAAGAGGATTACCATGTAGCCATGGCTCTCTGTTCTGTAATCAGAACACGTACTAAGGTACGTACCTAGATGCAATCTTATACTATCAACCATACATAGCTAAACTATAGGTTTTACGAGCTGTAGACCTCACCAATTCTAACAGGTCCTATCTAAGATAGGGTGATCATCCTCATAAAAATTCAGAACATTCTAAATATTCTAGGGTTACTAACTCACCATATGTCATAGGGTACTCCCTATGACATGTCATAGGAACTCATTTCCCATATATATATATATATGGCACGTCAGTTTTGTGCTGATTAGACAAAACGGAACCAAAAGCTGACTAGGACAAGCTGAGTAAACCAAAATATTCAAGCATCCCCCTTCCCCCTCTTTTTCAAAAATGGACTAAGCAAAAATGGACAGTCGTTAGAAGTCCATCGTCAACGGTTTAGATTTAGCTCCCGTTTTCTGATGATGATCCGAAATCACATCCCTTTCATCGGAGCCATCCGTTATCAAAGGAAAGCGTCATTTAAGGAAAGTTGTCATGTCAGTGAACCCAGTTTAAAACGTTTCCTTCTTTGATCTCAATTTCAAAAGGAAAATGTCATCAAAGAAAAGGTCTTGATTTCACCTATGATCCCAATTTCAAAAGAAAAACCTCATCAAAGGAAAGTTGTCATCACAACAAACATTTCCCTTTTTTATCCCAATTTCAAAAGGAAAGTGTCATAAAAGGAAAACTCTTGATTTCAAAAGTTTCACCATATAATCCTAATTTCAAAAGGAAAATCTTATTCAGAGCAAAAAAATAAGAAAAACCTTGTCAGAGGAAAGCTGTCATCACAGTGATCTCGATTTTTTTTTAAAAAAAAATTTCCCTCCCACCTCTCAATCTCTCCCTCCCTCATGGTCTCCCCAACCCGACATGCACATGCTCGCCCCATCCTCCCCAACGGATATATTTATCTCACGGTCGTTTTTTTATCCCAATTTGGAGGTTTTGACCGATTCTTGTCTAGATTTTGGCAAGATAAAATTTGGTAAATTTTTTTGCTTTAATTCGTTTGATTTCTTTGATTTGTTCTTTTTAAATCCTTTTTAGTTCCTCAATTCAAGTTTTTTTTTTTGTGAAAAATTATGTTTGGTACTCCACAGGCAACCAACCACTGCAACCATCTTTGGTACTTGAAGAGGGAGGTATATGAAAAATATGGAGGATGTTACAGCACATCATTGTTGTGATGGGGTTTTCACCTCTTTTGATAAAAGGGCATATCTAAGCGTCTATTCTTCTCTATTCTTTTTTTTTATTGTATTTATCATCAATATCTTCTTTACATCAGCTTCAGCTAGGGATGGCAACGGGTCGGGTTTGGGGCGGGTCGGCCCTATCCCAAACCCACCCCATTATATTTTATCCCGCCCATACCCGTCCCAAACCCGTGTCGGGTTTTGAGGGTAATTCCTAAACCCGTCCCAATTAGCATTGGAAAAACCCGTGCCCGCCCCGCCCCGCCCCATTTATGCATTGCGGGTCGGGTCGGGTCGGGTCGGCTTCACCAAAACTACATATTTAGCTTCTTGGACCCACCTGATTGCAGCTCTATATAGAGAAGAGTATTGAGCAAAAATTCTGATAAGCTAAGAGCAATGGTAAACATACTCATCAAAGGTATGGAACACAACTCAACATGGAAGTCTCCATAAAAATATTAAGCAAAAACTCTAATAAGCTAAGAGCAATAGTAAGCATACTCATATGATAGCCTAATAGGTTGTATACCCGGGTCGGGTCGGGACGGGTTGGAGTAAAACCCGAACCCGACCCGAACCCGACCGGGTTTTAAATTCAAATCCCAAACCCGTCCCAAACCCGTTTTTGAGCATCCCAAACCCGTCCCAATAGGGTCGGGTCGGGTCGGGTAGCCCGATAAACCCGAATAATTGCCATCCCTAGCTTCAGCCTTAGGCCATTGAATGGGTTCAAAGTGTTAATTATGAATTTCCATGAACACCCTAATGGGGCCTCCAACATCACCAAGCATGTCCTTGGGTAGCCTCCTACCAAATTTTTTTTTCTATTGTTGCTTGTAATGCTTGGTAGGGATATAGAACAGTCTACTAAGGAAAAATCTGTATTTTAATGGCAACTTTGGACCCGACACGGCAGACCCGACACAAAATTAGTGGGTCTGGGTCACATGGGTTCGGGTTGTAAACAGGTCAACACGACTAACCTGTTTAGTACACGGGTCGGGTTTGATTTTTGTCTCCAACTTGTTTAAGACCCGTTTAAAAATCAATGTGTTGGGTTTACCCAGCATCCTGCAATGGGTTCAACGGATAGTTGTGATCAGGTCACCCATGATGGTGAGTTGCAATGAAAAATAATAAAAAGAATAAATATTTAAACGGGTCTTACCGAGTCTTAGCAGTTGCGGTCCGTCGGGGTGGGCCGGTGTTGCCGCCGAAAGTTTTTTGTTGCCGAAGGTGGTCAGGTGCGTTGTTGCCGAATAAGACATTGTGGGTGGGGGTGGTGATGCCCGGGAGGTGTCCTGGCACCGAAGGCGGCCAGCTTTTTTGCCGACAATTGTGTTGCCGCCGAAGGCGACCTGCTGCAGTGCCGACAGGCACTGGCATGCACTAGTATATCTATATAACAAGGGACGGCGGTCTACATGATGACTAGACAAAATGGAATCAAAAACTGACTAGACAAAAATGACATGCTGACTAGGCAAAAACATCGAGACAGCTCGACAAAAACTCTGTTTTAAATTTTTAAATTTTAAAGATTTTGTAAAAATGGAAAGAGAGAACGGCTGGTTTAAAAATGTTAAAAGTCCCCATCTTAAAATTTTTGAATTTGGGTGTAGATCTCCTCTCTCTCTCTCTCTCTCTCTCTCTCTCTCTCTCTCTCTCTCTCTCTCTCTCTCTCTCTCTCTCTCTCTCTCTCATCCAAATCCTCTGCCCCGAACCTCTACCCCATCCTCTCGACGGGGGTTACGGAGTCCCATTCCCGTGATCTCTCTCTCTCATAAATCCCTTGAATCTCTCACAGGATCTATCCCTAATAAACTCTCATTGACCATTCCTCTCTCCAGTCCCTTAAATCTCTTACCGGATCTCATCTATCCCTACACATTCCATCCTCCCCGTCCCCCCTAAAAAACATAAAAAATAAATCTCTACAAGCTGACCCTCTACAGTTAAATAAGATTCTAAATTTTCTTTCAAAAAATTTGCATTGCAAGTGATCGAATATTGCATGTTGCATCATTTTTTGTATACCCATTTATTCAGTACATCTAATTAACCAACCCTTCATTTCTCTCGGTTTCTACTCTGAGATTGTTGTGTCTGCATAGTGCATACATGTAGGTCTGAGTTATATATGGAACGCATTTCTTGGTTTCCACTCTGAGGTAGTAGCATGATGCACTTACCACAGGAAAAGAAATATACCCAACTCTTAATTTGTTTTTTTTAATGGGTTCCATATATAACTCAAACCTATAGCGGGAGCACCAAAAGGGAAGAAGAAAACCAAAAGGAGAAAAAACAAAACAAAACAAAATACTAGCACCCAGCTGGAACCACCTCAGCTCGATTCATCACAGATTAGGGATTTCACAAATTCAAGATTTTGGCTAAAAAATCAGCAATTGATCTGGGATTTCCAGAATTGGGAGTTTCAAAACCCACGATCGATACAAAAATCCAAACTCAAAGATAATCGGCAGTAGAGGAAGAGCACTAATCGTCAGGCCAGTCGGTTTCATTTTTTTTTTATATATATTTCAAATAAAGTATTTTAAATACTAATTTTGATAAATGATAAGGTTCATGATTTGACCGGTGGTTTTTTTGGGCTTGTCGGTCCATTGGGGCGGGGTCATAAAAGCTGGGTGTTGCCGCCAAAGGTGGCCGCTTAGGTGGCAGCGAATGTCGCAACAATGGCCGTTGTTGGTGGTGTCAGGGTAGTCAGTCCGTCGAGGCGTGGTCGCTGTAGGCCGGTGTTGCCGCCAAAAAGTGTTTTGTTGCCGAAGGCAGTCAGGTGTGTTGTCGTTGTTCCCAACGGTGTAGGTGGGGGTGGTAATGCCTGGGGGGTGTCTTGATGCCAAAGACGGGTCCACTGCAGTGCCGACAAGCACGGGCATGCACTATCTATATAACATGGCACGTCAATTTGTGCTGACTAGACAAAACAAAAGCTGACTAGGACAAGCTGACTGGACAAAACTGAATCAATAGATCTAACAATTCGTTCAAAAATCAACGCACGATCTCTCATTGGTTTCAAATCCCAACCCATTTAAACTACACTAAACCCCTAAAATCCCGGCCCATTAAAATTGCAATAAACCTGACCGTTCATCCTATGATCGTTGTTCGCATCAATGGCTATAAACCCACTTGCTGAAATTTCGGCCGCCCCAAACCATCGGGTTGATCTCGAGGAATCCGTTCGAATAGAGACAGTTGTGATTGATCGATTACAGGGGGAGGGGGAGTTTGTCGCGCCGAAGGTGCCCGCTTCATACCAATCGGCACAGGCGAGGAAATGGATGTCCCTATGTATGCCGATTTTGTCGTCGAAAGTGTTTTGTTGCCGAAAGCGTTCAAGTGTATTGTCGCCGAAGGCGGCCCGTTGCAGTGCCGACAGGTGTATTACCGCCGAAAGCGGTCCGCTGCAGTGCCGACAGGCACGGGCATGCACTAGTTATATAATAAGGGACAACGGTTGTGGGGGAGACAAATGAACTGAGACAAAGCAACGACTGAGATTTATGAAGAGGAGGGGGATAAACAGGGAGACTCGATCACAGTCGTCCGTTTCCTTGCACCAACCAACAACCGACTCAGTCTCATAAATCCCCCTCTTAAATCACCCTAACCCACCCCCATTCCTCCGTTAAATAACCCTCTTAGATCCCGAGTGAGAGAGAGTGAGAGAGAGAGCAGCAGCAGTCGCCCCCCTTCTCTCATCCGTCCAATTCGAACCCCTTCTGATTGCCCGTTTCACCCAAAGCGAGTAATTAACCCAGACCCGTCACGGCCAACCAAGTAGAGAAAGGATAAAAAAAATCACAACCGTCCGATGCACCAATGCGAATTACAGCCGTCCGATGCATCCAAGCCAATAACCTCCCTTGAACCTGGATACCCTCAGAACTCAACAGAGAGAGAGAGAGAGAGAGAGAGAGAGATGAGGAAGAAGAAGAGATGAAGAAGAAGAAGAAGAGAAGAAGAGCCCCTAATAACAACGATTGCTCGATCCGAGCAGAGAACGAAGAGAAAGCGAGAGGTGGAAGGGGTACTCGGTGATGGGGGAAGAAGAGATAAGAGAGGTGGAGTGGCTGACGGCTACGCCTCACCCTTCTTTTCCGACGGCACGGCTCCCCCTCACCCCTTCTTCTTTGACGGAAGGACAACGAGGGGGAGGGGTTGATCGGCTCCCCCCCCCCCCCCCCTCTTCTTCTTCTGTCTCTCTCTCTAGGCATCAGATGGAGGAGCCCCTCAGCTGCCATGCGCCGCGCCTGCCGACATCAATTACAACCGCAGAAAATGCAGTTCTTTTTTTTAAGGTTCCTGAAAGGAGGGGAAATCCTAGGGTGTTCAAATTTGCAATGTCAGATTTGTTTTTTTTTATAATTTTTTTATTTAAGGTTGTTGTAGAGTGGGTTCCTGTAGATGGGTGAGGAGAGGCGAGAGGAAGGGGAGGAGAGGGGTTCAGATTTGCAGAATTGGAGGAGAAGTGGGATTTTTTTTACTGTTCCCGAGAAGCAGGGAGGAGGGCGGAGGAGATGTGGAGGAAGGGGAGGAGAAGGGGGAATTCCGGGGGTGGTGGGTAGTCAATTTCTTTTCAATTTTTGATGCCCTCCCTGTACTTTATTTTTCATTTTTTATCCATCTCTCTCTCTCTCTCTTCTGTCTCTCTCTCTCTATTCCAGGCGGTCGAGGCGGGGTTGTTGGGGCTGCCGGACGGACACCTGCCTCTACAGGAGCAAGTATTCATTTCTTTTTATCCTCTCTCTCTCTAGATTATTGCTGCTCTCTACCCATGTTTTCTTTGTTATTTTCCCCATCCCCTTTCCTTATTTTTCCCCATCCCTTTCTCTATTTTAGGAGGTTGAGGTTGCCGACAGAATGGTAACTGGGTATTGTTTGTGGCGCCGTGGCGGGGCTATAACATGTCGTCCTCATTTTCTTTTCCCTATCTCAACTTATTTTTCCTTCCCCCCCCTGTTTTAGGATTATCGACTCTCCTTTTGTTTCCTTTTATTTTTGCAGGGGGTCGAGGTTGTTCGTGGAGTGGCAACTGGGGTATCGCCGGTAGCGGTACATTCATCTTTCTTTCCCTTTCATTGTCTTTCTATTTTTTGGAGTTGTTTTGCAGCAGTCAGTAATAGTAGGGTGAGGATGATGAGAGAGAGAGAGAGAGGAGAGAGAGAGAGAGAGAGAGAGAGATGCCACTGAGAATTAATGGAGTTTAGTTGATTTCCGCTTCAACACGCACTACCACTCACAACAGCCAAATAATGCAGAGAATTTGGCTCATCCATGGAGTCCTCCGCTCAACACGATCGAGCAAAATTCCTCTCCAAAATTATTTGCCGGATTTTAATTTTCTTTCCAAAAATTTGTAGAGAGAGGGTCAGGGCATTAAGATCAAGAGAGAATAATATGGATATTTTTTGTTA